>OX155894.1:44483417-44809420 GCA_944588485.1 Phosphuga atrata
AACTCCTTTCTCTCTTCTGTCCGGGGGGTACCTTTCCTTCGAGGTTTTTCCTGAAATCCACGGACTTCCTTCGGGGTGCGTCTCACAGACTGTCTATTTTTGAGATCTGTTATTCCCAGTTCTTTAATATCCTTCTAGGTCTCTGCCAACCAAGTGGTACGAAGCTTCTTGTTTTGCCAGAAGGTGAACAGACGGTTGGTTAGTCGGTTTGGAGGCAATCTTTCAACGTGGCTATAGAAAGCTACCCTTCTTTTCCTTGCACAGTCAGAGAGCATCTCAATATGTTCGTAGAGCTCAGAGTTATGCCGTCTTCGGAATTCCCCATCTTCCGTTAACGGGCCTAGGATCTTCCTGAGGATTCTCCTCTCTCTGATTTCCAATTTCTCTATCAGACCCCTTCGGTTCAAGGAAAGACACTCCATGGCATACAGGGCTTCTGGTCGTAAGACTGATGTGTAGTGCTTAAGTTTCAGGTTGCGTGACACGCATTTCTTGTTGTAAGTGTTCTTAGTCAGCCGATAGGCTAGTTCAAACTTGTTGACTCTCTTGGATAATGATGCTCTTTCTGATAAGTTGGGTTCAATTCATTCGCCGAGATACTTAAATTTCTCAGTTATCTTGATGTTTCCCTGTTCTAGTAACATCTCTCTGTTTGCTTCTCTAATTTTGGTGAAGAATTCTGTTTTCTCCAGCGACACTTGAAGACCCACTTTGGCAGCCTGTTTTCTGAGACAGTTTACCTGCATTGTTGCCATTTCAAGAGAATCAGCAAACAGTACCATTTCATCTGCAAAGGCCAGGCAACCTTCAACCAGTCCATCGTTCTTACGTCCCAGGTACATACTACTCTGAGCACCCAAATTGTTCAGTTCCTTGCGCCATTCTCTCATAACCTTTTTAAGGACACAGTTGAAGGGAAGTGGGGAAAGTCCATCTCCTTGTCTCACTTGTCTCTCCTTGTCTCACAGTTTTTATTTCGATGCTTACTGAAATCTCGCCTCTAAATTTAACCTTGGAATGGGTGTTGGTTAAAGTTTCTAGGATGAGTCTGCGTGTTTGGTTGTCTAGTGCTAGTTTCTGGAGTACTTTGTTAAGCGTTTCTCTATCCATGGAATCGTAGGCCTTCCTAAAATCAACAAAGGTGACGACCACCTTGCGGTTTCTCATCTTGGAGTATGCAAGTACAGTTTTAAGATTGAAGATCTGTTCAACACAGGATCGGGTCTTCCTCAAGACCCCCTGGTATTCTCCTAGTTCAACATCCAACTGATTTTCTGCCCTTCTTTATAACGCCTTGTAGAGAATCTTGTATGTTACCAGGACGAGAGAAACTCCACGGTTAGCTTGCGCACTGTCTGGGGGGTACCTTTCCTTCGAGGTTTTTCCTGAAATCCACGGACTTCCTTCGGGGTGCGTCTCACAGACTGTCTATTTTTGAGATCTGTTATTCCCAGTTCTTTAATATCCTTCTAGGTCTCTGCCAACCAAGTGGTACGAAGCTTCTTGTTTTGCCAGAAGGTGAACAGTCGGTTGGTTAGTCGGTTTGGAGGCAATCTTTCAACGTGGCTATAGAAAGCTACCCTTCTTTTCCTTGCACAGTCAGAGAGCATCTCAATATGTTCGTAGAGCTCAGAGTTATGCCGTCTTCGGAATTCCCCATCTTCCGTTACCGGGCCTAGGATCTTCCTGAGGATTCTCCTCTCTCTGATTTCCAATTTCTCTATCAGACCCCTTCGGTTCAAGGAAAGACACTCCATGGCATACAGGGCTTCTGGTCGTAAGACTGATGTGTAGTGCTTAAGTTTCAGGTTGCGTGACACGCATTTCTTGTTGTAAGTGTTCTTAGTCAGCCGATAGGCTAGTTCAAACTTGTTGACTCTCTTGGATAATGATGCTCTTTCTGATAAGTTGGGTTCAATTCATTCGCCGAGATACTTAAATTTCCCAGTTCTCTTGATGTTTCCCTGTTCTAGTAACATCTCTCTGTTTGCTTCTCTAATTTTGGTGAAGAATTCTGTTTTCTCCAGCGACACTTGAAGACCCACTTTGGCAGCCTGTTTTCTGAGACAGTTTACCTGCATTGTTGCCATTTCAAGAGAATCAGCAAACAGTACCATTTCATCTGCAAAGGCCAGGCAACCTTCAACCAGTCCATCGTTGTTACGTCCCAGGTACATACTACTCTGAGCACCCAAATTGTTCAGTTCCTTGCGCCATTCTCTCATAACCTTTTTAAGGACACAGTTGAAGGGAAGTGGGGAAAGTCCATCTCCTTGTCTCACTTGTCTCTCCTTGTCTCACAGTTTTTATTTCGATGCTTACTGAAATCTCGCCTCTAAATTTAACCTTGGAATGGGTGTTGGTCAAAGTTTCTAGGATGAGTCTGCGTGTTTTGTTGTCTAGTGCTAGTTTCTGGAGTACTTTGTTAAGCGTTTCTCTATCCATGGAATCGTAGGCCTTCCTAAAATCAACAAAGGTGACGACCACCTTGCGGTTTCTCATCTTGGAGTATGCAAGTACAGTTTTAAGATTGAAGATCTGTTCAACACAGGATCGGGTCTTCCTGAAGACCCCCTGGTATTCTCCTAGTTCAACATCCAACTGATTTTCTGCCCTTCTTTATAACGCCTTGTAGAGAATCTTGTATGTTACCAGGACGAGAGAAACTCCACGGTTAGCTTGCGCACGGCATTGTTTTCAGCAACTTTCCACAGTTCAGCAACAATAGAGTTCTCTCCAGCTGCCTTATTATTCTTAAGAAGTTGAATGATCTGGCCAACTTCTTCCAATGAATGGGGAAGCGAGTCCGGGTTTGGTGTGGTTTGTTTATAGTCGAAGTCTTCGCTGGGTGGGTCACAGTTGAGTAGATTTTCAAAGTACTGAGCCAAAAGGTGGCAGTTGTCCTTGTCGTTATAAGCCAGTTTGCCTTGAGAGTCTCTGAAGTGGAGGCTTGGCGGAGCGTATTTTCTGAGTGCCTGCTTAAAGGTTCCAAAGAAATGTCTGGAATTATTCTTAGCAAAGCTCTCCTCGACTTGGGTTAGTTGGTTTTGTGTGAAGGTTCGTTTGGTTCCTCGAATTATCTTGGCTGTAACCTTTCTTTGTTCCAAAAATTTATGCCAATTTTCCTTGGTCTTTTTAGAATTCCACTTCACCCAGGCTATCTGTCTTTGAGCTATTACATTGTCACAGTTTTCAGTCCACCACGGATGGTTCCTTCTTCAAGCGAGAGGGGCGAGTTCATTGGCCGCCTTGACAAGAGTCTCCTACAGTTGGTCCCAGTTGTTTAGGTCTGTGTTGTTCAGTATCTGACTTAGTTCTTGACTGTTCTTGAGGCTCTCGACGTCAAATCTTACCATTTTGGAGGTTCTGTGTAATCTAGTGTTTCTAGGCTGGAGTCTTATTTTGATCTTTGAGAGGTAGTGGTCTGAGTCCAGATTGGCGCTTCTTAGTACCTTCACGTTTTATATTTCCTTTTGAGATGTTCGTGAAATGGCCACATGATCTATCTGGAATTCACGCAGGTTGGTATTAGGTGAAATCCAAGTCTTCTGCTTCCTTGGCAAGTGTTTGAAAGCTGTAGACTTCATGATCAACCCAAAAGTCCTACACAGATCCACCAATCGTTCTCCGTTGCGGTTGGTTCGCTTATGCGCCGGATAATTGAATAGTGTATACTATTTTATTTGGAATGTGTTAAATGGAATTCTGCATAAAACAACTTTATGAAAAACATTTTAATTAGCCTTGAGCCTCGTGCCTAGGTTTATTTTATGATTTTTTTATTCATCATGCACCAAAATGATAGAAAAATATCCATATGTGCCTTAAAATTTGCTTTTGTAGTGTTAGTAAAATTATGTAACTTTGAGCTCTTACTTAGAGCTTAGACTAGACTAAGAGACTAGAGCTAGACTAAGAGAATAGATCTTAGACTAACTAGACTTACTTAGAACATAGAGCTCTTACTTAGAGACCAGACAAAACCAAACAAGACCAGATGAAACACATCAAAATCAGACAAGATTAGACAATAACAGACAAAAACGGGCAAGAACTGTCAACAATAGACAATACTAGACAAGAACAGACTAAACAAGAGCAAGAAACGAGCCCAGATAAAAACTGACAAAACAAGAGCAGCCACGAGGCCACACAAGAACAGACAAAACAAGAACAGGCAACGTGACGTGATAAGACTATAAATTCTGCAAGGCTAGACAAGACTAAACTGCACAACATTGGACATGGCCTAGACTGGATAACATTGGACATGACTAGACTAGTCAGAGGTGAACAAGACTAGACTGGAGATAAGTGGACTGAAGATCAGACTTGAGAAGACTAGACTTGTATAGGCATGACTAAACAAGACTAGACAATAATAGACAAAACGAGACAAATTAAAACTAAACCAACAAATATAAGATAGACAGAACCAGGCAAGAAGAGATAAAGCTAAATAATACTAGACAATACTAGTGATGATAAAACTTGATGATACCAAACAGGATATGGCGAGATATAGGTATAAATTGTTTATGCATTTGCAGTAACAAATATAAAATATTTGTATTTCATTTGTAAAAAAAAAGATAATATTATTATGAGTTCGTATCATGTTTTGGTTTATATTACATCCTTTTTAAGATAATAATACGTTAACGCAGTTCTTAATCAGCATAAATACCAAACATTTACTATGTCAATGTCGATGAGTGTCTGATTTCAGTAATAAATCCGTCGATAAAACTCGTGCGCTCGCAACAACAACAAAAATGTGGTGACAGAAAAGTTTCGCGTGGAAAAAATTGGGAATTCTGTTACGGAAAGTTTTTTGTTTTTCAAGCGGAAAACTTTGTGCAAACTTTTTTTTTAGATGGTTATTTACATTTAACAATATATTCATACCCTATTTTTTTGGTATTTTGATAAAAAATAAATATAATAACGTGCTAATATCGAACCAAACTTTAATAAAAAAATCTATTTCTTCTATAACACGATTTGCACAAACACGTGTTTGTATTAGGGCTTCACACGAGACGAGGTAAGGCGAGAGTTTCAAAAATATCGTCTAGGTCTCGTTCTTTCTGTAAGGGTGCTACAGTCCTAAGTAGGACCTGGACCTCCTCCCACAGCCTACACTTGTGCTTGGCGTCTTGATCTTAGACACAAGTGTAGGGAGCCCTAACCGTTTTAAAGTGGTTAGCGAGCCACTATTAGTGAAGGTTTCGTGGGAGATTTTTATTGTGTAGACTTTGCCACAGCCATGCACAGGAAGGTGGTAGCTTATACCCAGGATTTGAACCAGGGATTTGTGGCTCAGTAATCTGACACCTTGACTACTAGGCCAACACCTCTCGGTCTCGTTAGTTGTGAAAAAAAACTCTCGTCTCAGTCTTGCTCTTGTAACCGTTTGTCTCGTCTCGTCTCAGCTCGTTTCGTTTCATCTCGCCTAGTCTCGTATCATCTCGTCAGATATCGTTCTTGCTAGAACTTATTGTTAAGGTAGTCCAAAACGAGGTAATCATTAATTTTATTGTAATTAATAAATGCGTGGTTATTTGTTATACAGATAATTGTTATATAATAAAATACAATTTTAGAGAATGGAAAATAGAGGAAGAAAAACAAAAAGTTAATAACTACATAAAGTTGGGTAGATCCAAAGAAGCAATAAATTGCTTGGCCTTTGCAGACGATCTCGTAATATTAGATGAAGCCTTAGAGAATGCAAAGAAAAGACTAGAACTTCTGAAGGAAACAGCATCAATAAAATTAAAAAACAGATACGGCAACATCAAGAAAAGTAACAACTTTAAATATTTGGGGGAAAATATAAACATAAAAAGTGAAAAAGAAGCAATTAAAATCAGAACTGAAAAAATGAAAAGAGCATACATGAAAGTAGAAATGTGTACAATAAAAAGTGTTTTTCTAAAGATGCTACATTAAGGCATTATAATACAGTTGTAAAACCAGAAGTCCTCTATGAATCGGAAATACTACTTTTAACCGATTTGGAAAAGATGGAAAGAAGAATTCTACAAAAATATTAGGTCCAATCAAAAACAAAGATGGCAATTTGAGATGGGCTTTGAGAGCAAATAAGGAAGTCTACGCATTTTGCCCTAAAACAACAGACGAGATCAGGAAAAGACGTGTTACACTCTATGGACATCTAGAGAGAATGGAGGGGGACAGATTGACAAAGAAGATCCATACGTTCTGCCAGAACAGGAAAACAGTCAAAGATAATGGATAAGGAGGCAAGACAAAACAGGACTTGAAGAAACAGAAGAAATGCAGATTAAACAGGAGACCTTGCTCAACAGAGACAAATTCAGACAAGAAGTCAAGAAATTCAGAGGTTTTCAGGAAGCTAAAACAAACAGAAAAACAAATGATGGAGGAAAGTATTGGAGGAAGTGGAAGGAAAAAAGAAATAAATAGTTATCTTGATGTGGTCCTTAGTTGGCCTGAAACAAATAATAAAATATAATTTTATCTACGACCACTATTGTAAATGCCCATTATTGTACAGTTCGTGGACTATGTACATATATCATACCTCACCCATGAACCTTTGGTTTACGATTCGTTGATTGGTTGAGAGCTGCACGGTGATACTATTTTTAAATATAGTAATCCGTGATTTCCAAACAATCATTAAACGTCACATAGAAGAAAATCATTCACATAGAAGCTGTCATTCATTTTGTTTTTTCACGTATAAATCTAAGGAAAACTACAAATAAGTACTAAATAAAAGGGTATGTAACCATTATGAATGTAGTTCTTTTCATTTCTATCAAGTTAAATAAGGTCGAAGGTGTTACATCAAACATATTTTTCTTATTAAACAGAAACAAATTAGTGTGGTCGTAGATAAAGTATAGTACATAACTCGAGTTGTAAGGCAATTACGTACTCGCGGAATTACGCCCTCGCCGCTACGCGGGTCGTGCGTAATGTTCCGTTCGTACGTAATATGCTTGTTACAACTCTTGTCACGTAATATACTATTACAATGCTTTATTCATTTATTAACGTTACAATATTTGAAGTTACAGGTTACGAAACAATTAATTTTGATTATTTAACTAACTGAAATATTACACTTTCATTCACAAGATGACCAGGAATTCAAACATAATAATGCTTGCATCACATCATCCTTTAATGATGTGAGCGTTTTGATTATTATACCCCCTGCTGTAGATAATAATCTTTCAGCGGATACTAATTTTGACACTATTTTGAATAAATCCTTGGCAATCTTGGAAAGAGTGGGCAAATCGTTTCATGAGACTTACATGACTAACATTTTTACTTAAATCTTCTCTTTTCAGTAGTAAACTCTCATCAAAATCAGCTTTCCAATGTTTTGAAGTTTTTGCTGAATTATTGTATAGATTATCAATATCAATTCATTTTTTAATGATTTACTTCCGTTCCGACGACTAACTTTTCGAATTCTCTCTCAAAATTTGTATTATTTACATGCTGTTTATAAACTTTATCTAAACATAGGACAGCCTCATTTTTCATTTCCTTGCCTCATTCAGTCTTGTCAAATGTCTCTGATGAAACTGATTTTATGTCAACAGTCTAAAATTAAACAATAAACCCAATTTGGTTTTCGATAATGTTTTAACATTTTATCTCTTGATGCTTGAAAAGAAATCAAAAGAGTTTCATACACGACATGTTTCATATTCGTCTTACATACGTTCTCGCTCTCGCCTAAATATTTTTCACAACTGTCGTCTAGATTTCGTCTCACTTTTACGAGACGAGAAAAATATCGGTCTCGTGTGGTAGTTTCGAGTTTTAAAAAATTTATTATATTGTAAACAATGAATTTAAGCAAAACATTGGAATGAATACTTTTATAGTTAAAGTAGTTTTCTAGTGTAGACCAAACGAATATAAAAAATCTATTACGACAAGTCTG
The DNA here is from genome assembly GCA_944588485.1 of Phosphuga atrata. Classification (NCBI taxonomy): domain Eukaryota; kingdom Metazoa; phylum Arthropoda; class Insecta; order Coleoptera; family Silphidae; genus Phosphuga; species Phosphuga atrata. Next base: position 44,491,375 of record OX155894.1, read on the forward strand.
AAGTGAATAAAAAAAAAGAAAACTATAAACTTAATTCAGTTTGTGTGAGTTGATAAAGTTAGTGTTTGCACGAACGGAAGGAAATGGATAAAGGTAGAAGGAAATTTACAGTTTGAACGGTACGAAAAAAGCTAGTCGAGTTCAATTATACGTTTTGATAAGGACAGGACAATTCTGTTAAGAATATTAAGAACAGTCTTAGTAACTAAAATAAAGACTAGTACTTTAAAAACTAATGAATACAACCACGGAAGAGACAGTTTTACATCCTTGGAAAAGTCTAAATAAATTAAATTAAGAAATAAAGAACAAATGTGAAAGTTTTCACTTTTAAATAAGGTGCACTGGGCTAAGAACGTAAACGGGGCAAGATTGTAATTATAGTAAATCCCCTGAATTAATTCTAATATAAATTAAATTGTAGAAGCTAAGAGGTAGAAACTTGTATTAGATTTTTTATGATAAGTGATAGACATTTTTGTGAAGCATTTTTATAAATGGCTTATGACACAGACACTTATGTCACTGTTATGACACTTATGACACAGTATTAATTAATTTCACTCCACGTTGATTCCAATATATACATATATATATTTATATATATACATATATATATATATATATATATATATATATATATATATATATATATATATATATATATATATATAATAAATATTTAAAAAATAATTGATCAATGTCTAACATTACAAAATCCAGACCGAACTTACCCCACTCCACCTTATTTGGTTTTGCAAAAAAATTTGTTGTAATATTAACGGTTTAGGTTGTATAATTAGAGTTTAACGAATGTTAAATATATTAAAGTATTCTGTCAATGTTTCATGGATTTGGTATTTGTGTCTAGAATTTATTAGACTAATAAAATCATAGGAATATTATAAACAAGTGGTAAAGAAGGATAATTAAAGAAAAAAAAATGTATTGATAAATATTCGAGATATTAATTGTCTACGTATTATTGGTATAAAGTTGACAAAATAGACGTAATAAAAAAAAATATTAAAAAAAAAAATTATTTTCTTTAATTTCAATTGCTAAAGAATAAAAATTGCTATGATAGAAGAAAACTAAGATTGATTTGGTATTATTTATTATTAAGATTTCAAAATTAATATGTAAAAGTTTGTTGGTTATCGTAAACGTAAGTCAGAGTAAATGTTAAACATTAGTGTTTGTATCTTGACTTCAAAGATTATAATTTCTAGGAAATTATTATTGTATACATATCGTCAACAAAGTTAACATTTTGTATAACTAATCTTTCTTTAACAAACTTTGAAATGGATCGTAAGTTTTTTCTACTCTTATAACTGTATCTATATCATCTACTTTGCAGCCTATACACTCTTGAAATAATAATGGCACGGGCTTTTCAGATTCTACTTCAGTAACTGAAATCTCTACCTCTGGGACTCTTTCGTGATGTTCAGAAAACCACTTCTTCTATTTTGGTTTCCTCTTCTTTCTTATCCTCTTTCTCGCTAGAGTAAAACTTGACATGGTCTAAACTGATTTTCTTCGTTTCTATTGGGCCTATAGCAGTAATAGCTTTGGAAAATATGGCATTTTCGGCGCGTTCGACACTAACCAAATTGTCTGAAACTTCTTGTTGCTCTACATCTATTGAAAGAACCTTTCGACATACAACCTCTAACGAATCTTCTTCCATTTCCATAGGATTGTCTTCAAACTGGGACAGAACAGCATTTCTTCTTTTAAACGTGATGGCAGCATAATCTGATAGTTCTTTTCCAATTATTAAATCGTGAGGAACATAGTTGTCAGGAATAACATCAAAACTTAATCTAAATGGCAAATCATCTATTGTTACTGATGTAGTGAAACGACCTAAACCATATTTCGTTGATGAACCAACTCCCACAAAAGGAATCTTCGTATCGTCTAATCGAGGTGCGCCCAGCCGAACATACAGTGTCGATCTTACTAGGTGTGAATCACTTCCAGAATCTAAAACGCCTTTTACATTTTGTCCCAAAATATTGATCATTTTATAAGTCTTTATGTGACCACTTGTAATGCAATCAACGCGTGTTTGGTTATTACTCGTTAGTTTTTCGGAACATTTTGAAGCTATGTGTGACCATATTTGTCGCAACTAAAACACTTTGCTCCTAAACTTTTGCTCGGGAAATTTACGCTCACATGAGTATTGTCACCGCAATTGAAACAACTTTGGTTTGGTTTCACTTTGGCCTTATTTCGTTTTTGCTGCTCATATGATTCGAACCGTTCCTTTAATTCTTTAATTGTCTTTGCACCATAGAAAACTGTTTTATTTTTCTCGTCGTCTTGCACACCGTCTATAATATACTGAATTTTCGCCTGAAACTTGACGATCGGAACTTGACTCGCGACTTCTAACACGTGCTGAAAAGTTTCATCATTTTTATTCTTTATCAAAGTCAACTGACGATGAATTTCTTTACTGTTTATCACCTATGAAAATTCTCCTTTTAAACCCGTTTTCATCTTCGCCCATGTATTTCCTTGGCACTCATAATTTATGAAAAGTTTTACTGAATCGCGTAATAATCGACGCGCAAACATAACCCGCTGAGCATCACTCCACGAACACATTTCCACGACTTCCTCGAAATTCGCAATCCACCGCACTACGTTTTCATTTTCGTCTCCGCTAAACAACTCAAGCGAATCTTCAACATATTTAAAGGTTAATACGCATTTCTTTATTCGTCTTCTTTGCAAACGTACTTCGGCTTCGTCTTCCTGTGAGCTGGCAACGCGCGCTTCGGCTGCTTCGTCTTCGTCGTCGCCTTCGTCCTCGTCGTCGTCTTCTTCAAGCGCTTCGTGCAAACATTTTCGTAACTCACCCTCGCTTCCTGTCCTTGACAATCCCAAACGTCTTAATCGGAATTTTATTTACTGGAGAGTCAAATCGGACTCTACATCAGAATTTTCGTCTTCAACGTTTTCTCCTCTTGTTTCTCTAACTCTTCTTTGGGGAGCAGATTTTCTGCCTGTTGTGGACAACGCCATGATTTCGAGCTGTTTCTTCAATTCTTTACTTTCATTAAATTTACGTCTTTTGTCACCGACATTTCACTTCCCTTCAACCTCTATTTTTTCACTGACACGTGTTTAACCTCACTTTATTTTTTATCTTATTTATTTTATTCTCTTCAAACGCAATTCAATCCCGGACGAGCCCACAAAAATTGTAGGTTTTTACAATAGCAAATAGATAATTATAATAGATTATTAACAATAATGTAAAGAATAACGAAATTTAACAAAAATACTAATCAAATAACAAACAACACGAAAACACGCCGCGGTGCCACCTTGAAAATCTACTACTGCTACTGCAACCCCTTTTACATTGAATTATTGATTCCTACATATATATATATATATATATATATATATATATATATATATATATATATATATATATATTGCTAACTGGACTAAGAAAAACGAAACCCAACACATTTAAAATAAAAGGAGAAAAAATAACCCCAAAGGAATCGCTAAAATATCTAGGTGTAACCTTTGACAAGAGCCTATCCTTTAATCCCTATATCACCCCAGTGGCAGCCAAAGCACTGAAAACTGCAGCAGCGTTAAATAAATTAATGTCCAACGTGGGAGGACCCCGCAGTAGTAAGCGAAAACTTCTTTGCTCGGTGGTTCACTCCACAATGCCCTACGCAGCCCCGATTTGGGCAAAGGTTTTAAGAAAACATGTGATTAGACAAAACTTGGTAACCATTCAAAATATCAAATCAACCGTATGCTGTGCTTACCGGACTGCCTCTAGTGATGCTGCCCTAGTGTTAGCCGGCATACCACCCATAGAACTTATAGCAGAAGAGAGGGTCTACAATGGCAGATCAAACGGCGATTGCACACAGGCCGACAAAAAGGCTCTAGCGAAGGCCCGAATGTACCAGGCCTGGCAAAACCAGTGGAGTCTATCCACTAAGGCAGGGGTCTCCAAACTTTCCAGCCTTAGGGCCATACTGATTACTCCAGTAAGTTCCGAGGGCCAAAACCATATTATCATTGTTGCCGGTGGTAAAAAGTGAAATAGTCCACTGATGGAAAAGAAAAGTCCGAAAAAGTACGCAACGTTTAAAAAAGGCTGCAAATCGGACTAAAGTCCGCAAAATGGCAACACTGCATATTATTAATTTTCCTGTCATTATCTGTAATTTCTAGATTAGTCGTAGAGTACGAGCCATGAGAAGTAACGTGACACGACATATGGTGGACACAAGCGGAATTAGGTAGTACCTTCTAACGCTAACAGATGGCGCTAATAGCACGTACAGAATAATCTCGTTGGTTCGAGAAAGTTCTGGTGTCTTCCACTCACTTCTAGATGGCAGTAATTGGAATATATAAGAAGGCTAGTGGCGCAACCACAAGTCAGTTCCTATGACACTGTTGTGAAATAAAATAGTGCGTACCTCCTTAAAACGTGTTTGTGCGTGTTTAAGTTTAAGACATCTTTGTAACAGTATTTTGATTTGAATTGTTGCTTTAGTGTGTGATTTAGTAGTATGGAAAAGAAGCGAAAAATTGATAGTGAATGCAGAAAATTCAAAGATCAGTGGAATATTCAGTATTTCGTAATTGAGTCCAGTAACAAGGCGCTATGTTTGATTTGCAATGAAAGCATAGCCGTTCTCAAGGAATATAACATTAAACGTCATTATGAAACAAAACATTTTCAAAATTACTCAAAATATACAGGAAGTTTGCGGACAGAAAAATTCGAAGCTATGAAGCGCGGATTGAAATCGCAGCAATCTTCATTTACAAAACTCAAAACTGTACAAGAGGATGCAACTCGTGCCAGCTTTCGTGTGGCTCTTGAAATTGCAAAACGTGGAAAACCATTCACCAATGGAGAAATGATCAAAGAATGCATAATTGCAGTAGCCAAAGAAATGTGCCCTGAAAAGGTAAATTTATTAAAAACTGTCAGTATGTCAGCAAACACTGTGGCTCGAAGGGTAGAAAACATCGCTGAAAATATATCCTCTCAACAGTTTGACAAAAATGGACATGTTCAGTGGTTTTCGTTGGCCTTGGATGAGTCAACGGATGTGTCAGATACTGCTCAGGTGTTGATTTATATTCGAGGAGTAGATAAAAGCTAGGAAGTGCATGAAGAACTTCTAGATATGTATAGTATTCATGGCACAACTACTGGTACAGATATTTTTAAAGGAGTTGAAATGGCCATTAATCAAAAGAACCTTCGATGGAAAAACTTGAAATGCATTACAACTGATGGAGGCAAAAACATGAGTGGGAAAGATAAAGGAGTGGTCGCTCTTGTGTTAAAGGCTGTAGAAAATGACGGTGGTTCAAAACCATTAGTCTTGTGCGGAAAATGTTTGGATATGTCTGAAGTTCTGAAACCAGTCATATCAACTGTTAATTTTATCAGATCTTTTGTGCTGAATCAGCCACAATTCCGACAATTTTTTGAAGAGATTGGAGAAAATGACTTACCTTATCATACTGCCGTACGTTGGCTTAGTTGTGGGAAAGTCCTTCAGCGCTTTTTTGAACTTCGAGCAGTGATCGAAATTTTTTTGAATGAAAAGCATCTCCCTCTTACTGAATTACAAAACAACGCATGGCTGTGGAAGTTAGCATTCTATGTTGATTTGACAAAACATGTGAACGAACTGAATTTGAGATTGCAAGGAGAAAACCAGCATCTTCCTGATTTATACACTAATATCAAATCATTCCGGAAGAAATTGATACTGTTTCAATCACAACTACGAAGTAAATGTTTTTCACATTTTAAAAGATTGTGAAATATTCAGCCACACCACTGAGACTGAGTTTCCTATCGATTTTGCAATAGAAACTTTGAGTGCTTTGAAAATAAATTTTGATACTCGTTTCTCGGACTGTGATGCCATTGCGAATCAAATTAAGATTTTTCAGAATCCTTTTGATACTGACATTGAAATCCTAGCCCCGGAACTTCAAATGGGAATGATTCATCTACAGTGCAGTGATATAATTAAGGACAAATATCAAAACTCATCTTTGTTGGAATTTTATAAGTCTTCCACTGACACAATTTGATAATTTGCATAAATTTGCTCGTGGGCTGTTTTCTGTTTTTGGTACTACTTATTTGTGTGAGAAGACATTCTCCAAAATGAAGTACACAAAAAATGTTTACAGATCTAAATTAACTGATGAGCATCTTAAATCTCTTTTAATAATTGGTACAAGTAAAATTAGTCCACAACTACAAACTATTCTCAATTACATAAATCTCAATTACATGAATCTCAATTACATAAATCTCATTAGTATTTCATATGTCATTATGCTTGTTATAAGTTATGTTTTTATTTAAAATGTATAAAATGTTAGTTGGATTCATTTCAATAATTTGTTAGTTATTATACACTGAAGTGAATTTTTCTGCATATTATACATGTCTTTACTCATTACAATTATGTGTTGCTTTATACAACTTATCACAAAAACAATAACAATAAGCCTACAACAATGCTATGAGTAGTTAGCCCATGACCATATCAATGTAGATGTCATATTAATAATTATTCAACATAAAATTAGAATACTTCAGTAAACTAAATTTAATTTGCTATAAAAAATATGTTCTCTAAAGGAGTTTTCAAGTATGCTAGCTCTCCGCGGGCCGGAGAAAATCTGTCCGAGGGCCGGATGTGGCCCTGGGGCCGTAGTTTGGAGACTAGAAAACACGGCGAAGCAAATTTCTACGTCACCCAAGTTTTGAGCGGACATGGCCGTTTCAGGAACTTTCTCCATAGCATCGGTAGGGCCACAGATTGCCTCTGAGTTTACTGATGACTCACAGACAGCGCGGAGCATACCGTTTCTGAGTGTGACCTGAAGGTGGATACCTGAAAGGGATAAATGGAAGGATAAGACTGGACAAATACTAGACCCATCAACTATGGCTGAACAAATGATCTCGTCTGAGGACTTGTGGGCAGATACATCAATACATCAAGCATGATCCAACACATCATGACAATAAAAATGCTAGACGAGCGGAAAGGGAAAGAAGCCGAAAAGATAAAAAATGTTAGTACCTGAACCCCTAATCACTGTAAGTGGAGGGGTGGGGGGGAGGGGTGGGGTGTAAGGGCAACACTATGCAGCAACATATTGAAAGTTATGCGAAAAGCAGTCCCAAGATGCTTGTGATTTTCCGAAGGGTCCACTTGCTAAGTTAATCGTGAGGTGCTTACTACGACCAAAAAAAAGTCTTGTCTGTCTAGTCTTGTCTGTCTAGTCTTGTCTGTCTAGTCTTGTCTGTCTAGTCTTGTCTGTCTAGTCTTGTCTGTCTAGTCTTGTCTGTCTAGCCTTGTCTGTCTAGTCTTGTCTGTCTAGTCTTGTCTGTCTAGTCTTGTCTGTCTAGTCTTGTCTGTCTAGTCTTGTCTGTCTAGTCTTGTCTGTCTAGTCTTGTCTGTCTAGTCTTGTCTGTCTAGTCTTGTCTGTCTAGTCTTGTCTGTCTAGTCTTGTCTGTCTAGTCTTGTCTGTCTAGTCTTGTCTGTCTAGTCTTGTCTGTCTAGTCTTGTCTGTCTAGTCTTGTCTGTCTAGTCTTGTCTGTCTAGTCTTGTCTGTCTAGTCTTGTCTGTCTAGTCTTGTCTGTCTAGTCTTGTCTGTCTAGTCTTGTCTGTCTAGTCTTGTCTGTCTAGTCTTGTCTGTCTAGTCTTGTCTGTCTAGTCTTGTCTGTCTAGTCTTGTCTGTCTAGTCTTGTCTGTCTAGTCTTGTCTGTCTAGTCTTGTCTGTCTAGTCTTGTCTGTCTAGTCTTGTCTGTCTAGTCTTGTCTGTCTAGTCTTGTCTGTCTAGTCTTGTCTGTCTAGTCTTGTCTGTCTAGTCTTGTCTGTCTAGTCTTGTCTGTCTAGTCTTGTCTGTCTAGTCTTGTCTGTCTAGTCTTGTCTGTCTAGTCTTGTCTGTCTAGTCTTGTCTGTCTAGTCTTGTCTGTCTAGTCTTGTCTGTCTAGTCTTGTCTGTCTAGTCTTGTCTGTCTAGTCTTGTCTGTCTAGTCTTGTCTGTCTAGTCTTGTCTGTCTAGTCTTGTCTGTCTAGTCTTGTCTGTCTAGTCTTGTCTGTCTAGTCTTGTCTGTCTAGTCTTGTCTGTCTAGTCTTGTCTGTCTAGTCTTGTCTGTCTAGTCTTGTCTGTCTAGTCTTGTCTGTCTAGTCTTGTCTGTCTAGTCTTGTCTGTCTAGTCTTGTCTGTCTAGTCTTGTCTGTCTAGTCTTGTCTGTCTAGTCTTGTCTGTCTAGTCTTGTCTGTCTAGTCTTGTCTGTCTAGTCTTGTCTGTCTAGTCTTGTCTGTCTAGCTGTCTAGTCTTGTCTGTCTAGTCTTGTCTGTCTAGTCTTGTCTGTCTAGTCTTGTCTGTCTAGTCTTGTCTGTCTAGTCTTGTCTGTCTAGTCTTGTCTGTCTAGTCTTGTCTGTCTAGTCTTGTCTGTCTAGTCTTGTCTGTCTAGTCTTGTCTGTCTAGTCTTGTCTGTCTAGTCTTGTCTGTCTAGTCTTGTCTGTCTAGTCTTGTCTGTCTAGTCTTGTCTGTCTAGTCTTGTCTGTCTAGTCTTGTCTGTCTAGTCTTGTCTGTCTAGTCTTGTCTGTCTAGTCTTGTCTGTCTAGTCTTGTCTGTCTAGTCTTCTCTGTCTAGTCTTGTCTGTCTAGTCTTGTCTGTCTAGTCTTGTCTGTGTCTGTCTAGTCTTGTCTGTCTAGTCTTGTCTGTCTAGTCTTGTCTGTCTAGTCTTGTCTGTCTAGTCTTGTCTGTCTAGTCTTGTCTGTCTAGTCTTGTCTGTCTAGTCTTGTCTGTCTAGTCTTGTCTGTCTAGTCTTGTCTGTCTAGTCTTGTCTGTCTAGTCTTGTCTGTCTAGTCTTGTCTGTCTAGTCTTGTCTGTCTAGTCTTGTCTGTCTAGTCTTGTCTGTCTAGTCTTGTCTGTCTAGTCTTGTCTGTCTAGTCTTGTCTGTCTAGTCTTGTCTGTCTAGTCTTGTCTGTCTAGTCTTGTCTGTCTAGTCTTGTCTGTCTAGTCTTGTCTGTCTAGTCTTGTCTGTCTAGTCTTGTCTGTCTAGTCTTGTCTGTCTAGTCTTGTCTGTCTAGTCTTGTCTGTCTAGTCTTGTCTGTCTAGTCTTGTCTGTCTAGTCTTGTCTGTCTAGTCTTGTCTGTCTAGTCTTGTCTGTCTAGTCTTGTCTGTCTAGTCTTGTCTGTCTAGTCTTGTCTGTCTAGTCTTGTCTGTCTAGTCTTGTCTGTCTAGTCTTGTCTGTCTAGTCTTGTCTGTCTAGTCTTGTCTGTCTAGTCTTGTCTGTCTAGTCTTGTCTGTCTAGTCTTGTCTGTCTAGTCTTGTCTGTCTAGTCTTGTCTGTCTAGTCTTGTCTGTCTAGTCTTGTCTGTCTAGTCTTGTCTGTCTAGTCTTGTCTGTCTAGTCTTGTCTGTCTAGTCTTGTCTGTCTAGTCTTGTCTGTCTAGTCTTGTCTGTCTAGTCTTGTCTGTCTAGTCTTGTCTGTCTAGTCTTGTCTGTCTAGTCTTGTCTGTCTAGTCTTGTCTGTCTAGTCTTGTCTGTCTAGTCTTGTCTGTCTAGTCTTGTCTGTCTAGTCTTGTCTGTCTAGTCTTGTCTGTCTAGTCTTGTCTGTCTAGTCTTGTCTGTCTAGTCTTGTCTGTCTAGTCTTGTCTGTCTAGTCTTGTCTGTCTAGTCTTGTCTGTCTAGTCTTGTCTGTCTAGTCTTGTCTGTCTAGTCTTGTCTGTCTAGTCTTGTCTGTCTAGTCTTGTCTGTCTAGTCTTGTCTGTCTAGTCTTGTCTGTCTAGTCTTGTCTGTCTAGTCTTGTCTGTCTAGTCTTGTCTGTCTAGTCTTGTCTGTCTAGTCTTGTCTGTCTAGTCTTGTCTGTCTAGTCTTGTCTGTCTAGTCTTGTCTGTCTAGTCTTGTCTGTCTAGTCTTGTCTGTCTAGTCTTGTCTGTCTAGTCTTGTCTGTCTAGTCTTGTCTGTCTAGTCTTGTCTGTCTAGTCTTGTCTGTCTAGTCTTGTCTGTCTAGTCTTGTCTGTCTAGTCTTGTCTGTCTAGTCTTGTCTGTCTAGTCTTGTCTGTCTAGTCTTGTCTGTCTAGTCTTGTCTGTCTAGTCTTGTCTGTCTAGTCTTGTCTGTCTAGTCTTGTCTGTCTAGTCTTGTCTGTCTAGTCTTGTCTGTCTAGTCTTGTCTGTCTAGTCTTGTCTGTCTAGTCTTGTCTGTCTAGTCTTGTCTGTCTAGTCTTGTCTGTCTAGTCTTGTCTGTCTAGTCTTGTCTGTCTAGTCTTGTCTGTCTAGTCTTGTCTGTCTAGTCTTGTCTGTCTAGTCTTGTCTGTCTAGTCTTGTCTGTCTAGTCTTGTCTGTCTAGTCTTGTCTGTCTAGTCTTGTCTGTCTAGTCTTGTCTGTCTAGTCTTGTCTGTCTAGTCTTGTCTGTCTAGTCTTGTCTGTCTAGTCTTGTCTGTCTAGTCTTGTCTGTCTAGTCTTGTCTGTCTAGTCTTGTCTGTCTAGTCTTGTCTGTCTAGTCTTGTCTGTCTAGTCTTGTCTGTCTAGTCTTGTCTGTCTAGTCTTGTCTGTCTAGTCTTGTCTGTCTAGTCTTGTCTGTCTAGTCTTGTCTGTCTAGTCTTGTCTGTCTAGTCTTGTCTGTCTAGTCTTGTCTGTCTAGTCTTGTCTGTCTAGTCTTGTCTGTCTAGTCTTGTCTGTCTAGTCTTGTCTGTCTAGTCTTGTCTGTCTAGTCTTGTCTGTCTAGTCTTGTCTGTCTAGTCTTGTCTGTCTAGTCTTGTCTGTCTAGTCTTGTCTGTCTAGTCTTGTCTGTCTAGTCTTGTCTGTCTAGTCTTGTCTGTCTAGTCTTGTCTGTCTAGTCTTGTCTGTCTAGTCTTGTCTGTCTAGTCTTGTCTGTCTAGTCTTGTCTGTCTAGTCTTGTCTGTCTAGTCTTGTCTGTCTAGTCTTGTCTGTCTAGTCTTGTCTGTCTAGTCTTGTCTGTCTAGTCTTGTCTGTCTAGTCTTGTCTGTCTAGTCTTGTCTGTCTAGTCTTGTCTGTCTAGTCTTGTCTGTCTAGTCTTGTCTGTCTAGTCTTGTCTGTCTTCTTCTTCTTTAAGTTCCATGTCCGTTCCGAACGTTGGTAACCATCTGGGCTATGATGACTTTATTTACTGCGGCACGGAAAAGTTCTGTTGTCGTCATGCCGAACCAGGTTCTTAGGTTTTTCAACCAAGATATTCGTCTGGCGCCGATTGACCTCTTTCCTGCCACCTTTCCCTGGATAATCTTCTGCAGCAAATGAAATCTATCTTCGTTTCTCATGATGTGGCCAAGATATTCTAGCTTTCTGCACTTGACTGTGTTTAGAAGCTCTCTCTCCTTGTTCATTCTATGGAGGATCTCATCATTGGTTATTCGATCCCTCCAGGAGACTCTCAGCATTCTGCGATATATCCACATTTCAAATGCCTCTAACTTTTTGCTGGTGGCTTCTGTCAGTGTCCACGATTCCATTCCGTAAAAAAGAACCGAAAACACATAGCATCTCATCATTCTCAGCTTTGTAGTCATTGTTAGGTTGTGGCTTGTTAGTACAGATCGCATTTTGGTAAAAACAGATCTTGCCTTTTCAATGCGAATTTTTATCTCCTGAGAGTGATCCCACCGATTATTAACATTTGTGCCAAGATATGTATACCTCTCCACCCGTTCGATTGGCTCTTGATTGACAGTAAGTTCACAGTTTTCAATATAGGACTTGCTGATGACCATAAGTTTTGTCTTCTTGATGTTAATATCCAAGCCATATTCTGTGCTCTTTTCTACAAGTCTGTTTATTAGATGTTGTAGTCCTTCTATACTATCTGCAAACATCACTGTGTCATCTGCATATCGTATGTTGTTGATTTTTTCGCCATTGAGAGAGATGCCAGCTTCACACTCTTCCAGAGCTTCTTTAAATATGTATTCAGAATAGATGTTAAAAATAAGAGGGGACAATATACATGCTTGTCTCACTCCTCTCATTATGTCTATTTGTTCGGTCTTTTCTGTCTCTACTCTCACTACGGCTTTTTGGTTCCAGTAGAGGTTCGTAATAATTCGTAGATCCTTGCCGTCCATCCCAGTTTCCTTTAAGATGTTAATCATTTTTTGGTGTTTGACCCTGTCGAAAGCCTTCTGGTAGTCAACAAAACAGGCAAAAATGTCGCAGTTCATATCTCTGCACCGTTGAAATAGTACTTGCGTGCAATATAATGCTTCTCGTGTGCCCATCGCATTTCTGAAACCAAACTGAGTTGGTGATACTTGTTCTTCGCAAACTCTGTAAATTCTTCTGTGAATTATTTTTAAAAATAATTTGAGAAGGTGACTCATGAGACTTATAGTTCTGAACTCTTCACACTTCTTTGCTTTTGGTTTTTTGGGTAATGTTATAAATTCTGACTTTAGCCATTCTTGTGGTATATTTCCAGAGTTATAAATTTGGTTGAATATTTTTGTCAAATTTTTTACCCTGTCGTCATCCAGTAGTTTAAAGAATTCCGATTGGATTTCATCTGGTCCAGGTGCTTTACCGTCTTTCATTGTTTTTATTGCCTGCTTTACTTCATCCATCAGGATCTCCGGTCCATCCGAGTTGTTTATGGATGGAGGTTCCGCTCTAGTATCATGAAACAGTTGTTCAATATATCTTCTCCATGTTTCCTTTATGTCACCTGTGTCAATGATCAGTTTTCCTTCGCCATCCACCAATTTATTTATCGTTCTCGGTTTTGTTCTGCTTGTCATGTCTCTAATTTTTCTGTGCACGTTAAAGCTATCGTACTTGTCTTGTAGTTCTTCAATCTCTGTGCATTGACCTATATGTTCGTTCTCCTTGGCTTCTCTGATTTTATCTCTGATACTCCTCTTTATTTCTGCATATTCTCTCGTATTGTTGCTGTTTTTTAACGATCTTCTCTTTTCCATAAGATACAGAATTTCATCCGTCATCCATGATTTTCTTTTAACCTTATCAGCCTTCAAAAGTTCTTCTTTAACATCCTTAACAGTGTGGACCAATAACTCAATTTCCTTTTCAAAGTCCCCATCTTCTTGTACTACTCTGTATTTGCTGTTAATCAGTTCTCGAGCTCTAGCCTCTATTGCTGGTATTTTAAGCTTACGTAGATCGTATTTGTTTATATTGTTTTTTCTTTTTATAGCTTTCATTGTTACTTTGAATACACCAACCACAGGGTTATGATCTGATTGGATATCGGCTCCTGGATATGTTTTTACGGAAGTGCAACTATTTCTATGTCTTCTATTAATTAGAATGTAGTCAATTTGGTTTCGGATTATTTTATTGGGAGTATCTTCAGGTGCTTTCCATGTATATAGTCTTCTTGCTGGAAGCTTGTACCAAGTGTTTGCTATCACAAATTCGTTCTCTTCTGCAAATATGCTCAACAGATCTCCTCTTTCGTTTCTTTCTCCCAGACCATATGGACCTATATACTCGTTTGTTCGTCCTCTACCAATTTTAGCATTAAAGTCTCCCATTATTATTGTCAGGTCTTGCTTTGGTAGTACTTTAAGTATTTCAGTTATTTTTGCATAGAGTTCTTCTACTTCTTTGTCTGTCTAGTCTAGTCTTGTCTGTCTAGTCTTGTCTGTCTAGTCTTGTCTGTCTAGTCTTGTCTGTCTAGTCTTGTCTGTCTAGTCTTGTCTGTCTAGTCTTGTCTGTCTAGTCTTGTCTGTCTAGTCTTGTCTGTCTAGTCTTGTCTGTCTAGTCTTGTCTGTCTAGTCTTGTCTGTCTAGTCTTGTCTGTCTAGTCTTGTCTGTCTAGTCTTGTCTGTCTAGTCTTGTCTGTCTAGTCTTGTCTGTCTAGTCTTGTCTGTCTAGTCTTGTCTGTCTAGTCTTGTCTGTCTAGTCTTGTCTGTCTAGTCTTGTCTGTCTAGTCTTGTCTGTCTAGTCTTGTCTGTCTAGTCTTGTCTGTCTAGTCTTGTCTGTCTAGTCTTGTCTGTCTAGTCTTGTCTGTCTAGTCTTGTCTGTCTAGTCTTGTCTGTCTAGTCTTGTCTGTCTAGTCTTGTCTGTCTAGTCTTGTCTGTCTAGTCTTGTCTGTCTAGTCTTGTCTGTCTAGTCTTGTCTGTCTAGTCTTGTCTGTCTAGTCTTGTCTGTCTAGTCTTGTCTGTCTAGTCTTGTCTGTCTAGTCTTGTCTGTCTAGTCTTGTCTGTCTAGTCTTGTCTGTCTAGTCTTGTCTGTCTAGTCTTGTCTGTCTAGTCTTGTCTGTCTAGTCTTGTCTGTCTAGTCTTGTCTGTCTAGTCTTGTCTGTCTAGTCTTGTCTGTCTAGTCTTGTCTGTCTAGTCTTGTCTGTCTAGTCTTGTCTGTCTAGTCTTGTCTGTCTAGTCTTGTCTGTCTAGTCTTGTCTGTCTAGTCTTGTCTGTCTAGTCTTGTCTGTCTAGTCTTGTCTGTCTAGTCTTGTCTGTCTAGTCTTGTCTGTCTAGTCTTGTCTGTCTAGTCTTGTCTGTCTAGTCTTGTCTGTCTAGTCTTGTCTGTCTAGTCTTGTCTGTCTAGTCTTGTCTGTCTAGTCTTGTCTGTCTAGTCTTGTCTGTCTAGTCTTGTCTGTCTAGTCTTGTCTGTCTAGTCTTGTCTGTCTAGTCTTGTCTGTCTAGTCTTGTCTGTCTAGTCTTGTCTGTCTAGTCTTGTCTGTCTAGTCTTGTCTGTCTAGTCTTGTCTGTCTAGTCTTGTCTGTCTAGTCTTGTCTGTCTAGTCTTGTCTGTCTAGTCTTGTCTGTCTAGTCTTGTCTGTCTAGTCTTGTCTGTCTAGTCTTGTCTGTCTAGTCTTGTCTGTCTAGTCTTGTCTGTCTAGTCTTGTCTGTCTAGTCTTGTCTGTCTAGTCTTGTCTGTCTAGTCTTGTCTGTCTAGTCTTGTCTGTCTAGTCTTGTCTGTCTAGTCTTGTCTGTCTAGTCTTGTCTGTCTAGTCTTGTCTGTCTAGTCTTGTCTGTCTAGTCTTGTCTGTCTAGTCTTGTCTGTCTAGTCTTGTCTGTCTAGTCTTGTCTGTCTAGTCTTGTCTGTCTAGTCTTGTCTGTCTAGTCTTGTCTGTCTAGTCTTGTCTGTCTAGTCTTGTCTGTCTAGTCTTGTCTGTCTAGTCTTGTCTGTCTAGTCTTGTCTGTCTAGTCTTGTCTGTCTAGTCTTGTCTGTCTAGTCTTGTCTGTCTAGTCTTGTCTGTCTAGTCTTGTCTGTCTAGTCTTGTCTGTCTAGTCTTGTCTGTCTAGTCTTGTCTGTCTAGTCTTGTCTGTCTAGTCTTGTCTGTCTAGTCTTGTCTGTCTAGTCTTGTCTGTCTAGTCTTGTCTGTCTAGTCTTGTCTGTCTAGTCTTGTCTGTCTAGTCTTGTCTGTCTAGTCTTGTCTGTCTAGTCTTGTCTGTCTAGTCTTGTCTGTCTAGTCTTGTCTGTCTAGTCTTGTCTGTCTAGTCTTGTCTGTCTAGTCTTGTCTGTCTAGTCTTGTCTGTCTAGTCTTGTCTGTCTAGTCTTGTCTGTCTAGTCTTGTCTGTCTAGTCTTGTCTGTCTAGTCTTGTCTGTCTAGTCTTGTCTGTCTAGTCTTGTCTGTCTAGTCTTGTCTGTCTAGTCTTGTCTGTCTAGTCTTGTCTGTCTAGTCTTGTCTGTCTAGTCTTGTCTGTCTAGTCTTGTCTGTCTAGTCTTGTCTGTCTAGTCTTGTCTGTCTAGTCTTGTCTGTCTAGTCTTGTCTGTCTAGTCTTGTCTGTCTAGTCTTGTCTGTCTAGTCTTGTCTGTCTAGTCTTGTCTGTCTAGTCTTGTCTGTCTAGTCTTGTCTGTCTAGTCTTGTCTGTCTAGTCTTGTCTGTCTAGTCTTGTCTGTCTAGTCTTGTCTGTCTAGTCTTGTCTGTCTAGTCTTGTCTGTCTAGTCTTGTCTGTCTAGTCTTGTCTGTCTAGTCTTGTCTGTCTAGTCTTGTCTGTCTAGTCTTGTCTGTCTAGTCTTGTCTGTCTAGTCTTGTCTGTCTAGTCTTGTCTGTCTAGTCTTGTCTGTCTAGTCTTGTCTGTCTAGTCTTGTCTGTCTAGTCTTGTCTGTCTAGTCTTGTCTGTCTAGTCTTGTCTGTCTAGTCTTGTCTGTCTAGTCTTGTCTGTCTAGTCTTGTCTGTCTAGTCTTGTCTGTCTAGTCTTGTCTGTCTAGTCTTGTCTGTCTAGTCTTGTCTGTCTAGTCTTGTCTGTCTAGTCTTGTCTGTCTAGTCTTGTCTGTCTAGTCTTGTCTGTCTAGTCTTGTCTGTCTAGTCTTGTCTGTCTAGTCTTGTCTGTCTAGTCTTGTCTGTCTAGTCTTGTCTGTCTAGTCTTGTCTGTCTAGTCTTGTCTGTCTAGTCTTGTCTGTCTAGTCTTGTCTGTCTAGTCTTGTCTGTCTAGTCTTGTCTGTCTAGTCTTGTCTGTCTAGTCTTGTCTGTCTAGTCTTGTCTGTCTAGTCTTGTCTGTCTAGTCTTGTCTGTCTAGTCTTGTCTGTCTAGTCTTGTCTGTCTAGTCTTGTCTGTCTAGTCTTGTCTGTCTAGTCTTGTCTGTCTAGTCTTGTCTGTCTAGTCTTGTCTGTCTAGTCTTGTCTGTCTAGTCTTGTCTGTCTAGTCTTGTCTGTCTAGTCTTGTCTGTCTAGTCTTGTCTGTCTAGTCTTGTCTGTCTAGTCTTGTCTGTCTAGTCTTGTCTGTCTAGTCTTGTCTGTCTAGTCTTGTCTGTCTAGTCTTGTCTGTCTAGTCTTGTCTGTCTAGTCTTGTCTGTCTAGTCTTGTCTGTCTAGTCTTGTCTGTCTAGTCTTGTCTGTCTAGTCTTGTCTGTCTAGTCTTGTCTGTCTAGTCTTGTCTGTCTAGTCTTGTCTGTCTAGTCTTGTCTGTCTAGTCTTGTCTGTCTAGTCTTGTCTGTCTAGTCTTGTCTGTCTAGTCTTGTCTGTCTAGTCTTGTCTGTCTAGTCTTGTCTGTCTAGTCTTGTCTGTCTAGTCTTGTCTGTCTAGTCTTGTCTGTCTAGTCTTGTCTGTCTAGTCTTGTCTGTCTAGTCTTGTCTGTCTAGTCTTGTCTGTCTAGTCTTGTCTGTCTAGTCTTGTCTGTCTAGTCTTGTCTGTCTAGTCTTGTCTGTCTAGTCTTGTCTGTCTAGTCTTGTCTGTCTAGTCTTGTCTGTCTAGTCTTGTCTGTCTAGTCTTGTCTGTCTAGTCTTGTCTGTCTAGTCTTGTCTGTCTAGTCTTGTCTGTCTAGTCTTGTCTGTCTAGTCTTGTCTGTCTAGTCTTGTCTGTCTAGTCTTGTCTGTCTAGTCTTGTCTGTCTAGTCTTGTCTGTCTAGTCTTGTCTGTCTAGTCTTGTCTGTCTAGTCTTGTCTGTCTAGTCTTGTCTGTCTAGTCTTGTCTGTCTAGTCTTGTCTGTCTAGTCTTGTCTGTCTAGTCTTGTCTGTCTAGTCTTGTCTGTCTAGTCTTGTCTGTCTAGTCTTGTCTGTCTAGTCTTGTCTGTCTAGTCTTGTCTGTCTAGTCTTGTCTGTCTAGTCTTGTCTGTCTAGTCTTGTCTGTCTAGTCTTGTCTGTCTAGTCTTGTCTGTCTAGTCTTGTCTGTCTAGTCTTGTCTGTCTAGTCTTGTCTGTCTAGTCTTGTCTGTCTAGTCTTGTCTGTCTAGTCTTGTCTGTCTAGTCTTGTCTGTCTAGTCTTGTCTGTCTAGTCTTGTCTGTCTAGTCTTGTCTGTCTAGTCTTGTCTGTCTAGTCTTGTCTGTCTAGTCTTGTCTGTCTAGTCTTGTCTGTCTAGTCTTGTCTGTCTAGTCTTGTCTGTCTAGTCTTGTCTGTCTAGTCTTGTCTGTCTAGTCTTGTCTGTCTAGTCTTGTCTGTCTAGTCTTGTCTGTCTAGTCTTGTCTGTCTAGTCTTGTCTGTCTAGTCTTGTCTGTCTAGTCTTGTCTGTCTAGTCTTGTCTGTCTAGTCTTGTCTGTCTAGTCTTGTCTGTCTAGTCTTGTCTGTCTAGTCTTGTCTGTCTAGTCTTGTCTGTCTAGTCTTGTCTGTCTAGTCTTGTCTGTCTAGTCTTGTCTGTCTAGTCTTGTCTGTCTAGTCTTGTCTGTCTAGTCTTGTCTGTCTAGTCTTGTCTGTCTAGTCTTGTCTGTCTAGTCTTGTCTGTCTAGTCTTGTCTGTCTAGTCTTGTCTGTCTAGTCTTGTCTGTCTAGTCTTGTCTGTCTAGTCTTGTCTGTCTAGTCTTGTCTGTCTAGTCTTGTCTGTCTAGTCTTGTCTGTCTAGTCTTGTCTGTCTAGTCTTGTCTGTCTAGTCTTGTCTGTCTAGTCTTGTCTGTCTAGTCTTGTCTGTCTAGTCTTGTCTGTCTAGTCTTGTCTGTCTAGTCTTGTCTGTCTAGTCTTGTCTGTCTAGTCTTGTCTGTCTAGTCTTGTCTGTCTAGTCTTGTCTGTCTAGTCTTGTCTGTCTAGTCTTGTCTGTCTAGTCTTGTCTGTCTAGTCTTGTCTGTCTAGTCTTGTCTGTCTAGTCTTGTCTGTCTAGTCTTGTCTGTCTAGTCTTGTCTGTCTAGTCTTGTCTGTCTAGTCTTGTCTGTCTAGTCTTGTCTGTCTAGTCTTGTCTGTCTAGTCTTGTCTGTCTAGTCTTGTCTGTCTAGTCTTGTCTGTCTAGTCTTGTCTGTCTAGTCTTGTCTGTCTAGTCTTGTCTGTCTAGTCTTGTCTGTCTAGTCTTGTCTGTCTAGTCTTGTCTGTCTAGTCTTGTCTGTCTAGTCTTGTCTGTCTAGTCTTGTCTGTCTAGTCTTGTCTGTCTAGTCTTGTCTGTCTAGTCTTGTCTGTCTAGTCTTGTCTGTCTAGTCTTGTCTGTCTAGTCTTGTCTGTCTAGTCTTGTCTGTCTAGTCTTGTCTGTCTAGTCTTGTCTGTCTAGTCTTGTCTGTCTAGTCTTGTCTGTCTAGTCTTGTCTGTCTAGTCTTGTCTGTCTAGTCTTGTCTGTCTAGTCTTGTCTGTCTAGTCTTGTCTGTCTAGTCTTGTCTGTCTAGTCTTGTCTGTCTAGTCTTGTCTGTCTAGTCTTGTCTGTCTAGTCTTGTCTGTCTAGTCTTGTCTGTCTAGTCTTGTCTGTCTAGTCTTGTCTGTCTAGTCTTGTCTGTCTAGTCTTGTCTGTCTAGTCTTGTCTGTCTAGTCTTGTCTGTCTAGTCTTGTCTGTCTAGTCTTGTCTGTCTAGTCTTGTCTGTCTAGTCTTGTCTGTCTAGTCTTGTCTGTCTAGTCTTGTCTGTCTAGTCTTGTCTGTCTAGTCTTGTCTGTCTAGTCTTGTCTGTCTAGTCTTGTCTGTCTAGTCTTGTCTGTCTAGTCTTGTCTGTCTAGTCTTGTCTGTCTAGTCTTGTCTGTCTAGTCTTGTTTGCCTGGTCTTCTCTGTCTAGTCTTGTCTATCTAGTCTTGTCTGTCTAGTCTTGTCTGTCTAGTCTTGTCTGTCTAGTCTTGTCTGTCTAGTCTTGTCTGTCTAGTCTTGTCTGTCTAGTCTTGTCTGTCTAGTCTTGTCTGTCTAGTCTTGTCTGTCTAGTCTTGTCTGTCTAGTCTTGTCTGTCTAGTCTTGTCTGTCTAGTCTTGTCTGTCTAGTCTTGTCTGTCTAGTCTTGTATGTCTAGTCTTGTCTGTCTAGTCTTGTCTGTCTAGTCTTGTCTGTCTAGTCTTGTCTGTCTAGTCTTGTCTGTCTAGTCTTGTCTGTCTAGTCTTGTCTGTCTAGTCTTGTCTGTCTAGTCTTGTCTGTCTAGTCTTGTCTGTCTAGTCTTGTCTGTCTAGTCTTGTTTGCCTAGTCTTCTCTGTCTAGTCTTGTCTGTCTAGTCTTGCCTGTCTAGTCTTGTCTGTCTAGTCTTGTCTGTCTAGTCTTATCTGTCTAGTCTTGTCTGTCTATTTTTGTTTGTCTAGTCTGGTCTGTCTTGTGTTGTCTGTCTAGTCTGGTCTCTCTAGTCTTGCCTGTCTAGTCTTGTTTGTCTAGTCTCAACATTAACAAAACAAATAAATTAAATAAAAAAAACTTTTCACATATAAAAGATCTTTTAAAATCTGCTAATCTCATTAATGTTAATGCAGCATCTTCAACGTTAACGCATCAGCAAATATTGACTCAACAAAAGTATGTCATTTTCTCAAACAATAATAAGCATATTTTTCTCTACTGGAGCTAAATTTACCTTAATAATTTTCGCATCTAGACGTTTTTGCTGTTCTTGATGGAAAATAAACCGCCCAAGGTTCTTATGCCATATTAAAAATCAGTATCAAACAATTGCCTCATATAAGCGAGACGGATTTGCGTCATCGCTCAGCAAATAATAGGATAATAACGACGATTATTTCTCATAACCATCTCGTCCTGATCAATTAAAATATATATATATATATATATATATATATATATATATATATATATATATATATTATTTTTAGATTATATTTTTTATCAACGATGTTGAGTAAATATATTAAAAATTAGTTTTAATTAATTATATACTAGTAAACAACGTTAGTTTAACTTTTCAAGAAGTACGGCCGCTTGATTTATAGGAGTAGTCACACTGTTGTACGATTTCCAACACCGTTTTTAAACTAGGCTTGTTACTACCTTCAATTTTATAATTATATTGTTTAGCTATAATTGTTTGCATTTTATTAATTAATATTCTTGCGATAATAGCAACGATAATATTGAGTTTATTCTCAAGTACTTTGTAGAATTTGAAAAAAAAATTCTTCTCAAGTTTTATTGAACATATGAATCCGAACATTCGCTGATGAATTTCTATATAGTCTTAAAAAATCGATGTGTATGGTGTAGTATATCACGAGACGCTACCCAGGAGTTAAAATTCAATACACTGAATTGATAAATTCACAATGTTTTAACCACACATATTATGTGAAAATATTATATAACTTGTTATTCACAGTTATAAAAATTTAGACACTGTGAATAACAAGTTATATAACATTTTTATATAGTAAGTGTAGTTAAGCCATAGTGAAGTTATCAATTCAGTGTAAGTATGGATTACCACGTAGTAACGGTCGCAACCTTCTTAAAATGCAATACTTAATTTGTGTGAATTGATAATTATTGATCTCTAAATTATTTAAAAATTGAAATAAATGAAATTTGGATACATAATTGTGATTGCATTTTCAGACAATGTGTTGAAATAATGGAAATACGCGACGTATAATTTCTGATAATTATATCCGCACGCTTTTGTCGAGATGAAACATTCCCGGCAAGAATGCAAAACAAGAGAGATCCTATGTGCCATGGGCGCAGCATTCTATATACATGCGTCCTGCAGTTGCCAGGCGACGCCGTGACGTCATAGGCGTCGGGCTAGCAGCGTCAGGGACAGTCAAGTTTAAGGTGGTGTTAACGAACTGCCTGCTTTTACTCACGCTATTTTATCGTTTTAAAAATGAGAATGTTTTACTTAGCTAAGGGTAATATTAAAAACTCATTTATATAACGAGTTTTAAATCTATTTATTTATTAAATGAAATTAAAATTTCCTTATTTTTATAAATCGCTTCTTACCTGGTACAGCTTTATTATGTGTTGGTGGTCCAAACGTTTCATAATGTCGACCTCTCTGTAAACTTTTTGTAGATTTCCCGCATCCAGTTGAGATTTGTCTATTATCTTTATCGCCACCTTGAACAAAAAATAAAATTAGTTTACTTTAAGTTAGTTAACTCGCTTAGATCTATATCTTCACTAATATACTTTTTTATCACTGCGATTTATCATCCTCTGTTTTTAAACATATTTGAATATTTTATTAATTAACCTTAATTATATAAACATCAAATGGTTTAGTTTATTTCAAACTGAAACTTGTCAAAATTTTTATTTAAAATTTACGAAAAGAAAATCAATAAACCTGATCTGGAAAGCCGAACAAAATTAAAGCAATTGTAAAACTAAGACTTTTAGTATCTAACTCTACTAGATTGAAATTTAGTTTCATTTTCAAACGTAAACTAAAATAGACATGACATGACTAGACAGACAAGATTAGACAGACAAGATTAGACAGTCAAGACTAGACAAACGAGACTAAACAGACAAAACTAGATAGACAAGACTAGACATACAAGACTAGATAGACAAAACTAGATAGACAAGACTAGACAAACAAGACCAGACAGACAAGACTAGACAGACAAGGCTAGACAGACAAGACTAGACAGACAAGACTAGACAGACAAGACTAGACAGGCAAGACTAGACAGACAAGACTAGACAGACAAGACAAGACAGACAAGACTAGACAGACAAGACTAGACCTGCAAGACTAGACAGTCAAGACTAGATAGACAAGACTAGACGGACAAGACTAGACAGACGAGACTAGACTACACAAACTAGACAAAATAGACTAAACAGACAAGACTAGATAGACGAGACTAGACTAGACAGACTAGACAGACCACACTAGATAGGCAAAACTTTTTTTTTTGGGGACGTAGTAAGCACTAGAGGTGAGCATGGGATCCCATAGACCTATCCCATCCCATCCCATCGTCCCATGGGATGGGATGAGTGGGACGAACGTTGCGTGGGATGGGATGGGATGGAACGACAAATTTGTATGGGGCAGACTGGGACAAGTGTTGATAATCCACTAAATCTAGTTCGTGCATAATTAATTGCTTATCGTGACAATACGCACGTGATAACAATGTAGTTCCGTCTTACGATCCGTTTGCGACGAAAGAGGATTACTCACTGTCAGCTAAAGTAATTACGGAAAAATTAAATTTGAACGAATTATCGTTAAGAAAGTCTGAACCGAAAAGAAAGTCTACTATATGGGAAAAATGGGATGAATGGGACGGGCCACGCGACCGGGATGGGATGGGATAAATGGGATAGGATGGGACGAAAATTTTAGGTTTGTGGGATGGGAAAGTGGGACGATAATGTGATGAGATGGGACAGTGACAGGGATCCATCCCACGGGATGGGATCTGGAACGAGAAACTCGTCCCATGCTCATCTCTAGTAGCACCGCACAGTTAACTTAACAAGAGAACCCTCTAAATCTAAATAACACAAGCCTCTTGGAATCGCTTGGCGCATAACTTTCAAGATGTTGCTGCATAGTGTCGTCCTTACATCCTCCTTCCACTTGCAGTGATTAGGGATTCAGGTAATTATATTTTTCATAATTTCTGCTTCTTTCCCTTTCCGCTCGTCTAATATTTTTATTTTCATGATGATCATCCTTGATGCATCTGCCCATAAGTCCTCCGACGAGATCATTTGTTCAACCATTGTTGTTGCGTCTAGTGTTTGTCCGGTCTTATTTTTCTATTAATCCCTTTCGGGTATCCACCTATCACACTCAAAAACGATATGCGCCGCGCTGTCTGTGAGTACACAGTAAATACAGAGGCAATCTGTGGCCCTACCGATGCTATGGAGAAAGTTCCTGAAACAGCCATGTCCGCTTAAAACTTGGGTGACATAAAAAAATTGTTTCGCAGTGTTTTCTTGTTGCCCAACGCTCCACATCAGGAATTAGGATTCTCGTCCAGTGTCCCTAAGTGGATAGACTCCACTGGTTTTGCCAGGCCTGGTACATTCGGGCCTTCGCTAGTGCTTTTTTGTCGGCCTGTGTGCCAAGGACGTTCGATCTGCCATTGTAGACTTCTAGCCTCTCCTCTACCATAAGTTCTATAGGTGGTGTGCCGGCAACACTAGGGCGGCATCCCTAGAGACAGTCCGGTAAGCACTGCATACTATTAGCGACATTTTCCTTTTGAACGGTTACCAAGTTTTGTCTAATCATCTGTTTTCTTAACGCATTTGCCCAAATCGGGGCTGCGGAGAGCATTGTGGAGTGAACCACCGAGCAAAGTTTATCCTCCAACTTTGGTCATTAATTTATCTAACGCTGCTGCAGTTTTCAGTGCTTTGGCGGCCACTGTGGTGATATGGGGACTAAAGGATAGGCTCTTATCAAAGGTTGCACCTAGATATTTCAGCGATTCATTTGGGGTTATTTTTTCTTCTTTTATTTTGAATGTGATGGGTTTCGTTTTTCTTAGTCCAGTTCGCATACTGCTTGTGTCTTTTCTGATGCCAGCTTCAGTTTTTTGAGTTCCATCCATTTGTCCACCTGCTCAACGGCCCTGTTTGCTCTCGACATAGTTTCCATTTCGTCTTCCCCAACACGTGCCAAGTGCCAAGTCATCAGCGAATCTCACGATGTCCACACCCTCCGGTAGCTTTAGTCTGAGGACTCCGTCGTAAAGGACATTCCATAGTGTCGGTCCCAAAACAGAGCCCAGTGGCACCATACTACAGACACCACGCTCCACTAATTTGTTGTTTTCTTGGTGAACAACTTTCCTGTTACGTAGGTAACTTCGTACCAGACGTAGCAGGTATGATGAGATATCTCTTGCTGGGAGATCCTCAAGAATGTTTTGCCAGGCAGCTGACAATGAGTTGAAAGCATTGCTTTCGTCAAGAGTGAGAAGGGTACATAGCTTTCTAGTTTTCTGTGTGCCCGCTTGCAATTTTTTGCTAGTTCAATGACTTTTGCTATAGCGTCTACTGTTGTTTTCCCTCTTGGGAGCCATATTGTTCTTCTGATAGTTGTTTACCAGACCTAAGTATCAGGCGTTCCAAGAGTTTACCCGAGAGACAAGACTAGACAGAGAAGACTAGACAGACAGACAAGACTAAACAGACAAGACTATACAGACAGGACTAGACAGACAACACTAGATAAACAAGACTAGACAGAGGAGAAGACTAGACAGACAAGACTAGACAGACAAAGACAGGCAAGACTACACAGACAAGATAAGACAGACAAGACTAGACATACACGACTGGACATACAAGACTAGAGGAGACAAGACTTGTATTTTTAAGTGGTTTGGGGGAAGCTCTCACTAAACCCCCGATTCCACTTTGGCTTTTAGTATACGCTACCCCGGTAACGCATATTTCGGATTCATTCAGGGTTGGCAACCCGGACGGTTAGTGAAAACCGCCCTAGTTGTTGGCTCCCCGACCTGGAATCGAACCGGTGTCTCCCGCTTGCCAGGCGGCTATGTTGTCAATTACCCTACTGAGGAAGACAGACAGACAAGATTAGGCACACAAGACTACACATACAAGACTAGGCAGACGAGACTAGACAAACAAGACTAGACAGACAAAGCTAGGCAGACATGAAATTATGAATATTATTTCCTTTAAATCTTATTATTAATGCATTCATTAAATATCGATCTAGGTTCGGTTACACATCTATTATTAAAAACTTAAAACTATATCGATTTGGAAAATGCAGTGGAAAATAGTTGATTTCAATATTTTAATATTTCATTTCGTAAGCAGATATAAAGTATTATTGGAACGAAAAATAACGGTACAACAAAAAGTGGAGTTAACAATAGATATATGAAGAGATACGGAAGCAAACAATTACCATTTCCTGGGTTTTGTGTTTCATTCAATATTTTATGTGGTGTAAACGTATTTTTTATCAGTGCCGTTTTACTGTGTAGATTTTCATGCAGCTTTCGTATGAAAATATACATGAAAATCGGTTAAAATATAAATATTGAATAGAATTTGTAAAAAGAAAACAAATACAATACAAGTTGATTGTTTACATAGCTAGACTAGTTTACTAATTATTATCAATATTTGTCAAGTTTTTAAACAATATTGCTTGTGTTTTAAATTATTATGTATAAATAAAAATTGAAGCTTGGAAATTTTATTTGACTGGTGTTTGATTTATTACCACACGGAAAAAAGTACACTCGTACACTAGTAGCAGCGGCCTTACGAATATAAATTTGTAAAGATTGCAGTCGCATACTGTAATTTTTAAAACTTATGTACTAATAATACCGGAAACTGTAATGAACGACCTTATGGAGTTCCGCTGTTTCAATGGTAGGCATATAAAATGAGTTTAGGTTAATGATGTGTGAGGTACTGATCTGGGGTTATGATGATGCATTAAGGTGCTTTCTGACTGTAGTGAGAGCTATATTGGAGAAGTGAGTTACGAACACTTCAGCAACTTGTTGTTTCGTTACTGTTTCGTTATTGAGTGTTTTTGGTATACATTTTATCTGTTTCCCTAATGCTTATGATTAATGCCCAAGCAACTCTGGATTTGTTTTTAGATTGTTGGATCTTACTCAAGAAAAAAATTATCTTAGCATTGATTATGTTTCTAGCGTGTCGACGTTTTTTTGGTTTTATATTGATCAATAAGGTGATGATAATGTTGAACGCATTGCAATCTGGCACATTTCTGGCGAAATCTCACCAATAGGAAAGGTTAGGTTGGATTTTTTCGTTTTAAATCTTCCAAGGTTTCAGGTCGGTTGTGATAAACTTTACAATTAACAGAACCCCATAAGAAATCATCCAAATCCTACAAATGTGGAGAGCGAGGAGGCTACAACTGATCCCCACGCTGGATAATCAGACGACCAGGAAAGAACTCTCGCAACACTCCCAGACATAAAATAATTATACATAGACATAATGATACACGAGACCTTGCACCATCTTGCTGATACCAAATATCGTTTATTGATAATCGGATTAGAGCGATGGCATGCATTAAGAACGTAGCATCTCCACATAACGTTCACTATCAACTACTGCGTTTCCCATTTCGTATTAAAAAAAAAAATACGATCCCATTACTCCAGCTGAGCATATTCCACATTATACAGTTTATCTTTTGAGAATGCAGCTCTTCTTCGAATATAACTTGAGGAGGTTTTCCGGCAGACCAGTAACGTAAATTTTGTTTGTTCTTCTCTCCGTGCAGGAAAGTGTCCTAGGTCACTCAGAATTATTTTGTTGGCAAAATTATCCCCGCTGCCCAAAAACCATCGACTGAATTCTCAACGTAAGTTTCGGTCTATTGGAAGAAGTTTTTGGGCTTTTGGTAAATCTTTCTTTAAAATGGTTCGTACTCTCTTACATGAAATTCCTATTTGTTATTGTATTATGATATAATAATATAATTTGTATTATAAACAACTATTATTAATATGTTTTATATTTGCAATGATATTTAATATGACTTAACACTAATGTATATCTAATAATAATAGAGAACATCTCCTTGATCACGGCTACCAACTCTTGGAGGGAAACCCGACGCATGAGTAGCTTGGGCGTTCCAGATATTCGGTTACCACGATTCCTTTTTTCAGCGGTAACGCAACGATACCTTAATGACGCGACCGCTACTAGTCGTACTCAGGGTTGGTTCGGTCGCATCTGTAACTGGATGGCTGGCAGGCGACGGTGGTGCCGTGATCGGCATTGGTATTGGCTGAGCAGTCGCTGACAGTCGACTGGGTTCTCCTGAAAACCTGTAGAGGGATGCTCATTGTCTGACGAGTTCGATGGTCCGGTTCCAGGATTAACGACATGTTTAAGATGCCAAGAATTTCTGCGATAAGTTGCTCCCTCATTAGTTTTGACATTGTAGGATCTGGGTGCTCCTCGTTCTATGTTTATCACCTTGGTTGGAATCCAATTTTTGTGATCTTCTCGTAGTAGTATATCTTCTCCCATTATAAATTGTTCATTTTCATTTTTTCCCCTAACTGAATTTTCCTTTTCTTTCTCCTTTATTGTTTTCAAATTCTTAGTAACATTTCTTATAATTTTAGGTGTAAATAACTTCTCGTTGGTAGGTAATAAAGTCTTGGTTCTTTTATTCATTAGTCGTTGACATGGTGATTCTAGGTCGAGTCTGGGCGTATTTCTGTGGTGTAGCAGAGCTAAGTAAATATCTGAGCTATTTTCTGAACATTGCTTGATTAGATTTTTTGCTTCCTGTACATATCTCTCAGCTAAACCATTGGATCTGGCAAAATGTGGACTTGAAATTCGGTGTTCAAACTGCCATTGTTTAGTAAATTCTTTGAATTCATGACTGCTATAATGTCTGCCTCCATCTGAAGTATGTCTGGTATTCCAAATGTAGCAAACTATGCTTTCAAGACTTTGATAATAGTGGTGCTATTTGTCACATCCACTTGTTTGAAGTCAAAAAATCCTGAGTAAGCATCTGCTATTAGTAGATATTCATTTCCTTGAAAATGAAATAAATCAGATGCGACAATGCTCCAAGATCTTTTAGGTGGTCTCTGTGGTCTCTCAAGGCTCGATTGGATTATCTTTCTGAATTTTATTACAGGTTTTGCAATTTCTTACATATTCTGAAATGTCTTTTGTCATTCCCGGCCAGAAAACGTTGTCTCTAGCAAATTGTAGTGTTCCTTGTACACCCTTGTGACTCAGATTATTAATGACGCTCAGCGTTTCTCTATATGTCCAATATTTTTTAAGGTAAATTTGCCTTCTTCAATTTTGTCAGGCCATCCTTTCAAAATTATTTCTTTTAGTTCTTTTAATTCATTGCTATTTTCTGTATATCTTTTCAAGTCTTCTTTACGTGATTTGGTGAATGGAACAACGGCACATATTTGAAGCGTTCCATTGTGCATTTCTTCGCAGCTTAGATTCTGGCAGTCTCTACTTAGTGCATCGGCGACGTATATCTCTGAGCCTTTTCTATAAATGATTTTAGGGTTATACGGCAGTATTTGATATAACATTCTTTGTAATCTGGGCGGCGATTCCGCGAGGGACTTCTTAAATATTGTTTCTAAAGGTTTATGGTCAGATTCGATGGTAAGATTTCTACAACCCCAAATGTAACTGTGAAATTTTTTACAAGCTACCAATATTGCATTTGCTTCTTTTTCCAGTAGACTGTATCCTATTTCTGTGGTAGTAAAAGACTTGGAGCAGTAGGCAATAGGTTTTCCTTTTTGAATCAATACTCCACCGCAAGCATAACTACTTGCGTCCACTGAAAGTAGTATAGCCTCTTTTGGATTATAATATCCCAAAACGGGAGGCTTTTTCAGTAACTCAATTTTAAAAAAGCCTCTTCTTGCTAGTTGTCCCAATACCATTCTGTGTCTTTTTTCTGTAATACTCTTTATGGTCTAGCTACATCAGCCATGTTTTTCATGAATTTCGAGAGGTATGTTACTAACCCAAGGAATCTTTGCAGTTGTTTTACATTTTCAGGTCTCTTTATTGTATTTATCGTTTCTATTTTTTTTGGGTCTGGCTTCAATCCTTTGTTCGTCACAATGTGTCCTAAGAATTTAACTTCTTGTGTACTGAATATGCATTTTTCTTTATTTAGTTTTAACCCTGAATTTCGAAATTTATCTAGTACTTTTTGTGTAATTTTTTCTAATTTATCTTGTGTTTCAGCATGTATAAGTATATCATCCATTGATACCTCTGTGTTTTCTATGTCCGTGAGGACCGAGCTCATGACTTGTTGAAACACTTCAGGCACAAATGCTAAACCAAATGGCATTCACAGGCAAGAGTATCTTCCAAATGGCGTGCTGAATGTTAATTGATGCTCTTTTTGTTACTCTAAACTTCCAAAAACCTCTTTTGCAATCTAATAAAGTGAACCATTTTGATCCGTGTATTCTTGAAGTTATTTCTTCAACCGTGTTTAGAGAGTAGTGCCTTCTTAGGTTTTTATTTATAATTGATGGATCTAAGCACAATCGTATTTTTCCATTTTTTAATAATAGTGCCATAGGTGAAACTGCTGGTGTGGGTTCTGTGACTGCTTTTATTATTTTTTGTTAGACCATACTCTCCAGTCGTTTTTTACTTGATCTCTGATTATATGTGGTACCCTTCTTGGTGGGCATATCGGCAGAGAGGTTTGTCTATCAAGTCTATATCGTATTTAAATTGTTTCAGGCATCCAATTCCATCAAAAAGTTCTTCGTTTTTCTATGACAATTCTTCAACTCGTCTCACTAACAATAAGTTGAGGTTTACACAGCTTGTTTTGCCGAGTATTGGTGTAACTTCCTTCTCTACTATTATGTATTCGAGGGCTAACTTTTTATTTTTAATTTGTGTTTCGAGCCATGCCCCTCCTAATACAGGCATTTTGTGGTTAGAAAATGACATCAAATACCTGCTCTATGTTGGCTCTAGTTTTATCTGCTATACTTTTACTTAATACGTTGCATTGGCTACCTGAATCAAGTTTAAATTTTACCTGAATTCCCGACAAAGCTTGCTGTCTCAAACCAGTCCTTTTCGTGACCTGTGTCCTTTCCGATTTCACAGACATAGTAATCTGCATCACTTATTTCCTTTTCTTCTTCCAGTGTTTGTACATTTCTTGTTTTATTTCTTTTACAGTACGTAGTGAAGTGATTTCTTCTATGGCATATCCCACATGTTTTTCCAAATGCTGGGCATGCCCTAACTCCATGTCTCGTACCACATCTTCCACAGTTAAATTCTCTTTCTTTGAATTCACTTTTTTCTTTTTTACACAGTCTGTCTTTATCAACATTATTAATATAATTATTTTTCTTTTTATAAGTAACCGTTTCTACTGACGCAATATTCTTCATATTTTTCACTTGTTGTTGAACCTGTTCCATTGAGTGACAGATATCTATTGCCGATTACTATTTTATCCCGAATTATGCTGTCTTCAAGAATTCCATAACCACAATTTTTAACTTTGGTTTGAGATTAGTAAGAAATTCATCAAAATATTGTCCAATTTCTTGGGTCATGAGGTTGAACATATATCTTTCATAGGTTTCATTATTTCTCGGTGTAAAGTAGTTTGTAAATTTACTTTTAATAATTTCGAGTGATTGGGACTCAGTTACAGATAAGTTAAACGTATTAAAGATGACAGCTGCGTCTGGACTAATACTTGTCATGAAAATTGCAACCTGTACTTTTGCTTGCTTTTTGCTTAAGTTAGTTGCAACGGCGTACCACTCCCACTGTTGTTAGTCCAGTCATTTAAGCTTAAATTAGGTAAGAATCTCGGAATTCGAGATACCCAGCTGTAAGTCTGTAAATACTTGTATATTGACACCCTAAAAGTTGTCTCAAAACCTACATATGGTAGGGTGTTGCTACCATATGTAGGTTTTGAGACAACTTTTAGTGTGTCAATATACAAGTATTTACAGACTTACAGCTGGGTATCTCTAATTCCGAGGTGAACTTACTATAATGACTAAACTATGTAGCCACAGTTTCCATGCTTCTGCGATGTTTTCTATCGTTGTAATGAAATATTTCGGTGGTTTTATATTTGCACTATCTTCCGACATTTTAACTTGGTTTCGGCACCATATATTATAATATAATAATATAATTTGTATTATAACCAACTATTATTAATATGTTTTATATTTACAATGATATTTAATATGACTTAACACTAATGTATATCTTATAATAATGGAGAACATCTCCTTGATCAGGGCTACCAACTCTTGGAGGGAAACCCGACGCATGAGCAACTTGGGCGTTCCATTACAGTTAGGACAAACTTCGCATGGATTGATTTGATTTTTCTTCAATTCTGTTCTTAATTTGGAAAGTATTCACTTCTGTTCTAGCAGTTTTTTCCACACTGCAAGTTTATTAACCTTAAGACAACCTGTTGACGACGATATTTTTCGACCCATCTTACAATTTTCGATCTAATAAAATGCTTGACACACAATCCTTTGATCAATCCGCCACTGCTCCATTTACAAAACAACTTGAAGGTTCTCTGAGTATTAGACAATTAAAATTATGGCAAAGAAGTCATTACTTCTTTTTGTTTTAATTAAGTAAAAACAGGACACTCTTATTTTCTCACCCTTTAGTAAATTCCTCTACTTAACCGTCTAAAATCTTTATACTTACAACACTATTTATTTGAACAAATACAATTCAATATTATCAATTCATTATTATAATAATAATAATAATAATTTAAAACATTTTTTAGAAAAGTATTTCCCTCGCCTGCCACTATTTTTTTTGTACGTGTCAGCTATGACACGCGTGCCATAGGTTGGCCACCCCTGGTCTGGACGAAAAATCTTCTAAACGAACGTAAAGTTTTTTTAATTGCTGTTCGGATTGGTAAGTTTTGTTGGAATTAAGATATTCTAATTCATCTCTAATTCTAATTATATCCAGCCATTTCCTTAATGATATCGTACATCAAGGGCTAAACATTAGCCCTGTTAGCATAACTAAATACAGATTAAATCTTATCTTGTGCAAATGTGTCCCTTCCGCGGCAGCAATTCCACACCCCATAAATTTCCTCTCCACACATAAATTCACACAATTAGCAGCAAAAAAAAAATTATTTATATTTTAAACGCTAAATAGAGACAATTACAATTCATATTAACTTGGATATCTAATCAAATCTTCATTTAATCTTATTATTTATTATTGCAATTACTGAATATAAAAAATGTGCTAAATACCTTATATATAATAGTAATGGGTGTTCCACGGGAAAGTGTACTACTGTAACCCTTTACCGCATGAATTTTTGTTTTTCAACCAAAAAATTTATTAGATGAAAACTTTAATTCTATTTTCACGTAAAAATAATAAAAAAATATAGCTTGCAAAATAACTTCATTTTTCAAAAAAAAAAAAATGTGCCAAATATGGAACATCATGCAACAACAAAATATTACAGTTGTAGATTAGATTAGATTCCTTTTATTGGCATAAACAACTACAGTTTTACATATAACAGTGCTAACATCTAAGTTAACCAAATGATTACACACACGCTCCAACCTAAGACAGAACAAAAAATAATAAATAACCAGAAGAAAACAAACAAAATGAAAAATAAATAAATAATAATCCTCTCAAAAACAACATTTCCTTTCAAATAATAATAATAATAAAATCACGCGTCACCAGATAGTAAAAGAACTAAAGTTTTATTCTTTTTTAACTTCACCACTCTTTTCATCAAGGGCCATCCCGCTCCGTCCTCCCTCATACACGAGCCCCAGTCTTCTACTACCACACTCTCCTCTCTGCTCCACTGACATCCTGCACAGCTTTGAGCCCAATGCGCCCACACGTCACTAGCTTCCCCACATATCTCACATCGTTTAAAACGGGAGCCCATCCAGTATCTCCTGCCCTTTTCCTCTGACCCGTATCTATGCCGTGCTATCAATGCTTGAGGAAGACTATTTCTTGTAAGGTACAACGGGAGCCTTTGGAACACTTGCACGCTCCCATATTCAGGTAGAAAATTACTCCCCTCGATCATCCTCTGACGACTCTGCAGCTCCACCTCGGTTAACCTTTCATATACCAGTTCTTCCACCTTCCTTCCACTCACAAACATTCTCGCAATTTCCCCGTATGCCCACCCGCAGCTTTCATACAACTTCTTCCTTTCACTCCCCCATTTAGTCACCTTATGAATACCCAAACCTTCCTTTCTTACAACTCTCAGTACTTCTTTTACAATTCGTTCATTGCCCGTTCCATACACTTTCCTTTCAAACTTGACGACCCTCCTAGCTGCTTGCGAAAACACTTTCATTTTTTATTACAGTTGTAAATAGTCACATTTATTAGGGTATGTAAGTATAATTAGAGTAAAACTATTTCAGTATTTTCAGGGTACAATAAACTTTATTCGGTATGAAACCGTGAATAACAGTTTCTTTCTTAGATGTACTTATATGTACAGCCTGGATATTTGCATCTTGACCTATTTCTTTCATCCCAGTAGGGAAAATGGTCAAACCCATCTTTGCGGATATCTACTTGGGGTATTTCTTTAGTCGGTCCCTTTTTTCGTTTATTTTCGTACATTTGTTGAAGGCTACTACTACTTGATGATCTTCCTACTTTGCTTTGTCTAGCTGGTTTTCCTGCCTTGCATTGAGCATCTGCTATTGCCAGTTTGGTATCCAAGAGAGTCATTTCAAATTTCTTAGCTCTTCTGGCTAGTAACCAACAGTTCACGACAGTCATATCAATAAAATGAAAAAATATTCTCAAATAATATTTCTTGGACCTGATTTTTATGCGGTAAAATCCTAACATCGAATCAAGAAGATCTACGCCTCCCATGTAGTTGTTGTAGATTAGGACACTGTTAGGGCAAGATATCATTTTATGGGCATTTTCTTGTTTGAAATATCTTCTTTTTTCTCCTTTTGTTTCACTTCCAGCATATGTTGACATTGTAGTAACGATTTTATTAGCAAACCAGGATACTACACTGACATCTACATTGTCTATATTGGCTATTTTTCTACCATATGACCTCTGCCTCTCTTCTTAATTTTTTTTCCGTCGGCATTACAGCTCCTGGAACACGATTTATTCTTACTGTTCCTAATGGTAGAATATCTTCGTTAGTCAAATATATCATAAGGGGTATGCTGGTGAACCAATTATCAAAAACCAACTTGTAATGTTGATGTTTTGGTATCGAATGTGCTAATTTGACAACCACGTTGCTGCTCATAGTAAGGTTTGGTGCTCCTGGAGGTACAGTTTGAAGCCCCACTTATGTGGTTTTTTTTTTGGATTATATTGCTTTAGTTGACTTCGCGCTTTTGTTGGTATAATCTGTTCGACCACAGCAAGACATTTTTCTTTGGGAACCTGAGTAGTTGTTCTCTATGATTCAGAACGGGTCTGATCTTGAATAATCTGTCATGTCCAGGCTGATCTTTTTCAATCATGCTATCATTGTTATTGAAATGCAAGAAACGTTTTATTTCTTCGAACCTGTTACAGGTCATTACGTCACTTACTGCTCGATGACCAATATTGATATTCCAATATAATGTCTTGAAAAAGGAAGCTGAATTATTGACATGTAAATAGTAATTCCTATGAATTGTCCAATTTCGTAACTTTTTATGTTAGCTGGTTTATTCGGACGTTGTTGCACTGAGTATAAATTAAGAAATAGGAAAGAGAAACTTGAAAAATTGGACTGGAGTTTCTAATTGTGTAACTGAAGAAGGTAGATCTTCAGAACCAGTAAATTTTGTTTCATTTTCAGATTTCCTTAGATTGCCTTCTAGCCAATTATGAGGTTTCTTCGTCTTGCTTCTTCGTATTTTAGACAAAGGGATATCATCATCAGAGGAATCTGAAGTTGTTACAGGAATCACAATTTCCTCGGCATCGTTTCGCAATTTTTTAGGCTCCTCAAAGTCACTATCTGGAGCCAGTATCGTCTCGTTTATGACGTCTTCATCGGACAGATCTGATACTTCACTGGCAATACTATCCGGTATTCGGACGGCACCCATTTTACCGTAAAATAGTTTTGTATCCATATCTACAAGAAACACCAATGCATCGTATGATAGCCCATAACTTCATAGTGTACCACATATGGGACAATCCCTTTTTGGATTTTTTAGAGACTTTCAGTAATCATAACGTATAGTACTTACCTCAGTATATATCTAATATCACTATAGAATAAATTATATATTTTTTTCCGCCGAACAAATCGTTTTCAGTACGAAAAACAACCTCAAACTTGAAACAACTGAGCACGTGGCTTGAATGAACTCGAAACCGCGTGGCGCTGGTTGTCCAAACATCAAAGCAATACCGCATATATCGCACGCAGTATTTATATGTGCCAGATATGGGACTAAATGGGACAATTAGGACTAAAATTGAGTTAAAACGCTAAATAAAATGTTTGCTTTGTTCCATTTATGGCACATGATGCGGTAAAGGGTTAATAGGATCGCATTTGTTTGATAATATTCGATACATAATTCTACATATGTAACGTAAGTGTCGCAACATATGTGTTTTATTTGTTAACAAACTTTTATTTAACAAAAACATATAAGTAGAGCACCCGATAGATATTCTAAAATTAATTTGTGAAATCTAAATATTTTTCAAACTGTACAAACTCGACAAATACAGAGAATTTATGTGAAAAATAGAGTGGCAAGTTTTATTTAATAATTTGTATGTGTGCCGTGTAATAAATAATAGAACTTTAAAATCTAAAGTGGCGTACTTGAAAACTAGCTAGAAAGAGTTGTATAAATTTAATATATTTATGTACGCAAACAGAATTTGCGTGTGAATGGAAAAACAAGCAGTCATTTACAGATTCACGTATTTCTTTCTTTATATTTTCTCAGAGATACAATTTTATCTTTCCCGTTTATTTTCGTTCCGATGTTTTGCATAATTACGCAAAAATTTTAAAATATCTTACGTTACTTCCACTATATTAATAATAGAATTTATTTGAAAGTCATTAGATAAGATAAATTAATAACATAAATGCTTTTTACAAAAACAATAAACTAAAACAGATGAAAAAAAGCCGCATCTTTACTAAAACTTTAACATTT
The DNA here is from genome assembly GCA_944588485.1 of Phosphuga atrata. Classification (NCBI taxonomy): domain Eukaryota; kingdom Metazoa; phylum Arthropoda; class Insecta; order Coleoptera; family Silphidae; genus Phosphuga; species Phosphuga atrata. The sequence goes on from OX155894.1 coordinate 44,527,649, forward strand.
ATTGTTTTGTTGTATATTTGTAGTTTATTTATTTGTTTTTATATTTAGTTCGACCTTTGCCTATCCGAGATCGAGTCGATGTCTTGCAAATCCTCGCCAATTATCCAAGTTATTTTCGGGATTTTTTTATAATGAAAGCTTTGAATTAGTTTATTGATAATTTTTTTATATTTCTGTTGACAGGAGAGCAAAGGCCCAACTTCTTTTATTAGAATTCAAAGAAAATTAATAATAGAATATTTAATTTCAAATGATGACATAAATTATTATTATTTATTACTGTTGCTTATTATTTATTAATTCTGCTTCAAAACCCTCTTTATTTGATCTTTGGTGTTCGATTGAATTAGAAACTTATTGAGTTCCAATACAAATAATAGATTTTCTTATAATTCCGAAAAATAATAGATAATTACCTATTTATTTGTAAATTTAACAAAAAAAATCGTTTATAAAAAGTTACAGAAAGAAACCTGGGATATAATATTCAATGAAAGTGATCTTCAATTCGGGAATGATCTCTTCTTAAACAAATTTAATGACATTAATGATTACTCAAAAAGTACAAAATTATGGAAAACATATCATAAAATAAAAACCCCAAAAAATAAAATCGTGGATAACCGAAGGGTTAATTGTATGATTGAGAAATATGGAAAAATTAAAAAATCAACAAAACATCTCATATAAATTGGAACTGAAGTATAAAACCTACAGAAATAAACTAAATAAATTACTGAAAAACAATAAAAATGATCTAACAAATCTATTTACTAATATCAGAAGCTACCAATGAAAGAAATAATAATAAAAATTTCTTACAGATTGCTGATAAAGACTGTGTTACAGTTAGTTATAATAAGTTAATGGCAAATTAAAACTTCAATAACATCGGCCTAAACATGGTTAAAGATAAGATATAATTATACCAATTGATAAAACAGGCGACAAAACTAAAATTTGTAATTATAGACCTGTCCTGTAGACCTGTAAGATCTTCAAAAATGGATAGTAAATTTTTTGATAAAAATAAAATCATACATGATTACTAAATTAGGTTACGTGCTGGTATAGCTAGTACCGACGACATGTACAATATCATCAAAATTATTACAGAGACTTGACGAAAACAAAAAATGCATCGCAGTGTTTTTAGATTTGACAAAGGCATTTGACACTGTTGATCGTGCAATACTTCTTAACATATTGGAGCGTTATGGTATACGTGGAGCAGTGTTACATGTCTTTAGCAGTTACTTAACTGATCGCGAAAAATGTGTTAAAATAAATGATACTGTAAGTGAAACTACGACTAACTTTAAAGGACAGCGCTCGAATGGGTGAATGTTCCGTATCACGGCGTAACAAGTCAGTTCAGCGAACAAGTGAAATGAAATGCAGTTTGTGCAATGTTTTACTGCTCGGGCTCGCGACGTGACGTTCTGTAAGCAGACATTCGTCAAATTTGACATTTGATAGGTGTCAACTGTCAATAAACCGAGAAAATCTTGGAAAGTTGAGCGCTCGAAAGGATGACTGCTCCGGATCACGGCGTGACGTTTTCTAAGCTAAAATACGTCAAATTTAACAGGTATCAACTGTCAATATACCGAGAAAATCTTGGAAAGTTGAGCGCTCGAATGGATGACTGCTCCGGATCACGGCGTGACGTTTTCTAAGCTGACATACGTCAAATTTGACATTTGACAGGTGTCAATGGTCAGTTCAGCGAGCAAGTGAAATGAAATGCAGTTTGTACAATGTTTTACTGCTCGGGCTCGCGGCCTGACGTTCTCTAAGCAGACATACGTCAAATTTTACATTTGGCAGGTCAACTGTCAATAAACCGAGAAAATTTTGGAAAGTTGAGCGCTCGAATGGATGATTGCCCCGGATCAGGGCGTGACGTTTTCTAAGCTCACATACGTCAAATTTGACTTATTGACAGGTGTCAACTGTCAGCTCAGTGAGCAAGTAACAAGTTCCAACGTTCGTCGACACTGGACAGACAGATTCGGTAGAAGTTAAAAAAAACAAAACCAAAAAAAAAGTAAATAATTACTCAAAGAATAAAATAATACATTTAATAATAATAATTATATAGCGGGTGAGAAAAAAAGAAAGAAGGAAAAATAAATCTAATCTCAGGTAACTGGCACGTCGTTGATGAAATACCGGTTGTGCAATGACTTTTTTTTGGTCGACCGTCAATCAACAGAGAAAATCTTGGAAAGTTTAGCACGCATGTTTGAGGACAGCGCTCGAATGGGTGACTGCTCCGTATCACGGCGTAACAAGTCAGTTGAGCGAACAAGTGAAATGAAATGCAGTTTGTGCAATGTTTTACTGCTCGGGCTTGCGGCGTGACGTTCTCTAAGCAGACATAAGTCAAATTTGACAATTGACAGGTATCAACTGTCAATAAACAGAGAAAATCTTGGAAAGTTGAGCGTTCGAATGGGTGACCGCTCCGGATCACGGCGTGACGTTTTCTAAGCTAAAATACGTCAAATTGAACAGGTATCAACTGTCAATAAACCGAAAAAATCTTGGAAAGTTAAGCGCTCGAATGGATGACTGCTCCGGATCACGGCGTGACGTTTTCTAAGCTGACATACGGCAAATTTGACATTTCACAGGTGTCAACTGTCAATAAACCGAGAAAATCTTGGAAAGTTGAGCGTTCGAATGGGTGACCGCACCGGATCACGGCGTGACGTTTTCTAAGCTAAAATACGTCAAATTGAACAGGTGTCAACTGTCAATAAACCGAAAAAATCTTGGAAAGTTAAGCGCTCGAATGGATGACTGCTCCGGATCACGGCGTGACGTTTTCTAAGCTGACATATGTCAAATTTGACATTTGACAGGTGTCAACTGTCAGTTCAGCGAGCAAGTGAAATGAAATGCAGTTTGTACAATGTTTTACTGCTCGGGCTCGCGGCGTGACGTTCTCTAAGCAGACATACGGCAAATTTGACATTTGACTGGTGTCAACTGTCAATAAACCGAGAAAAAATTGGAAAGTTAAGCGTTTTTCCTGAAAGTTGAGCGTTTTTCCGTGGAAACTTGAGCGCAAGATATGATAGAGGAAATTTAAGAAATAAACGAGGTCAAATATTTGGGCATAATTATTGACAAAAATGTAAGATGGGGCAATCATGTTGATTATCTAACAAAAAAGGTGAGGAAACTAATACACTAACATTTTAATGCTCATATGTATGTATCTAGCTCAGTGATTCTCAACCTTTTTTCTATTGCGGTACACTTTCAACAACACCAAAATTTGGCGGCACACTGACAATAAAATGAGTTAAATAGTCATTTATTATGAAAGGGTATAAAATTAAGGTTTAACGAGCGGATTGATAAATTCAATTTAAATTCGCGAGTTAAACATTAACTTTATCCGCGAGTGAAATACAAACTTTTTGCTTCAATTTTGCTTTTGTTTAAACAAGAAACAATTCATTCATGATTGTGGTGTTCTCATGGCAACGATAAAATTGTTGATTCGTGCGTCAAAATTTTGCTTCGAGTATTTATTGTGTTTAATTAGTCTGTGTTTTATTAATCGTAACTGGATACATCCGAAGAATTATTGTTAGATGGTGACGCGGAAAGATTACTCCGGCAAAAATCATGAGATTTGTACAAAAAAGTAGGTATAATAAGTTGTGTGATTGGTGATCAAAAAAGAATCAGCGAGCATTTAGGATTATGTTTACGGAGCACGTTAGTGAGTTATTTTGATGCGTTGCCATGCAGACTTTTATTGCACTAGTGAATAAATCAATGTTTTATTGAATCGTATGCAAGGAATTAAATATGACTTTATGAAGCAAAAATTGAATAAATAGAAAATCGGATTATAGCGCATGTAAGGAGGGCGTGCAAGGGCGTCTCAAGGTAAATTATTTGAATTATTTTTTCTTTTTTTGGATCGAGAGGTCGCACTAGTTAAAACTAAGTTAAAAAAAAAGTTAAAACCGTGAAATCAGTAAAATATTGTCTTTTTTACGTTAGTTCTAATTTCTGACACGATCGATTCTGCCTCGATTTTCTGCATCGATTGCATTAAATTTATATAATTTTGTGCACCAAATAAATAAAAATATTTAATAAATTTGTTTCAAAGATTTAATAGAAAAAATATCTAAAACTCATGAAGTACCTACTAATCAAGATTGAATTTTAAAAACTATATTGTAAACCGAGTTGCAATGAAAACCTAGTTAAGTGCCAAAAATTTTATATTCTTTTTACAAAATGTGAGGTAAATGCCTAATCGAGCTATGTTCAAATGCACTGGAAAGTAGTTGAAAAAGCTCAAAGATGTAAGGATTTTAGGATATCGTTGGACGAACGTTGGGATATGTTGACCTAACATAAAATGCATAAAAAAAGATTTCCTAAAACTACTTGATTTGGCACTTAACTAAGTATTTACTTCAACTGCTCAATTGTGTCTGAAACAATGAAATCAAAATGTAAAATCGCTGTGCAGTTCATTTAATAAAGTGCCACAAAGTTACTAAAACCTTTAAACAAATCAACAGAATAAACATAATAACATACAAAAACTGCATTGTTTCATAGGTTTTACAAAAGAGAATAAGTAATAAATATAAAAGCCTGCAAAAGTTACATAATTTCGGTTGGATTAAAATTGTGTAAATTATCCACATAAATATTATTAGTGGCGTAACTAGTATTAAACGCGGTTAAGCGACGCTTAAGGGTCCAAAGGACTCCAGTGGGACCATAGGAATCTAAATTAAAGCGACATATTTACGGCGTCTAGACATTTTTCCCCAAAACACTACTATAAAGACTTTTATACCAAATTTCATATCTGTAACATTTTCCGTTTCAGAGATATAGACATCCTAAAAAAGCTTTTTTCATCCCATTAAAAACGAAATTTCCAAAAATCCTTCCTTAGTGATTTTTTACGTCATAAATCACACGTTCCTTCCAATTTTTACATTCGTTACAATATCTCATTTGCATTACAACATATAATTTTTTATGTATATAAATATTTATCCAAAAATCCTTCTTGAATGGATTTTTATGTCATAAAAACAATAAATCGTTACAATATTTAATTTACATTACATTATATATATATATATATATATATATATATATATATATATATATATATATATATATATATATATATATATATATATTCATATATTGTAGTATATATTTTAATGTAAATTAGATATTGTAACGAATGTAAAATTTGGAAGGAACGTTGTTTTTATGACTTAAAAATCCATTCAAGAAGGATTTTTGGAAATTTCGTTTTAAATGGGATGAAAAAAGAAACCAAAGCTTTTCATATTTATGAGTTTTCATATCCCTAACTTGAGAAAAGATACTACTCATACAAAAGGGCAATGCAACGATGTTGTAGCAAATAGAGAGGGGTGCCTGGCGAAGCTCCTGCGCCATAAAACGGGAACCACTTGGCTAAGAGAAGGAAAACTCCGACAGAAAACCAGGGTAGGTTCGCATGCCTAAAGGTGGAAGGTAGGGTACTGAAGGTTGATAGCCTACATATCCGAAAACAAATTATCACCAAAACTTTAACGAAGAAAATTAACCGGACGGATCTACGATACACGACCTTTAGCATGAAAACACGGACACGAATTGGATGCTGGAATGTCAGAACGATGTTTGAGGGAAGCAGACTCGCACAAGTTGCACAAAACATGCAGAAATACAACATCAACATCCTTAGACTTAGCGAAACGCGCTGGAACGGGTTTGGTGAATCCAAATCAAGCAACGAAATGACATTCTTGTATTCTGCAAAAGAAAATGAAGATAACTTACATGAGCACGGGGTAGGATTTCTTATAAGCCAGCAAGCCAATCACGCACTTCTTGAATGGAGACCAGTGACAGAGCGAATTATACTAGTCAGATTCAATACGAGGGCCAGAAAACTGACAATTGTACAATGCTACGCACCCACAGAAGCAGCGGAGAGAGAAGTCAAGGAATCATTCTACAGGAAATTGTCAGAAACATTCTTGACAATCCGGAAACAATACATTGTCATATTAATGGGAGATTTCAATGCACAGCTAGGAAGCAACAACGTTGGTCTAGAAAATATCATGGGAACACATGGAATCGGAAACTGTTCGGACAATGGACAAAAGTTCATTGACTTCTGCAGCCAACAGAATTTGCTAGTAGGTGTAACACTCTTAAACATGTAACACGTTTATGCGGGTAAACGATGCCACAAGGTCACATGGATATCCCCCGACGGCCACACCCAGAACCAGATCGACCATATTGCCATTAGTCGAACATGGCAAGGCTCGCTTCTTCAAGTAAGGAACAAGCGAGGAGCCGACATTCTCAGCGACCACCATCTATTGCTGGGGGAAATAAGACTTAAAGTTGCAGTCCTTCCCAAATAATTAAACCGCAACAGCAAAAGGTACAACGTTAAAAAGCTAAAAGACCCAGAGATTAGAGCCCAATACACCGAGGAGCTAAGAACGATAACAGCTAAAACAAATTTGCAAACTCTGGGAATAGAAGAGACATGGCACCAGATAAAGACTAACTTTACTGAAACTAACAACACTGTACTAGGTTTTACCGAGAAAGGCATGAAGGACTGGATGTCGCCAGAAACATGGAAGCTAATCGCCAACAGAAAGCTGTTAAAAAAAGGTATCTTACAAACCCATTGCCCATTGGATAAAGTTCTACTAAAAGAATTATATAAGCAGGCTCGACTTAACATCAAACGGAGTGTAAGATCGGATAAAAGAACGTGGGTGGACAATATTGCAGAAACTGCTCAAAGTGCCGCTAACCAAAATAACCTGAGAGAATTGTATAAATCCACCAAGCTGCTGTCGAACAAGAAAACTACAAAAACAAAGCCAATAAAATCAAAAGATGGGAAGCTACTGGTAACAACAGAAGAACAACTCAATAGATGGCAGGAACATTTCCAGGAGATACTCACAGGAATAACTCAAGAACAAAACAATAACGCAAACCATCATGCAACACGGGCACAACTGCAACAAAGACACAAAACCTCCAACCAGAGCAGAGATAAGCAAGGCCATTAAGGAACTAAAGGACGGGAAAAGTCCAGGCATCGACAACATTACATCTGAAATGAAGAAAGCTAACTGCATGACCACGACCGAAATGCTGGCACCTCTAATAAATAAAATCTGGGAATCCGAAACACTACCGAAAGAATGGAACAATGGCCTTCTGATAAAGCTCCCCAAAAAAGGAGACCTGAGCGATTGCAACAACTGGAGAGGCATAACACTATTAACAACTGCATCGAAAATACTCTGCAAAATAATACTCACCCGAATGAGCAAAGCAATTGAACCTACGTTGAGAGAAGAACAGGCTGGTTTCAGGCCGGGAATATCCTGCGTAGACCAAATCAATACGTTGCGGATTATAACAGAGCAAGCAGTAGAATGGCAAACCAAGGTATTTCTATTATTCGTAGACTTTCAAAAAGCTTTTGATACTATTAAATGGGAAAGCATTTGGGCGGCTTTAGACCGGAGAGGCGTCCCACCCAAAATAGTAAACATCATAAAAGCATCGTATGCGGACTTCTCTTGCAACGTGGTACACGAAGGGAATCTCTCAGAAGCGGTCAAAGTGTCTGCTGGTGTCCGACAGGGTTGCTTGTTGTCCCCGCTTTTATTCCTAATAGTACTAGACAAGGTCATGACGAGCGTTACAATACAGCCTCGAGGAATACGCTGGGGACTATCAAGCAGGCTAGAAGATCTCGACTACGCCGGTGATATCTGCCTCATGTCCCATACAGTCACCGACATGATGGACAAAACAGCTAAGCTACAACAAGAAGCTGAAGAGATAGGCCTGCACATAAACACAAAAAAAAACAGAGGATATGCGGCTTGGCGCTACCACTAGCAGGGACATACAAGTAAACGGCGTAACAGTAAAAAGATGCGAACAGTTCTGCTACTTGGGCAGCATCATAGCAGTGGATGGAGGGGTCGACCTAGACATCGCCAGAAGAATCAACAAAGCTAAGGGAGCGTTCGCCCAACTGAATAACGTTAGGAGCTCTTCAATACTTTCCCGTAAAACGAAACTCAAACTATATAATAGTAACGTCAAATCCATCCTGTTCTACGGCAGTGAGACGTGGAAAGTAACTAAAAGAAGCACAAACAAACTGCAAGTTTTCGCAAACTGGTGTTTGAGACGGATCCTTAGAATCCGATGGCCTGAAGTGATATCGAACCACGATCTGCTTCGTTCTACAAACGAACTTCCAGTAGACGTTGAAATAAAGAGAAGAAAGTGGAACTGGATTGGACACACCCTACGGCGCAATCCACTAAACATTGCAAAACAAGCATTGGACTGGCATCCCTAAGGCAGTAAGCGAAAGAGAGGAAGGCCAAAAACAACATGGAGACGCACAATTGAAGCCGAAATCACCTCCACCGGCAAATCGTGGAATGAGTTGAAGGTCGTGGCTCAAAATAGAGTCAGATGGCGACAATTGGTAGAAGCCCTATGCCCCACTGGGGGAAACAGGAACTAAGAGAGAGAGAGAGAGAGACTCATACAAACTTTTATCTCCTATTTCACATCCTTTTTCTAGTTTTCTTGAGATAAATTTCTTCTGGATTCAATCTATCACTTTGCAAAAGTTGATCAAAATCTGTCCAGCGATTTAAGCATGAAAAGGTAACAGACAAACAGGCATTATTAGCTAGTTATTATAAGATATCTTCGCATTTATATTATTAGTATGAATTACAATTGCACCTACATATAATTTGTAGTTCCATCTGCGGATATAACTTTGAACTTATATCATAGGTTACATAGGTTATATTATAAAACCTAAACTATCAGAATTTCATTTATAATCTGCGGATATGAATAATTCAAAAATATATCATAATATATAATCTATTATAATTTTGTTCATAGTTTCGTTTATAATCTGCAGATATAATTTGATTACAATTCTAAAATATGTTTTATTTATTATAATTTATATATTTATTTATATAATTGTTTTATTATAATTTTACCATTATAATGTTTTATTAATGTAGGTTAGATTAGGGGAAATATCTAAAAATATAAATTGAAACATACATGTTGAGACAAAATTTGTTAAATAAATTTGCCTCGAATTTGTGGATATATCTGAGAATATAACTTGAATATCATAACTTAAGATATCTGTTATAATATTACGATCTGTTAACCCCTTAACATACAATGACGTCTCTAAGACGGCATGTATATGTGATAAGATCACATGTATATGGACACGTCAACGCGCATTTTATTCGTATGTCAAGGGGTTAAGTTAGGTTTTGGAGGTTTGGAGGAGTGGATACTAACGGCACTGTGTACTTTAAGTCAACACAACTATTGGCTTACGCAGACGACATTGATATAATTTGCAGAAGCGAACAGGCGACCAAAACTACTTACTCGCTGCTGGAGAAGGAAGCAAGTAACCTAGGACTCACTGTCAACGTAAACAAAACGAAATACATGGTGGCTAACGAAACTCATCGGAAGGTAGGACCAACGCTAGAACTAGACGGAAAGCACTTTGACACAGTAGAACATTTGTGTACTTGGGCTCGCAACTGAACAGCGTAAACCGGATGGGCGAGGAGATTAGAAGGCGGATAACTCTTAGTAACAGGTGCCATTATGGGCTACACAAACTTTTTAGGTCCAAAACAATCCACCCCAAGCATAAGTGCACACTGTACAGGTCACTGATAAGACCGGTGGTAACCTATGGTGCAGAAGCATGGAGCTTAACACAGAGCGAAGAACAGGCTTTAAGTGTATTTGAGAGAAGAATGCTACGTGCAATATTTGGAGCGACCCAAGAACGAGGAATCTGGCGCCGAAGATATAATCACGAACTATATCAGCTCTACAATCAACCAGATATTGTGAGTTTCATCAAGGTGGCAAGATTGAGATGGCTCGGACACATGCAGAGAATGGGTGATCATAGGGTTCCGAAAAAGTTCTTCAATGGCCAACCAGAGGGAAGGAGAAGGGCCGGAAGGCCAAGAGGGAGATGGAAGGATGCGGTAACAACTGACCTACAAAAACTTCAAGTACGGGACTGGAGAACGTTGGCGAGTGATAGGTCCTCTTGGAGAAACATGCTGAAGGAGGCCCAGACCGGCAATCGGTTGTAGTGCCATTAAGAAGAAGATCTGTTATAATATTACTTGAAAATTATATTTTAACCGTTTTAACGCCCCGTAGCGCAATGTTCGCGCCCAAGAGCTATATAGCTAGAGTCTAACATCTTTCATGTTAAAGACAATGGAGAAGGTAATTGACAATTACATTAACATCAAAATCTCCAAAACTCGAGGGTGCCCACAGAGAGGTGTATTATCACCACTAATGTGGAGCCTAATAGTTAATTACTGGCTAACTGAATGAGCTAGTCCAGGTTGCGCCGATGACATAATCATCATAGCTAGATGGAAGTTTGAAGGAACGCTCTGTGAAGTCGTACAGAGAGGCCTCGAAGTAACTAATAGATGGTGTCAAACAGTGGGACTGACACTCAACCCGAGCAAAACCACGGTGATACTATTTACTAGGAAAATAAGAATAAATTGCCTACAACCCATACTGTTAGATGAGAGGGCAGACAGGCAGAAATCTGGCAGGGAAAATCTGAAGTTGTAACCCCACAATCCTGCGATGGATGTACACTACGATAGTGAGACTTGCAATCACTTACGGGGCAGTTGCGTGGGGAAGTAGAACCAACCTGATCTATATGAAGAAGCAGCTTGAGAAGATTCAAAGACTGGCGTGTGTCTGCATCATGGGGGCGAAGGGGTCATGCCCGAAAGCGGCAATGGAACTTCTGCTGAATCTGACTTTGTTGTACCTTGTCGTGGAGAGGGCCGCCAGATCGGCGATTGTAAGGTTCAGCAAGGAAGGAATAGGCAGGTCAGAACTGGGTATCAGGTCGAACTGGGTATCAGGTCAAATGGAGCAGAGACCGAAACAGCCTCGCTGACAAAATCCCCTTGCTGGAAGTACCAAAAGAAGATATGGTATCCAAATACCATTTCGAGAAACTACACTGTAATGTGTAGTAGTAAAGCTCCTCAAGTAAAAATCCTCACCATACCACATAGAGAAAAGTGCTATCAAGTGGTATACGGATGGATCGAAGACAAAGAAAGGTACTGGAGCAGGAGTGTTTAGACCTCGTACCAAGTATCTTGCAAGCAGAGGTACATGCAATCGAAAGAAGTGCACAATTTAACCTCGACAGAAACTATCACAAAAAACAAATTGCTATCATGTCAGATAGCCAAGCAGCCATCAAGGCCATTAGCTCATACACCATCAGATCCAAACTGGTATGGGACTTTGTGGGAAAACTAAACAAGCTAGGCAGAGAAAATAAAGTAACACTATACTGGGTATCAGGACATACTAGTATAGATGGAAACGAAGAAGCCGAACTCCTAACAAACAAACGATCCAGTAATCCCTTTGTAAGTTCGGAAACCTTTTACGGTTTGAGTATGAACACCATCCACAAAAGTTTAGATGAAGAAATAAGAAAACATTGAATGAAAACCTGGAAAGAACTTCCAGGGCTAGGACAATGCAAAGTAATGCTGGGATCTTTTAATCAGAAAAGAACAAAAGCTTGCCCGAGACTAAACAGGAACAAGCTTAGAATTCTGACAGGAGACATGACGGGACACTGCAGTCTTAGATAATACGTCAGGGCAGTCGGTCAAACTGGTGGGGTACTAATTGGTAATATGAAAATTTGGAGGTTGGCTTACGCGGACAACGTTGTGATTTTAGCTAGATCGAAAGGAGAAATGTCAGAGATGATCGAGCGGGTGTAAAGATTTTTTTGAAAACAGGAAATTGGTAGTGAATGTGAAAAAACCATATGGATGATGTTTCGAAAGAGAGCGGGTAAAAGGAGTGAATCGTTTAAATGAACAAGTAGTGTAATCGAGCAAGTTAGCAGCTTCAAATAACTTGGTTTTATGTTCGGGCAGGATGGGTCCGCGAAAGACCATGTGTAATATATTTTTAAAAAGGGGTGGATGGCAGCTAACGGACTATGGAATGTATGGAAAGAGTGCTTGAGCAAGACGAAAATATTAGTGTAGAAGGCATGTGTGAGAGGTATTCTTTTGTATGGAGCGAAACTGTGGAGAGTGAAAGAGGAAGAGTGAATTTAGGGAGTTCAGCTGCAGTTTTTAAAAATGGCCCTCAATTTAAATATAACTACGCCGGCATACATTGTGTTGCAAGAAACAAATATGTAGAAAGTGTTTTCACAAAAAAAGGAGGGTCGTCAAGTTTAAAAGAAAAGTGTATGGAATGAACGGTTTGGATATACATAAAGGGGCAAAATGGGGGAGCGACAGAAAGAAGCTGCTTTAAAGCTGTGGCTGGCTGAGTAAATCGAGAGAATGTTTGGGAATGGAAGGAAGGTGGAAGAATTGGTTTGTGAAAGGCTAGTCCAGGTGGAGTTGCAGAGTCGTCCGAGAAAGGCCTAGGGGAGTAAGTTCCTCCCAGAATACGGGAGCGTACAAGTGTTCTAAAAGCATGTTCCGGTGCGAGGAACTATTTTTGGTTGCACTATTTTTTGTTTTTTATGGGTTTTGTTTGTTTGTTTTTTCTCTCTTAATTTTTACCTCGGTATTGGAATGTTGGATTATTTGTTTGTTTAACTGTGAATGTAGCACTTTTTTTTTTGTTTCAACGAATATATTTAATTTATGCCAATAAAAGGATATTACTGCTAATACCTCAGGGCCCTAGGCCTACAGGAGAGGATAGATGAAGATACTGTGTTTCAACAGAGGAAACCCCATACATCTGCTCAAAGACTGCGGAGCGCTGCTCCGTAAGAGACAGATGTACCTTGAGGATCACTACTTGAACGCAAAGGAGTTGCAGTCTTTGTTCCTTCAAGGCCCTGTTGCGCTATCGCGCTGCATCGTACAAACCGACACGGGTTTTTGAAAAGCTTTACCACTAAAACGGTTAAGATATTATAATCTGTTATAATTTTGCTTATAATTTGGAAATATATTTTAGAGTATAATCCATTATAATTTTGTTAATAATTTGAGGATGTATCTGCGATTATAACCCAAAAACATGTATTTTAGAATTTAATTGATTATATAACTCATCATAAAATTGACCAATAGCAATTGGGAATTTTACTTAGTTACCGGGTATTGATAAACGGATATACCCTTGACGACGTGGTATAATCTCCTCGGGTATTTGGTGGGTCCAACAAAGCAAAAACAATGAAAAATAATGTAAATCTAGAGCCATGATTTAATAATTGTCATGACAACAAGTTTTGTATTTACTAACAAATGTCAATTTCATTATAAATCGCTTAGTTAATTATAACCTATATATAGTCGTAACGAATACCATTCGAGCAATCGAAAATAATCGATTATTGTTCACTTCTAACTCGACATAATCCTTAAAAAATCACTCTAGCTCGATGCTCTTGTGATATTATAACTGATTATAAAAAATTTAGGATAAATTAATTCAGATTATAAATTTTTCCGTGTGCGCTTAGCTTACATGAATTAATTTGATTCAAAAACTATATCTATACACCTATTTGAAAAAGAAAACGAAGTTAGCAAAGCAAAAATTGTGAATAATCCGTTTTATTAGTTTTCAAGATACTTTATTGCACACATTCGCACTCTTTTGCACATCTAATAGTTAAGACATCTCCATAAATAGCACATTGACTACAAAACAGAAATGACTTCTAGTCAACTTAAGTTTGTAAAAAATAATTGCTCAGGACATTGAAACAATTTCTACTCATATTCCTTAAGTTTAGATAAAACTCCCATAATCCACGCGAGCGAAGCCGCGGGCTATAGCCAGGACTATAGCTTAATAAGAAAGAATTTACAAACGTTTGTAAGTAACACTATTCTTTAAAATAGATTCAAAATAATTGAAATATTTCCAACGATTTATCAATTTTAAGCATAATTTAATTCTAGCTCTTAAGGAGGTTCGAGCGTGACTAATGAGTCAAAAAATAGTGCTTGAATTTTTCTATATTTTCAATAATCCCAAAAGTTGTTAAAATTCATTATTCTTATTTATAATAACATAACAAATTTAAAAATTGGTAATTATAATTCATTTAATAAAATAAAGTTATTAAATGACTTCGTTATTTTTGACTTATAAAGTGACATAAAAAGATCTGACAATTTCAGTGTTATGAGTCGACTGGTTGTAAAGGGATCAGAATTTTATTAGCCCAAAATGTTGGCCGAAAACCTAGAATTACCAAAAGACAAAATTATAGATAATCTATGTAAAAAGCTGGAGTGTATTCTATCAAATAGTTCCACAGACGTTCAAAAGTTCAAAATATTTTTCTCTCAAAATGTTTTTATTTTCTCACACAATCAGCTGTTATCGCGACGTTGCCATCTGTCATGTGAATTACTGTCTATAAACAAGAATCAAAACAAAAAAAATTAACTTTAATTATTTAAATAATTACATCGGGAACATTACATTTCTTTAATGTTATCGTGTTTTAATATCATCTAAGTTTATTGTATATAGTTTTTTATTCCTTAAAGTTGGGAAATTAATATCGAAAAAAATAAATAAAGACTCGACGGAAGCTTGTCGGCCATAGGAACCTGTTTATAAGATTCGAAAAAAACATCATTTTTGATTTTTTTTCCGGATAAACTAAACGGAGAATCACTTTCAAATTTTGAGAGGACATAAATAAAGTATTGATCTTCATGTATAAAAAGTACCTGAAACATAAACCTGAAAAAAATATTTAACATAGGATTCGCTCGAACCTCCTTAATAAAATATCTTTTTTTTTATTAAGATATGTATGATAAACTAATGTAACCAGAGATTATTTAATACAACGCTTTTCGAAATTATAGCTAGTAAACTATAAATATAAAAGGTTTCTTAACATGACGAAGTGCATGTACCAACATTCTTTAAAATGCATTTATATTTTTGAAATACATTGTTTAACGGCTTAATTCCTAGTTACGTCACTACATATAATACAAAATTAACAATAAACTTAAATTTGTTTTATTGATTAAATTGCCGTTAAGATTTAGTTACTGAAAGATTTAGTTACTTAATTTTATAAAAGCTTCAGTATTTTTTTAATCCGATAAAATGAAGAGATAATATTCGAATTCGAAAAATCACGTTGAGATTCTAGTACATACTGGATTGAAACCCACACAAATCTCACACAAAGAGATTAGTAAGATTGCAAAAGTTCCATAAAAACAGAATGCACAAAAACAGATTAGATTGGAATCATTTCAATTTTCGATGTAAATCTCAACGTCATCGAAATTATCGAACGGCGGAATCTGCGATGAAAACTACTCGAAGTTATAATAACTTCAAGTAGTCACCGCAGACTCCGTCGTTCGATAATTTCGATGACGAGCAAATTTTGCTTAGCTAATTTATTTTACATTTAAATTGAAGTAATTTTATAAAAAACAAACAGGCTCATTAAAAAAACAAGCTGGTATGGAGCCTTGATTGCTTCAAGACTTAATAAATCTTGATCTAAATTGATAATAAAGGGGAAAAAACGTAATTTAATGTTCCTAATTAAGATCAAATTTAAATTGATAATTTTTTACGTCAATAGGATGGATCTTAATTATCTATAACGGGAACTTTGGTTCTATGAGAAGATTAATTAATACTAGAATTGAAAGTAGGAGATTACCACTACGTAGTGGTAATCTCCTACTTTCAATTCTATTATTAATTTGGTTCAAACCATGACATCTCATTTTAAATTAATTAATACGTTTTGTAGAACTTATGATTTTTTAGAATGTCATTACAACATTTTGATTTCTTTTTAATTTTTTGCTTGTATAAACTATATTATTGTTCATAGACACAATTGAATAATGGATAAGTCCTCTATGGTTCTGTAGATTCTATATAAGGCAGTAGATTATTCTTTCTTCTGCGGGTGCCTATCCGGTTCGAATGTTGGCGATCATCATTGCAATCTGGATTTTAATTGCGGCTGTAGTAAATAATTCCATTGTTGTTGAATTGAACCATTACCTCAGGTTCTTCATCCAAGATATCCTTCTTCTGCCCGGTCCTCTGCGTCCTATTACTTTGTCCTGCAGTATCGATATCGTTCTCCGTTTCTCATTATATGACCGAAGTATTCTAGTTTACGTTTTTTGATGGTAAACTGTAACTCTAGTTCCTTCTTCATTTTTCTTAGTACCTCGATGTTCGCAACTTTATCCGTTCAATTAATATTTAGCAAGCGTCTATAAAGCCATATTTCAGATGCCTCTAGTTTCTTGCAGGATTCTTCAGTTAAGGTCCACGACTCAACACCATATAAAAGTATAGAGAAAATATAGCATCTAATATGTCTCCTTGATGTTCAGTGAGAGATCATGACTGCTAAATAGTTTCTTCATTTTTATAAATGCGGCTCTGGCTATTTCGATTCTTCTCCTTATCTACAGCGAGTGGTCCCATTGGTCATTTACCATGCAACCAAGATATGTAGTTGTTGCTACACGTTCGACAACTGTACCGTCGATAAAGAGTTGGCCGGGTGGTGCTTGGACCTTACTTATTACCATATATTTTGTTCTGTTAATATTCAGTAAGAGACCATATTCTTTACTAGAGGCTACTACTAAGACCCTCGAGACTATCCGCGAAGACTACCATCGGCATATTTGATGTTATTTATTATTTCACCACTAACCACGACCCCTCGTTGATATTTAAGTGTTTCTTTATATATATATATCTTCAGAGTAGATGTTAAATAGCAGAGGTGATAAAACACATCCTTGCCTTACTCCTCTCCTAATCTCAATATTGTCGGTGGTCTGGTCCTTAGGATATCGTCAGTCATCCAGCACTTTCTACGTTTTTTCGTTATTTCGGGCTTAAGAAATTTTTCACTCGTTTTAACTATGCTGTTCTTTACCATTTCCCATTCGCTCTGAACTTCATGGTCGGAGTTTTTCTTTATTTTTCTGCATTCTGTCGTTAACGCGGATCGTATTTCTCTTATCATCATCCTTCTTGACTTGGGAAATATCTACTCTGTTACTATTGTTCGGTTTAAGGCTACTTCTCCTTTTCAGCTTTAACGTTCCGATGAGAAGGTTGTGGTCTGATGATACATCTGCGCCAGGGTACGTCTTGACCGATTTAAATATATTTCTGAACCTTTTATTGACAAGAATATAGTCGATTTGTTTCTTACAATTTTGCTTTTCTTATCCGCGGGGGATCGCCATGTATATAGTCTACGTGGTGGAAGTTTGAAGAAAGTGTTTAGTACGACATATTCGTCATCTAAGCAGAACTCATATAATCTATCCCCTCTTGGGTTACTTTCACCCAGACCAAACGCGCCCACTATATCAGCTCGTTTTCCGCATCCTATTTTCGCGTTGAAATCTCCCATAATGATATTAATCTCGTTTTTCTTTAGACTCTGCATTGTTTTTAACAAATCACTGTAAAACTCTTCGTTCTCTTCGTCAGATTTGTCAGAAGTTGGTGCATAAACCTGTATTAAGTTTATGTCTATTGGCGCTGATGCTAGTTGTACCAACATTATTCGGTCATAATCTGGTGTAAAGTTGCGTACCGCTTTTGCAATTTTCTGACTAAGAATTATACCTACGCCGTATTGGTGCCGGTTCGCATCTAACCCTGAGTAGTACACTGTGTGATCTACTATACATTTTCCCGCTCCTTTCCACCTCATTTCACTGATCCCCATGATTTCTACTTTCATGCGTTTCATTTCTGTAATCGTGTTTTGTATCTTACCCGCTGCGAACATACTTCTCACGTTCCAAGTACTAATTATTGTAGTGGCTGACCCGGAGATTTTTAGCAGCCTCTGACCATTTAAGGTCTGCCGGGAACTAAGGCCCATTATTTGATTGTTTTCAGCCATATTGATGATTATACTAGGAAATTGATACATGGTAGTTTTCCGTTGCTTTCCATGCGCTGTGACCAGACCGGTTGGGATGAATATTTCATCGACGCCCTCGTCGTCTTGATTACAGCTGTACCGATTACACGTTAATCTCCACCTATAATCATACTGGAACGCAGCTGCCCATTCCAGGGGTGTGCTTATTTAATGGCGGCATTAAAGAAGATTATATGCAAGACACATTTGAGATAATTATATTACAATATTCATTAAAAAAACACTTGATAGTTAAGTAATAAAATTGAAGTGAATTTGACTTCCATATGCCAATATTTAAATTATTTAGGAATTCACTTGGAAATTTCATATAAAATTTTCAAACAATTGACTTGAAATAAATTTCTCCAAATCTATACATCAAATTTCAAGTGGATGCTCAATTACTCCCCCACCTATTTATTAAATATTTCACAGAAATCTAAACAAACAAATGCATTATTCAATTATTCACAAGTTTATAATTATCTAATTGGAAGTTTGTTATTAAATGAAAATAATAATTAAAAGGGGAATTTAATAATCTGCTTGAGGGACATATTTATGTAATAATTAGATTTTGAAAGTTTTCAGTTTATAATTTTAGTTTACTAACATAAGTACAAGATTCTCACCGTAGATATTAAATTTTAAAGACGAAAAAAGAAGAATTTACTCAAAAAAGACTGAAGAAAGAATATCACACATAGAAGACTAGACAGACAAGACTGGACAGTGCAAGACTGGACAGACAGCACTAGACAGGCAAGACTGGACGGACAGGACTGGACAGACAAGCCTTGACAGACAAGACTAGGCAAATAATACTAGATAGCTAGATTAGACAAATATGACTAGTTAGACAAAAAGTATAAAACTAGATAAACAATGCAAGACGAACATTACTAAGTAGATCATCATCATCGTCAATGGCCATACAACCCTATAGTAGGGTCTCGACCTTCTCCAGCTTCTTTCGTGCGTCTTCGCTTACACCATCTTTCCAGCGCAGCTTTGGCCTTCCTCTCCCTCTTGTGCCTATGAGTTCTGCTTAAAGGATCTTTTTTGCAGGATTATTGTCATCATATCTGTTCACATGGCCTGCCCATCGCAATCTGCCGATTTTGATTGTAGTTACTGTGTCCATGTTATGTCATTATTATGTATGTTACTATGTCCTTGTTACCAGCTTGTCTATAGATGTTTTAAATTTCGATGTAGCCTGCGTCCCCACATACCGTCTTCTTGGATTGCCCCGTATATTTTTCGCAATATCTTTCTTTCAAAGATCATCAACATAGATTCATCTCTTTTGTCAAGATCCATGTCTTCGATCCATACATTAAGACTGGTATGATGAGTGTACTATATAGCCTGATTTCTGTAGTTCTTGATAGATTACGATTGCAAAGGTACTTTGAAAGGCCAAAATTTTTGAAAGCACCTATTTGCCAACAATATGCGTCTTGTGATTCCTGCACGGTTGTTATTATCTACCGTTATTGTCGCACCCAGATACTCAAACTCCCTTACCCATTCGAAATTATAATCAATAATTGTGATTTTCTGTCCAATGTCTCGCACTCTTTGGTTTTTTTGTTGCCGCCATAAATTTTAGTTTTTTGTTCATTTACGTGTAGTCCCATGTTGTTTGCTGCGGCTTCAAAAGTTGTGAATGTTTCTTTAGCCTGTCGTATGGTTCTAGTAATAATATCTACATCATCTGCATAGGCCAGGATTTGAGTAGATTTGTTGGAATTATTCAGTGTGCCTCTATTATTCAGTTGGGCCTCTCGAACTACTTTATCCAAGGCTATGTTAAACAGTAGTCATGCTAGCGCATCACCCTGTCTCACGCCAACTTCCGTTTCAAACTGATTCGATATATCATTTTGTTTTACTAAGTAAATAAGATTAAATAATAAGAGAGATTGTTTTATTTCCCACTTTGACTGGATGGACAAGACTGGACAGACAAGACTGGATAGACAAGACTGGATAGACAAGACTGGACAGACAGGACTGGGCAGATAAGAATGATTTTTATTTTGATCAGACAAACATGACTAGTTAGGCAAAAATTATAAAACTAGAAAAACAAGGTAAGACGAACATTACTAATTGTAAGTAGATAAAATTAAATAATAAGAGAGATTTCCTTATTTCCCATTTTATCTTAATGGTGAGTATTAGAGAATTTAAGACAAATAAAATTACAAAATACATAATTATGTCTTTAAATTATGAAGTTTGTCGGGCGAATAATGTAGGTTCTGTTTGTGATTTAGTTCTGTCTCTGTGATTTAGATTTGTTGTGTGATTATGGCAGATGTGAACATTCTTACGTGACATGTATGGATTTGCAGGCGAGCGCTTTAAACGGCGATGCGTATGAACGAACATCGGGAAGCATTTAAAAAGAAATCTTGTTAGTCAGTTCGCGTTGATGATGGGAGTTTAATTATTAATTTTCCTGCGCGAGATAATTAAGTTTGAAGGAAAACGTTTAAGAAAAAAAAAGTTGTAGAAAACATTGTCGTAATGGGGAAATGAATGGTTTAATCTGACCTTTTTGAAGGTAATTTTTGACATTTATTTGTTTTGCTCATTTATAAAATTTACTGGTCAAATCTTTATTGTATTATATTACATTTTATAAGAGTAGAACAAGTGCAAACAAGTTGTGCATGTATTTTTTATTAACGTAAACTGTTTATATATTTAGGTTAACAATGTAAGCAATAGGGAATATGCATGAAATTTAAACTTTTGGCCTCCTGAATTGTAAAGCTAGCTTTGACATCGTGTATACGTCCAGTGCTGACAAGAGGGTTGACGGGGAAAATACCCGGGGCCCCTGGGTTCTAGGGGCCCCGGAAAAAAAAAAAATCTATCATGATTTAAATCACTTGATTTTTTTATGAAAAAATCATGATTTCAATTTGTAGGAACTATGTTCCTCCTTTTGTAGTGCGTGTGTGTGGGGTACGTCTGGAGAGTGTCCGTTGTCAAGATTGCTTTCGGAACCCCCGTTGCGAAAAAGTCTACACGGCACAAACGCATCTTGCAGTAATGGTAAGCACATGTGGCAATCTTTTGTTTGTCAAGAGTCAACTGCTTGCTATCACTGGTCTGGCGCCAGCGCCTTAAGGTCCTTAAGGGATGCGTGTGGGCCGACTAGGGAACCGTGTGCGGGAGACGGTAATTTTCACGCGAGTTCATCCTGTACCGCACACGATCAGCCAATCCAGTCGAGTCCAGTCGCAACCAAATATATACTAGTTTTTGACATTTTGAGCCTGTTTCATTATTTACAAACTCTATTATTATTTAACTAAAAGAAAAATTACAAACATTAATAGTGTAGTAACTGTAGTTGTTTGATCAATGTGAAAATCTCCAGGAAGAAGCGGATAAAGTAGTCGTGTTTGTGAACTAAGCCGAAAGTGAATAAGAAATTAACCTAAGCGTTGGGCTACAAAGCATTTCTTTACCGGTGCTGGAGTCTAATTTTCGATTATTAGTAATTAGCAGTCAATGGGAGACCGCAATCGACTCCGATATTCGCGACGTGGATATTTTGCACAAAATAAACATTCAGTCCGTGCAAGTCGGCTGCCCACAAAGGGACCGCCGCGCCGACGACTCAGCATCGCGCGGCGTGGAATCAAATGCAATGCTCTCCCTTCTAAATAATTCCCAAAACACTTTTTTTTTCCGCGCGATATCTGAGTCGTAGGCGGTCCCTTTGTGGGCAGCTGCGCCGCGTTGTCTTGCTCGCCGCGAATATCGGAGTCGTTGGCGGTCCCCTAATCGAAATCGATAATCAAATTAGACTCCAGCACCGGTAGAGAAACGCTTGTAGCCCAACGCTAAGGTAAGTGAATTTAAATATTTTTAATATTGTGGGTTTGTTGTGCGCAATTAACAAATCCTGTGATGTTTTAACAGTAATTGGTTTATTCTTAATTCAATCCGTTTCAATCTTTACATCGACAATCTTAAACTCTTAATTCAATCTGTTTCAATCTTTACATAAATCTTAAAATCTCAAATCGTGTGGATCGCGTGACTTAAAAAGCGACTTGAAGCGACTGTCGCACGTCGCAGTTGCCAAGGGCATCGTCGCACTTTGGGGGGATACGTCCCGTTCCCTCTTTCCTGCATGCCGGTGCATGCGGACGCGAACTTCGGCCAGCTTACGCCGCACAACTGGCCACGCACATACGCGAATTCACACACTCACACTATTGTTAATGCATTTATATCAGTGGTGTCCATAACGTCGATCGCGAAGCCTTTATGCTTTAAACCTTTAAATGAAGATAAATATGTGGGAAGAAGAATAAGATTTTTTTTGTCTTCACATTTAGTCGATCTTGGCAAGACATTTTTATAATCGATCTTCGAAAAGTCGATCGGTCAAAAATTAGTGGACACCACTGATTTATATGATTGAAACGTGAAACGTGTCGACCTTATTAGCAAAGCGATAATTTGCTTTTCAACTTGCAGCATCATTAAAAAAAAATAATTAAATTTAAAAAAAAATTAATAAATGATATTAATTTATGTGCAGAGCATAATGAGTCAGCGTTATAAATCCGGATGCGAAAAGCGTAAAGAACGACAAAAGAAGCTTGAAGAAAATGATAGAGGAAGAAGAACATTGGAAAATTTGGGTTTCATAACTTTATCGAAATCCCAACAAGATGAAAAACAAAACCCTTCCGAATCAATAAATGCAAAGGAATCTGATGGAATTCCTACACTTTCCTTGTCTACGGATGTTGCGGATCCTTCAAGTTCAAGAACTGAAGAAACAACATTTCCCTTGTCTGAAGAATCGGCCAACTGTGAAATGGAAGAAGCATCCACCAGTGAATCTATGGATGTGAATTTACTAAACATCGACATTGGATTGTTGAAATTAAATTTAATGAGAAAGGATGTAGAAGAGGCATTCAACGAGGTCCAGAATCACATCCAGCAACATTTCCTGTTGATAAACAGGGCAATCAATTTCCAGTAAATTTGTTAAAATTGCGTTTAGAAAATAATGAAATTGTTGCTCGAGATTGGCTTGCTTGGAGCAAATCGAAAAATGCTCTGTTTTGTTTTCCTTGTCGTTCATTTTATAATTTTCGAGAAGATCAAAGATCAGTTTTTGCTACGGAATTGGGTTGGCAGCCTGATAGAGGATATAAAAAACTATATGATAGAATACCTGAGCATGAAAAATCAACCCACCATCTTGTTATATCCAGTGGCGAACTGTAGAAATTAATATTAGTAAAAATAGAACAATTGATTGCCTTTTAGTACAACAAATACGAAATGAGATACAAAAATGGACAGATTTATTAAAACGATTCTTAGATGTAACTTTATTTTTGGCTGAACGAGGTTTGGCTTTCAGGGGCAGTTCACATTTGATTGGAGATTCAAACAATGGAAATTTTCTCGGAATATTAGAACTTGTCAGTCGTTATGGTCCACTTTTGAAAGCACATTTAAAAATGGTGAAACAATCACAAATCGAGAAACAGAGATTGCAAGTACATTATTTATCGGCAGACATTCAAAATGAATTCATATCATACTGTGCCGATTATTTGAGAACTTGCATTTTGAGGGAAAGAGAAACTGTAAAATATTATTCTGTAATTGTAGATGCAACTCCCGATTCCGCCCATATAGAACAAACTACATTTATTTTACGATACGTCTCTGTAAATAATCATTCAGATGAATACGAAATTAAGAAAAGATTTCTTGCATTTGTAAACTGCAATAAGAAGACTGGAGAAGATATTGCAAATTTAATTCTCGAAACGCTTGAAAAATATAATATTCCTATAATCGAATGTCGTGCACAAGGGTACGATAATGGATCCAATATGAGTGGCTCATATAAAGGTGCTCAAGCTCCTATTTTGCAAATCAATCCACTGGCAATATTTTCCCCTTGTGCATGTCATAGTTTAAATTTGTGTGGTGTTCATGCAGCAGAATCTTGTCATGAGGTTGTAACGTTTTTTGGTACGGTACAAAAATTATTCAATATTTTTAGCAGTAGCCCTCAAAGATGGGAAATATTAAAAAATAATACTGGACGTTCATTGCACTCTATGTCAAATATACGTTGGTCTGCTAGAATTGAATGTATTAAACCAATTGCTGAAAATATTCCTGCAATTAAAAGTGCCATAGATTCTGTTCTAGAATTAAACTTAACATGGGAAATTCGTTCAGATCTGAACGGAATAAAAAAATATATGGAATCGTTTGAATTTTTAGTAATGGCTAAAATTTGGTACAAAGTCCTTCAAGCTATAAATTATAGAAATATTGTTTTACAAGCTCGTGATGCGACAATTGATGTAGAAGTAGCGAATTTGTCAAGTCTTCTTGATGAATTACAAACAATAAGAGATAGTTGGGAAACTCTCTTCAATAAATGTAAATTGTTTGGTTCATCTTTAGAGATAAATACAGATTTTGAAACAAAACGTAGTAAAAGGAAAAAAAGGGGGAACGAATTAGAAATGACACCAAGTGACGAATTCAGAACAAATGTTTTCAATGTTTTCTTAGATTGTATTATTGGAAATATTGCAAGAAGATTTAATGCGGCTAAAGAAATTGATTCGTTATTCAATGTATTATGGTTATTTCATAACCTTAATGATGAAGAAATACAAAAGAAGTCCGAAAAATTACAAAAAGTATATGAAAATGATATTGACCATAATCTTGATATTGACCATAATCTTGATATTGACCATAATCTTGAAGAAATGAAAAATGAAGAAAGTAAAAAATTTAAAATCAATTTATGATGCCAATATACAAAACAAATCTCTCTCGCCCATTGACTTACTAAACATCATTAAAAAAATGAAACTGGATGTATTATTTCCCAACATAATAATAGCAATAAGATTATTTTGTACGATCCCTGTAACCGTTGCTGAAGCAGAACGATCCTTTAGTGTTTTAAAAAGGATAAAAGATGTTTTGAGATCCACAATGTCACAACACCGATTGAATGATTTAGGAATGTTGTCGATTGAATCTGAAATGGCTAAGAAAATTGATTTTCAAGACGTAATTAATTTGTTTGCTAGGCGCAAGGTTCGGAAAGCAACATTCTAAAAAATAATTTGTTTTTTGTACTTTTTTTTGTAATTTTAGTTGTAAACGTTTTCATTTTTGTAAGAGAATTATTGATGAATACATTGTTCCAATAACAATTAGGATATTTTTCGGTTTCCCGCTTCGTTTATAAATAGCCCAAAGTCCGAGGGGAATTTTTTTTTTCACGCTCTTGGCTGGGGCCCCCACAAGAAGTATATCCCCGGGCCCAAAAAGTCCTCTCGGCGGCCCTGTATACGTCCAGCGAAACTAGATTTTTACGTACAATGTTGCAAAGTACGGCTACGATGCGGTAAAGTGACCAGTAAATTTTAACCATTCAGGGACACTTACAAGATAAATTAAGTATAGGACATCAAAATCTAATTAAAAAAACGCTACTTTACACCACATTTGTCACGATAATGTAGAAAATAAGAGTGATTTTTTAAATTTTACTGTTCGTCTGACATTTGGAAAAATAACCATAACCTAATAAATTTGAATTAGTAAAAATGTCAAAGTTTGTGAGTACCAACATTAAAAAATTAAATAATTTCCAATATTGTAATTAATCTAAATCTATTTGTTTCTTAAATAATTGTCGGCCAAAAAATCTTATACAAATTTCGTGCGGAAATGATTTTACAATGCTCCAGCAAATGGGGAACTTGCCCTTCGGGCTCGTTCCCCAAACGAGCTGTTGCATTGTAAAATTAATGTTTCCGCACTGTTTCTAATGTAATGTAAATGTAATGTTTCTAATGTAAATAACTATTGGTTCAAATATTTTTTTTCCGAATCTTTATTGACCGGACATTTGAACTAAACAATTATTTTTGTAATTAATATGTTTGGAAAAACTTAAAATTAATAAAAAAAGCAAATAAAGCGAGGGAAATTTAAATTTGTAAAATACGCTTATTTAAATTTGTAGAACGTTTAACCATTGGTTAAAACAAGTGGTTAAAAGTGACGTAACGTCCCATATAAACAAGTTAGTATTTTTTACATTTGTATGTCATTGCAGTCTTTTGGTTAGAAAATAAACGTCAAAACGTCAAGTTAAAAATGAAAACAGCTGTAGTAAACAATGGATTTGGGATCTGCAATCTTTGACGTCATCAACAGACCGCGCGAAAATGGCGGGGTTTAAACAGCTCAAAATTTTTTTCAAATTTAAATATTTTTTTAAACTTAATTACAGCAGTTTTAAGCAGTATTTATTTTTTTTCCATGTTATAACGTAAACAGTGAATTAAAAATATAAAAAACATGCATATTCCCTATTATGTATAAATTTTATTACTTTCACAAGGGTTAGTTTTAGTTAAGTTTCGTGAACCTTAAACATTCAAAAAGTCTTAATTTTATTAGAAACTATAGAATATATAGAAGATATAAATTAAACATGTTAGAAACTATAGAAGATATGGATTGAACATATTAGAAACTTTAGAAGATATAAATTTATAAAGATTAAATGTTATTTAAATTAAATTGAAAGTGCTCGTGATAGAAATTAAATATTTCTGAAATAATTTTGTAATTGAATGATGCTTACATGTCAGTCGATAAGTCTTCAATTGAGATTGACTATAGAAGAACGCTGTCGGTCTAAATGTAACATTGTACATTTGTACATTTTCCATACACTAGCAAACACTTTAAAAGATTATTTTCTTTTCAAAAGCCTCCGAAAATGGTGGCAAAAAATATGTTTGATATCAACTCATGTCTATTAAGACCGAAAATTCTAAAGGGTTTAATACGTGTATGTGAATTTCAAAAGAAAATGCCAAACAGAAATTTAAAAAGAAATTTTTTCATCAGCCAAATTAACATCAAAATTAATTTTAAATTTAACATTTGAAATAGTTTTTAATTAAATGAGTTGATTTCAAAATTGATTTAACGAATCAATAATATGTAGATTTGTTAAAATTATTTAGATAGTTTTGTTGATAATGTAAGAATATTGTTTAAAAAAAATAGATATTATATTTCAAATAAAATTAAACTTAATCTGGTATAAAATTAATTAGCTCAATTACAAAACACGGATGAGGATAACAAAATATGAAAAATGAACAAAGAATGATTAAATATAGTTTTTAAGTATTAATTAGATGGGCTATCGGCACTTTCCAGCCTTTTAAGGCCCCAGGTGTGGTAACTTCTATCGAATCTGTCTATCCAGTGTCGACGAACGTTGCAACTTGTTACCTGCTCAAAGAACTGACAGTTGACACCTTCAAGTGTGTTCGCCGTGATCCGGAGCGGTCACCCATTCGAACGCTCAACTTTCCAAGATTTTCTCGGTTTATTGACAGTTGACACCTGTCAAATGTCAAATTTGACGTATGTCTGCTTAGAGAACGTCACGCCACAAGCCCGAGCAGTAAAACATTGCACCAACTGCATTTCATTTCACTTGTTCGCTGAACTGACAGTTCACATCTGTCAAATTTCAAATTTGACGTATGTCTGCTTAGAAAACGTCACGCCGTGATACGGAGCAGTCACCCATTGGAGCGCTGTCCTCGAACATGCGTGCTAAGCTTTCCAAGATTTTCTCTCTTGATTGATAGTCGACACAAAAAAAAAGTCATTCCACAATCGGTATTTCATCAACGACGTGCCAGTAACCTGAGATTAGATTTATGGAGTCTTTTTAGGACTACCAAAACAAATCTCACATGAAATTTGTAATTTATTTTACAGCTTCAGTCCACCTTCGTGGCACTCAACAAAAACCATAAAAATAACATTGTTTTTAAGATCATGTCTTTCCGATGCCTTAAGTCAGGGGTTCCCAATGTGCGGCCCGCGGGCCAAATGCGGCCCGCAAAGCCTGTGAATTCCTGATATATTATATTTTCATTCAAAAATAAATAAGTAAATAGTAAAATATATAATAAATATTACAAATAAGATACAATATTTTAATATGCTTAAAAAATTCTTACAGAACTTTAACCATAAGCGTTTGTATAAATAAAATATTGTTTAGTTTATATTTAAAAAAATATTGTAGTTATCTAGTCTAGTATTTTCCATCAGTTACCAGAAATTCAAAATCGTTTACTGCTTTTTTCATTGCTTTGGACGAAAGTACCGATAACCGCGATTCGGCACAACAGTGGATTTTGAAAATTTTATGATTTTTGAAAAGTTATTGTCAATGGAAACTTTAAAAGACCGTACAAGGGGATGTACAAAGGGATGCTTTTGATTCGATATAAATTGGAACAATTTGGTAGGAGTAACTACAGACGGTGCTCCATCTATGATGGGCCACAAACAAGGCTTTATACATTTTTTTAAAAACAAGTTGAAGGACTCTAACAATTCCAATAAATTGCATCATTATCACTGTATTATTCATCAGAAAAATCTTATTACTAGGTGTTAAAAATGAGTAGTGTCATGTTATTAAGACAGTTAGTTTTATCAAAAAGCATCAATCACCGCCAATATAAAACTCATTTAGAAGAGTCTAAATCTCCATTTGGAGACGTTATATATTTTTCAGAGATCAGATGGCTTTCGATAGGACGAACATTAAAACGGTTTCTCAGTTTAAGAAAATTACAGAGTTTTTAACTGAAAAAAATATACAATATATTAACTGGTTATGCGACTTGACATTTCTAGTAGACGTAATTGGTGTTATGAGCGAATTTAATTTAAAACTGCAAGGTGATGGTAAGCTTATTTATGATCTTAGATATGTAAATTCCACGTAATGAAAATTTCATTTATTACAAGAACAGCTTCAAATTGGTAACTTTTGTCATTTTGCAAGATGTGGAATATTAGTAAGGGAAAATACCGAGGCATCAGTTTCGGTTAAATTATCAGGCAAAAGTTTTACAAAATCATACAATTTTTTAGAAGATTTTGACATATGTTTCGATGATTTTAAGAGTCACGCGGACAACTACATTTTATTTTCAGATCCATTTTCTTGCAATCCGCGTGACGTTTCTGAAGACATGCAATTTGAATTTATAGAATTACGGGAAAATATCGATGCTAACAATTCTTATCGGTCATCGGTCTTATCGGAACAGTTCCTTAATTGATTTTTATAAAGGATTATCATGAAATGCGTGAAATATCCGAAAATAAGAAACCATGCTCAACCCGGAACAAATGTTTTCATTATTTGGCCCGCCAAAAATATCGCTAATATTAAATTGGCCCGCCTAAGAAAAACTTTGGGAACCCCTGCTTTAAGTGGATAGCCATTTGTGGATGCGTTTCGAGATTTATCTCTCGTCAGCACAGCTTTGCTTCCATGAACAATAATTTGTAAACCACTCACTTTGGTGTTTAGGGTTAGATGTTTATAATTTTGAGATTTTGTGAGAGAGACATGAACTATTTATTGAACTAAATAACTTGAACTAAATTTCACGTGAGATTTGTTTTGGTAGTCCTAAAAAGACTCAATAATTGTTATAGAGGTCCGGAAAGGCTGAATATATTTATATATACAGGCTGTGTTCCGTTTCTTTTAAGTTTGTATGATTATCTATAACGCAGGATGGTTTCACCAATTATATCTTATTTCCACGTTTGCAAGAGTCCGGGAAATTCAAATGATTTAGGAGTTACAGGACCCTTGGCCCAGATACCCCTGGGTCAAGATGCCCCGCATGGCCTTGCCCACTATTACAAATAAAATTAATGAATGTACCTACTAGATAAGAAAACAAGGAAAAGTTTTTCGTTATATTTTAGAAAAACATGTTACATTTACAGGATTTATTTAATAGTATGTATAATGAAATTAAAATGAAAACGATATAAATATGACTTTTATATTTAATACTTTTAATAATTTTTTTATTTTTTTTTATTGAAATTTGTTCAACAATCAGAATATATAATTTTTTTTTTCTTCTATTCTATGAGCTGAAGTTATGATGATCGATTTGGCGTGGTAAGGTGTCCATCCAACGATAGGACCTCTGATTACCGTTAAGGGTTAGTTGGCCAGCGTCTCTTGAGTCTTCTGAGGACTTGGTGTTGGGGAAGCGTGTTTATTAGTGAATTTGTGTGTGATTCTATTTTGTCTTTATGCTTTTTTCGTCTTTCCTTAATTTCTTTCGTCACATGGGTAATTTGCAAGTTTTCTTGGATCATGTGGTTTGTTACGTACCATGGAGCATTAGCAATTGATCTTAATATTTTAGCTTGGCATCTTTCCATGATCGCAATATTCGATTTGCTGGCACTTCCCCAGAATTCGATGCCATAAGTCCAGATAGGTTTGATGATAGTTTTATATAAAAGTATTTTGTTGCTTAGCGTTAAACTCGAGTTTTTGCCGATGAGCCAGTTGAGTTCTCTATGTCTGAGATCAATCTGTTTTCTCTTTTTGGTAATGTGGTTCTTCCAATTGAGTTTGCTGTCTAGATGTAAGTACTGTTGAGTATTGGGGGATTTCTTTGTTATTTAAATAAACTGGAGGAGAGAGACCTTTTCGTAACGTGAATGTTGCATGGCAGGACTTAGTTTCATTGATTTTAACTTTCCACTTCTTTAACCACTTTTCCAGTAGATGTATGTAGTCTTGGAGATGTTTTATGGCGATGTTGGGGTCTGAGTGATTAGTTAGTACTGCTGTGTCGTCTGCAAATCTTGCTATGGTTGTGTCTGGTGTTTCGGGTATATCTGAGGTGTACAGCACATATAGTAGAGGACCCAATACACTGCCTTGTGGGACCCCAGCGTTGATGGAAAATGCTGCAGATACTTCTTCGTTGCCTCTGGTTCTGAACTGTCGGTTGTGTAGGTATGATCTGAGTAAGTTCGAGAAAGCTGGAATTACCTTTTTAATTTTGTATAATAGCCCCTCGTGCCAGACTCTGTCGAATGCCTGTCTAACGTCTAGGAATAGTGAAGTGCAGTATTCTTTTTCTTCAAATGCGGTATTTATTTTATGGGCGATTCTGTGGCATTGTTGAACAGTAGAATGGTGCCGACGAAATCCAAACTGGTGGCTTGGGATTCAGTCTGCTGAATTAAAGTCTGGGTCTATTCTTGTTAGTATCAATCTCTCCAGTAGTTTAGAAACAACTGGCAACAAGCTGATTGGCCGGTAGGATGCTACGGAACTTGGATCTTTTCCTGGCTTTGGTATTAGTATTATCTCAGCAAGCTTGAATATTTTAGGCCAGTACTGGAGTGTGAGGATTGCATTGAAGATGTATGTGAGAAGCACAATGCCTTTTCTTAGCAACTCTTTCAGCATTTTGTGTGTTATTAGGTCCGTTCCTGGTGCCTTCTTTGCACTTAAATGTTGGATCGCGCCTTTGATTTCCTTGGGTGTGACTGGAGTCAGTGGTGGTTGGGGTTGTGTGTCGGAAGCAAGGTATTCTGATATTTCGTCGTCTTTGTTATTGTCTGTTGGCTGGAATACCCCTGCTAAATATTGTGCAAGTAGGTTGACTTTTTCGTGATCGCTTTTAGCCCATTGTCCTTGCGTTGGTGGAAGCATGCGTAGAGGTGATGACAGTGATGAAGGTTTTTTGGGGGATTTTATGGGTTTCCAGATGGAGTTATCAAATCTGTTCAGCCTACCCAAGTAGTCCTTGAATGATTCCGTTCTGTTCTCTCCGAGTTTGGTCTTTAGTCTGTTACTGACCCGGTTAAAGCAGGTTTTATCGTGAGGGTTTCGGCTTCTCTACCACTTGGCTCGAGCTCTTCTTTTTTGTGCCACTAATATTTTAATTTCAAGTGGGATGTTGATTTCGAGGTGTCTATACTCTACTTTAGGAGAAGCTTGTTGTGCTGCAGCTTGCATAACTTCTTGTAGTTTGACAACAGTTTCGTCGAGTCTATAGGGATCTTTCAGGTTTATTTTTAGGTCTTTAGGTTTTTATTTATAGTTTCGTTTAGGGCACTGCGGTAGCTGTCCCAATTGGTGTTTGCATTGTGTAGCCTGGGGGGTGGTTTCTGGTGAATAGCTCTTGTGCTTATTGTCGCTATTACTGGAGAGTGGTCAGATGGTCAATCGTAGCTTGATGTTATGTCCGTGTAGGTTGATGATATTCCACTACTAAAGAAGAAGTCCAGGAGGTCAGGAGTTTTGTTGGGATCTGACGGCCAATATGTAGGAGTTCCTGTTGACATGTACGAGTACTTCTTTTCATTTATGAGGTTGTATATTTCTTTCCCCTTTGCAGTTATTAGCCTGAGGTCCCATGCAGTATGTTTGCTGTTCCAGTCGCCTCCGGCAATGAATTTTGGTCCTAGCGTTTCGAATAACTGCTTGAAGTCATCTTTTTTTAGGTTGTGTTTTGGGGGACAGTATGCTGCTGTTACGACTAGGTTGTATGGTAGTGAGTATATTTTGATTGATGTGGTTTGGATTTTATTAGATGCGAATTTTGGTAGAACGTCGTGCCGGAAGTTTTTGTTTTATTAAAATGGCTGTTCCCGCATGAGCGGTTTGGTCAGGATGGTTAGTGTAGTATGTGTTATAGTAAGGAATTTTAAAGAAGGATTTTTCTGTAAAATGGGTTTCACTTACTAAAAGAATGTCTATAAAGTTTTGTTTAAGAACAGTATAACATCATCTTTTCTTCGCGCCAGGCCGTTGACGTTCCATACTGCTATGCGAATGAATTTAGACATTACCAAGTTTGTTTACTAGCATTGTCAGCATGTTGAGCACCATGCTATTTTGTATAATTTGGTTGAACATGGCTTTGAATTCATCTAGGAATTTGTTGAGCACTACACTGGTAGATCCTTCGTTATTGGTGGTGGCTTGTGGTGGATTGTTGATTGCTTGCACGTAGCTTCTGTTGGGGTGGCTGGATGTCTGGATGTTATAAGTGATGTTTGGTTTATTTTGCTGTATACTGGATCCAGTGTTGTTGTGGCTTTTGCGTTTAAGTAGGTTGTGATAATATTCACAACCTTTATAGTTGGTCGGGTGGTTTCCTCCACAAAGGGCGCATGTAGCTGGTGTATCCTTACTTTTCTCGCAGCTAGCTGTGCTGTGGGGACCTCCGCATTTTACGCACACAAAAGGTCTGTTGCAGTATGATTTTGAATGTCCATACATTTGGCATCTCGTACATTGTACGATATTTCTATCTTTTTTTGGGGGTTCAATCTGGATATTGCTATTTTGTAGTTTTTGTATTTTGTAGATGTCTTTGTTGTTGTCAGAGGGTTCGATGTCGACGAAAAAAAGGTTTAGCGGCTCCTTCGTTACTCTGTGTTTGGCGTTTATGATATTTCTTACCTTGTGTCCGTGGTTGGATATTTGTTCTCTTATGTCGTCTGAGTTGAATGAGTGGTGTAAATGCTTAATGACCACTCTATAGGCTCGTTCCTCTTTTGGTTGGTATGTGTGATGCATAATATTATTCTCTCTCATATATTTCGCTAGTTTTCTGTAAGTTTCTGGGCTACAGCAGTTTATATTTACTGTGTTATCTGCTTGACATTTGGTGGTGTATTCGTCCTCTTCTAGTATGTCTGACAGTTTTAATTTCATTTCTGGAAAATTGAAGACGCCGTACACAAATATTGGTGGTGGCTTAGGCTTTTTCCTGTTTGTTATCATCATTTGTTTTATTATTATCGTGAGAGGCTGTCAGCACACAAAATTTGTTGGACAGTGGTACATTAGTATTTTCGTTGTTTGGGTTTTCTGGACTTGTTCTTATTTTTCTGCGTTTTGTGCTTCTCGTAGAAGCTTGTTGCCACGGATTTTCCTTGGATGGAGCCGTTTCTACGACTTCGTCGTCGGTGTTAGACATTATTCTATTAAGTGGTTGTTTTATCGGGTTATTCGGCTGTGGGGCGCGAACTACTGTTTGCATGTTTGTAAATTGATTGTTAAATCCAGGTCCGTATCCAGTAGGGAACATTTTGCATCGCTAAATAGAATACTTTTTATCTTGTTGTATAGTGTTTTATCGTTAAACTGCGTTTATCTGTTTATCTGTTCGAGAACCGGTCGTTCGCTGATACTAAGCACTTTAAATACGTCCGTACGGTTCGAAGTCTCGAACGTGAATCCGGTCGTCCGACCAAATATGACGAATAAAAATAGAAAAGAATCATCAAATCCTTCAAAATATTCTACTTTGATAGAATTGATTACTTACTTATGGGTGCCCCTATTATTTAATTCTCATTACAAAAAAGGGTTCTTCAAAAGTCATGTAGTCACTTAATTCAACGATATAATATTTAAATAACGACAAATTGTATAGTTTCTTAATAAAAAGTGGCATCATTTCATTTAAATTTTGATATTGTAAGGCAATTTTAGGTTGTACAGAAAAAAGTTTTTCTCGAAAATATTACTAAACAAAATTATATTCATATAATATATAGTTTAACGACAAAATGTGTAATTAAATGATGCAATATAATTGATTAAGAATTTACCATTTATTTCTAATTTAGTTGAAATTTCAAAAATTATATTATTTAAAAAATATTAAATTTTAGTAATTAGTTTATTATTTAGAAATGAAAACTTTGAATCTTTTCTTCAAAAGTTATATTTTTATAATATATGTATACATATCGTTAACAATGTTAACATCATTAGTATAACATCAGTTAACATCACCAGTTGTTTAATTATAACATCTTCAAACTCAACAATCCCAAATATTTCGTTATTAGAACATTAACAAAGGAATTGTGAAACATAAATAATGAATATAAGATCAAATAGTTGGATAGCAAAACACAAAGAACGCATTAATTCACAAAAGAATTTTCTTAAGGCCATTCATTTGACGTAGGTTTCATGAACGAAAAAATAAGCAAAACGAAAAACAACTCATTTAAAATTATACTGAGCTATGATAACACAGGAAAACTTTTCACGGAAAATTCCTAATTTTCTTTAAAACTTATTCCGTTTCAAACGTAAAATTTATTATTAAAACAAGAGGAAATATATTTGTGATATCTGGATTTCACCCACATCTTTCTCATTTGAATATTTCTTATATGCCTCAAACAACATTCGCCTTCCATATAAAATGGAAAAGAAAAGAATTGTAATATCAAAGTATTTCTGTACATTTCACAAAACATTTTGTATTTTTTTTTTCATTATCAAGAGCAAACAGAAACCTAGTTTAGTAACATATGTATTAAATATTAAAGGTACCCATATGTAATCAATTCTTTCGAAGGAAAATATTTTTAAAATATCTGTTTTTGTTTGTGCGATATTTTATTGAGAAAACTCGAAAATAATGTTCAAAATAATCATGAAAATCATTATTATTATCATTTTTATATTCATTCCATTTACATTAACAACCACCGAATTAAAGTTTACTTAAATTTATTATTTCATATACCGGTTGGAAACCTCAAGAAGCCTCTCATTGCTTAGATTAATAAAACTTAAACTATTGCATTTCAACCGTGTTTATTTTAGAAAATTAATTAATAAATCAAAACCCAAACAAATTTAACCGAGCTGCATGATTTAGCTGACCATGCTTAATATCAATCAATCAATCAATCATATATTTATTCCTTGAATATACATTAGTACATATAGAACACGTCACAATACAATACATTACAATACAATAGTTAACTTTATAGATAATATTTAATGGATTCCGATTTACTAAATATTCTTTCAGCTTTCTGCATTAATATGTTTTTAACTTTTTTCTAAAGATTATGCTTGATGATTCCTCTTTTAGATAATTTGGTAAAAGGTTGTACACCTTGGTGCCAATTATATTCGAAGCTGTACCACATATAAATAGTTAGATTCACTCTTGGGGTCATATGCATTCGGCGATTTCGAGTGCCGTGATTATGTTGATCCTTTCTGAGTTAGCTTTCTGAATACAGGATGATTTAAAAAGAATGAATCCCATACCATAATACCATATGTTATCTTCGAGTGTTTCAGCAAAGTATATGTTTATAAGCACTGGGAACTACTTTCCTTATACTTTTTAACATGTAAATCTTGCGGTTGATCTTGTTAATAATTGTTTCTGAGGTGATGTTTCAGCTAAGACATTCCTCTAAGTAAATTCCTAGGAATTTGATATTGCTCACTCTTTGTATATCATCCTGACCAAATTTTAGTGAAAATTTTTCCATACATTTCCGTCTTCCAGTTTGAAAAACTATATAATTTAAGAACTTAACTACCCGTCCTCGTGAAAACATTAATGTTGCGAAGACTACAAGAAAGAAACTGGACTGTCCACACGAAGACGACCATCGCAGGGAAATAAGGATAAGATTGACGGAATCAGACTAAGATTTGGTACATGGAATGTCTATACGCTTCTGAAAGCAGGGGCTATGGATAGCCTAGCGGATAAGATACTGAGATACAAAATGGATCTCGTGGCCCTACAAGAGATAAGATGGAAGGGTTAAGGCGAAATTCACAAGAGAAAATTATCTATGTATTTCTCAGGAAACGATGAAAGGAGTGGCCATAAAGGACTTGGATATATTGTATCCAAACAATTAAAAAAATCGATTCTAGCCTTTACCCCGGTATCAGATACAATATGCACCCTAAGACTAAAGGGAAAATACCACAATATAACCTTTGTGAACGTATACGCGCCCACAGGGAACGCAGAACAGGAAACCAAAGACGTTTTTTACGCAGCACTTCAAGAAGTCTGCGATAAAATACCGAGACATGACGCAGCTATTGTACTAGGCGACTATAACGCCAAATTGGGTAAATAAGAGGCCTTACGCTAGCGTTTTTGGTAAACATAGCATACATGATGAGTCCAACAATAATGGACAAAGAGTTGCTCAATTTTCCGCGTCTAATAACTACTCTGCTGTTAGTACTTTCTTCCCCAGGAAAGAAGTCTATAAGGGCACCTGGAAAATACCTGGATCACGAAACACGAACCAAATAGACCACATACTAATCACCAAAAGATGGGTAACGGACGTCGAACAGGTCAGATCCTTTCGCGGGGCGAACGCGGACTCCGACCATTACCTTGTTGGAGCAAGATCAAAACAAAAACTATCGACAGTGGCTAGGGGAACAACTGCAAAGCAGAAAAGATGGCACGTAGATCGCCTAAAAAACCCAGAAGTTCTGAGGGCCTACCAGGAAAGTCTCAGAACTAAACTACAAGAAAACCAAGAAACACAGGACATAGAGCAAGACTGGATGAACATCGAAAAAATAATAACAGAGAGTGCTATGGAAAGAATTGGAGAAAAAAGAGAAGTTCACAACGAAGAATGGTATGACGAGAAATGTCGAGAAGCAACCTCCGTGAAGCGGAATGCAAGACTAAAACTGTTAGACAGAAGCACACGAGCTAACCAAGCAGCCTACAATAGGGAAAGAATAAACGCGTTTAGAATATGTAGAAAAAAGAAAAGAGAGGCTACTAAACAGAAAGGTAGAGGAAATGGTACGGAATCATTCTAGAAACGAAACAAAAAAAATTTACAAGGCAATAAAACAAAACACTCAGGGTTTTAGACCAAATATAACAGTATGCAAGGATAAAGACGGAAACATGCTCACAGAGAACGAAGAGATACTCCGAAGATGGAAAGGGTACTTCTCGGATATTTTTAAAAGGGACTGTAGTTTAGAGCCTGAACAATTACACCTAGATGTACATACGGTAGACCCCAAGATTGAGAACCCCAGCCTAAGAGAAATAGAAAGTGCTATTGTAAAGCTAAAAAATAGCAAGGCCCCTGGGTCAGACGGTATAACAGCCGAACTTCTGAAATATGGAGGAGAACACCTAACGGTAAGACTAAAACACCTGATTAATGCAATCTGGGAGCAAGAGAAAATACCAGAGAATTGGGCACTGGGTATCATAAAACCAATACACAAGAAGGGAGACAAAACGATCTGATGCAACTACCGGCCGATAACGCTCCTTAACGTAACATACAAAGTTCTAACAGGCGTTCTTTATAACAGACTCGCTGTCTACTCCGAAGAGATATTAGGACAATATCAGAGCGGATTTCGTGCCAATAGGTCAACGATAGACAACATATACACCATAAGGCAAATGCAGGAGAAAGCATACGAGTTTGATATATCGCTGCACAACCTCTACATAGACTTTAAGCAGGCATTCGATACCGTCAAAAGAAACACGATCCTTGACGATCTACTGATGCTAGGAATAACCCGTAAATACGTAAAACTAATCAAAGCTACATTGTCCGGTTCGAAAGCCTCGGTTAGAGTAGACAAGAAATTTACATCCGCCTTTAAAATCGAAATCGGTGTGAGGCAGGGGATGCCCTGAGCGCCATGATACTCAACCTAACATTAGAGATATGCATGAGAAAGTTGAATATAACGGGATACATTGGCAACCGATCAACACAGGTTGCTGCATATGCAGATGAGGTCAATTTAACATGTAGAAGCAAAGACTAAAGAAAGCACTATTGATGCTGGACGATGGAACGCAAAAAAGGGGATTGAAAATAAATGAGGTAAAAACTAAATACAAGCAAGTTGGAAGAGAACATCACGATAACAATGACCTTAACTTGGGCGAGTATCGCTTTGAGCAGATTGAAAGTTTTGTCTACTTGGGAACAGAAATCAATAGAACAAACGTAATAGCAAAAAAAAAACTAACTCGCGAATACTTAGTGGAAACCGATGCTACTACGGATACAAAAAATTGATGAAGTCCAAGTTATTGAGTCACAAAATCAAACTTCAAATATACCGAACACTCATACGACCAGTAGTAACGTACGGATGCGAGGCCTGGACCCTAACCACTGCAGAGGAGGACGCGCTACGCATCTTTGAAATAAAGATCCTTAGAAAGATCTACGGACCGATCCTAAATGAGCATGGAATTTGAAGGATACGAATGAACCATGAACTAAGCAGGTTAATAAACGAAGCGGACATAGTGAGATATGTAAAAGCTCAAAGAATAGCATGGCTGGGACACCTACAGAATGCATGTAAATGTAAATGTACAGAATGCATGACGACAGACTAGCCAAGAAAATGTAGAACTGGCGGCCAGTAGGAAGAAGGAAAAGAGGCAGGCCAAGGAAAAGATGGATGGAAGACGTGGAGGAAAGTCTTAGAAAGATAGGAGTAAGGGATTGGAGAGATAAAGCCGGTGAAAGGACAGAATGGAAGAAGATTGTTGTAGAGGCAAAAACCCACCGCGGGTTATAAAGCCAACAGAAGAAGAAGAGATAATTTAAGAACCAATCTGATTGAGAACCAATTTTTTATATTATGCAGTAGCTTGTTAGCTTCCAATTCAGTCTCAGGCACGGTAGTTTCTTCTGATATTATGAAGCTGCCATCATCTACGTACAGGTTGCAATGTTTCCCACTTATGTACGTGGTCTGTTAGAAAAGTATCCGATCATATTTTTTATTTTGAAAACCTGATAGATTTGAATCAACCGACCTTGAACCTCCGTGCGCATGCGTGATTTTTTTCCCATTTTTTTTTTAGACAGCGTCAGTTGCTGTCGAGCAGTGTTCGAGTGACGTAGTGTGTAGTGCTCTCGTCGGTTTTTCAATGCAATTAAAATGACGGAACGACAACCAGGTGGAAACCATTCCGAAGATGCTCTAGCACATTGCTCCAGCAATGCTCTATCACATTCTTCGCACTTGGTTCACAATTTGTTGGCGAAAAACCAGACTCCTCTGGTTCGACAGGCTCCTTACTCTCCTGATATGGCACCCTGCGACTTCTGGCTATTCCCCAAAGTCAAGAGGCCA
This sequence comes from Phosphuga atrata, assembly GCA_944588485.1. Classification (NCBI taxonomy): domain Eukaryota; kingdom Metazoa; phylum Arthropoda; class Insecta; order Coleoptera; family Silphidae; genus Phosphuga; species Phosphuga atrata. The sequence continues at coordinate 44,567,680 of OX155894.1, forward strand.
TTGAAAGCAACGCGATTTCAGATAAAAGAGGACATTATGGGTGCAACGACAGCCGAGCTAAAGTCGATTCCGAAAGAGGCTGTTTCGGAATGCTTCCAACAATGGCGGCACCACTGGGAGAAGTGTGTGCTGGGAGAAGTGAAAGTGTGTGTGTGTGAGAAGTGTCACAATGAGACTACTTTGAGAATTTGAGGGTGATTAGGTTTCCAACGCTCCAGGTATGCCAGTTTTCTTTTACCGGCTAAAGGTCGGATACTTTTCTAACAGACCACGTAATTGATAATATCGGCTGTATAGATTACGAATAGTGTCGGGGCGTGTACAATCTCCTGTGGCACACCGATATCGGTATTGTGTGTTAAATTGAAGACCCCATTCCTGTGATTTTGGTTTATTCTTACAAATGTTTTGGAGAAACGACTTGCACCACCAGTTTCATTATGAATATGCAGCACGAGACGTAGTTGAAGGCTTTCGACAGATCACAAAATATGCCTTTATCGACCTCATGCAGCACTTTTGTATAGAATGCATTAATTGCTGTAGAATCGAAGTCGTGAAGCCGTGTTGTTCGTTGGTATTATATTTATTTTGTTAACAAATAGCATTAGTCTGTTTCCATGATATATTCCATTACTTTCGCCAATGCAGATACAAAGTAAATTGGCCAATAATTGTCTATCTTTGATTTGTCTCCTTTCTGATAGAACGGGATGATTACTAAGGTTTTAAGTACAGTGGGATACAGTTGTTTATTTTGAAAAGAGCAATTTTCAACTTGTGTAATTGGCGATGCTACCTTACTGCCAAATTCAAACATGGAAGCTAATCCGACCCACAACTGTCTTTGTTTTTCAGTTTTTTCAATATTTCTTCCATTTCTACTGTTGAGTAATCTTCCAAACACATTGTGTTGTCAATGCAAAGTAAATGATCGTTATTGATGCTGATTGATGGAATATTATTGGCGACTAGTAGGGATCCATTTATAAAAAAGTTGTTTAGACATTGATTCTCCTTATCTAATTTTGTTGCTAAATTTATTAACGGCGTCCCATACAACTTTTGAATGGTTTGATGGTTGCTAATTTTTTTGGTCATAGAAGGCTAGTTTTGTCTTTGCTGTTAGTTTATTGTGAATTTTCATCGCTTGCATGTATAATTGTTTCAGAATTGGGAACCTTTGCTGAAGCATAAAAAGGTCTATTAGGTTTTACTCAAGACTTTCACTCCTTTGGATACCCAGTATTATATTCACTGTTGAACCTTCACTAATCTAAAGCACGAGAAGCAGTGGTATTGGATTGTCGCGACAAATTAGATAGTTTTGCTGTCGCAATCAGTTTTGGTATGCCTCATCACACGTTTCCTCCAATAAAGCTTTCCGAAAGTTTTCCTTGTTGGCGGAGCTGTAGATCCTTTTAAAACTGTTTACAGGTTTGTGTCTTTATGTGCAGTTACTGGAGAGAATTAAAAGTTTATGGTCGGATAGGATGTTGCCTTGTACGTCGGCTGTAATTTATTTTTCTGACTGTGTAAAAATATTGTCGATGGTTGTTCTGAACGTGTTCGTAACTCTGATGAACTTTTTAATACTATCACTTAAACAATAAGATAAGAGCAGATTCTTAATATTACTAGATTTTGGGGAGTCGATAGCATAGTTAACAACCTAATTATTTCAGTGGCTTCGTGAAAGATGTTATCTAGTAGATTTTCCAATGTTACCTACACCTACCTACCCCTAATAAATATTATGCAGTAGCCTGTTAGCTTCCAATTCATTCTCAGTCACAGTAGTTTCTTCTGATATTATGAAGCTGCCAACGTCTGCGTACAGGGTGCAATGTTTCCCACTTATGTACGTGGTCTGTTAGAAAAGTATCCGACCTTATTTTTTATTTTGAAAACCTGATAGATTTGAATCAAGAGCGCTTGCATTAGCCGTAATGAACCTGCGTGCGCATGCGTGAATTTTTTCCCGTCTGTAGATAGCGTCAGTTGCTGTCGAGCAGTGTTCGAGTGACGTAGTGTGTAGTGCTCTCGTCGGTTTTTCAATGCAATTAAAATGACGGAACGACTGGAGCAGCGCTAATGCATCAAATTTTGCCAGAAACTGGGCGACAACCAGGTGGAAACCATTCGGAAGATGCTCCAGCACATTCTTCGCACTTGGTTCACAATTTTTTGGCGAAAAACCGGACTCCTCTGGTTCGACAGGCTCCTTACTCTCCTGATATGGTCTGGTCTGGTGAACTTTTTAATACTATCAGTTAAACCATAGGATAAGAGCAGATTCTTAATATTACTAGATTTTGGGGAGTCGATTTTTGGTTGTTAACTATGCTTTAACAACCTAATTATTGCAGTGGTTTCGTGAAAGATTATGTTATCTAGTAGATTTTTCAATGTTACCTACACCTACCTACCCCTAATAAATATTAGTTATTATATATAACAATATAATCTAACCTAAAAGCATAGGTGGGCATTAACTCGTTAATCGTTAATTAACGAAGTTAACAAAAAGCTTAACTGATTAACTTTTAAGTTAACCCAAGAAAATGTTAACGCTATTGTTAACTTCCGATAAATTGAACTTCCGATAACTTTAGTCCGTTATATTGTCTGTTGACATGTTGTCATTTTTTTTGTTTGAATTACGCGCCACGCGGGCACACCGGCGCGACCCGGCGCTCTTGCTCAAAAGAGCAAAAATTCAGAGCCGAGAAAGTATGATAGAGAGGGCCATCTTTCCCACTGGACACTCGGAGCACGTGCGCAGGGCCCCGCAATCGTAGGGGCCCCTAGTTGCTGCCAGATCACCAAACGATAACCGATATTTATTACAAAAAAACATATTTAATTCGGAAAAATCAAGCGATAATGAATCTGACTACAAGGACCTATCTCAAAGAACAAGACTTAGAAGCTCGCGCCAGATTTTTTTGGGTTTGAACCCCCAAACCCCCCACCCCTCTGGCTACGCCTTTACTTGGAAATATATTAAAACTGAAGGAACTAATAGTATATTGGAAATATATCATCTTTTGAGGGAAAACACAACTGAAGATACATTTCTAAATGTAGAAATCACATTCAAATTTTTTTTAAGCATGATGGTAACTAACTGCAGTGGGAACGTCCCTTCTCCAAATTGAAAAGAATGAAAAATAAGTCAGTTTGTCGCTGATTGTCCATTTCGAATGTTTTTTCCGAATGTTGTTCGAATGGACAAAGGTGTTATAGAGGCCACGAAGAGACTTTAAAGGAAAGACCTTATGCTTATTTACCTTATGACCTTATGCAATTGTTAGGAGAAACAATTTTCCAAAATTTTGAAAAGACAAACCAATTAAGTAGTACAACCAATTTAAGTTGCGGTGAAAAATTTTCGTGTCCTAATTATGGTGCCTTAAAGAACCAAGACAAAATCTTGAAAATTCGCGTTTCAAAATCGTGTCTTAGTTGTGGTGCCTTGTGGAAACAAGAACATTTTTTGAAAATTCGCGTCTCAAAATCATGTTCTAATTATGGAGCCTTGAAGAACCAAGCCAAAATTTAGAAAATTCGCTTTTCAAAATCGCGTCTTAGTTGTGGTGTCTTGAGGAACCAAGACAAAATTTTGAAAATTCCCGTTCTAAAATCGTATCTTAGTTGTGATGCCTTGAGCGATCAAGACAAAATTTTGAAAATTCGCGTTACAAAATCGTGTCCTAATTATGGAGCCTTAAAGAACTGAGGAATAATATGCTCAAAAACATAAATTTTGAATAAGTGATTAACGATTTTGATTGACCTCTCTTTGATTAACCTCTTCAATCAACATAGATTTTTAAGCACTAACCACTGTGACTTAAGCACACTGTGAATAAGAAAAGAGTTACTTCTGTGGATTATATTATATATATATATATATATATATTGATTTAATGTGACTATAAAGAAATTAAAAAAATGTAGAACTTTGCTTACCTACTTTCTTTGCCTAATCTAAAAAATAGTGCTCTGTCAAGGTAATAGAGGCCCCATTATCGTAATGTGTCAAGGGCCTCTCATAGGTTGAATACGGCCTTAATGATAGCAGTAAGTTATCAAAAGTCAAGAAGCTTATGGAAGCAAAAGCTCTGAATAGAGACAGGGAAGCAAATGGAAATGAAAAGGATAGTGCCAGTATTAGCGGAAGCAGCAATAATGAAGAAGAAAGAGAAGATTTTGTCAGCTCTGTTACTCAGCCTGAAGAAGATATGTCCAGAGGGCGCCAAAAATCTCTCAAAAATAAAGCGCAGAATTTGGTGAGAACTTGGCTGGACACAAAGTCAAAAGAATCTTTTACGGATGCTGCCTTTCTAGGTGAACAAGTTTTAGTAAATCTTTTTTTAAATACAATACTGCAATCCCATCAAGCGGCACAGTAGAACGGCCTTTTTTCTAAAGGGAAAGATATTTTGAGAGCTAAACGCTCATCACTGTCAGATGACAATTTTATATGCTTATGTTCATGAAAGGCAACATGAACATACAACTAATGAAAAATTATGAATAATACAATAAATAGCCTTTTTCTTCCATATTTGTTAGTCTTCCATTGTAGGTGCGTATATGCTCTGCTGTCCGTGCCAAACCAGGGCGGGTCACTACTGTCGCTTGTAATAATTAAATCAATGAATCTATCTGCTTATTTTTGTTTTATTTACCAATGTATCCCATTCCAAAAGGTACCAAAAGGATGGTTAACTTTTAACGGTTAACTTTAACTTGCGTTAAATTTTCGAAATTTTAACGCTTTAACGATTAACGAAGTTAACTTTTTTATTAACGACTTACCGATTAACGAAGTTAACTTTTAGATTAACTATGCCTACCTGTGCCTAAACGTTTCTACTTTAACTAAGCAAATAAATCTTCTAATATGTTAGTTAACTCAGCTTTGTTAACGTTTATTTGAGTAATTTAATATAATAAAGAACCTGATAAATACTTCAATTCCCACTTTCTCATTTTAATATATTTTTGTTAGAAATATATTAAAAAATAAGTTACAAGAAAATTATATTAAGGTTATACTGTCCATTTCACTTAAAATGTATTTTTGTCGTTTATCAAGAGCAAGCGACAAAACCCATTAGAGAGCAACCGAATTAAATATAAGAACGAATTAGATTCGCTCCATTTTATTTATTAATCATTTATAACAAAGAAATTTATCTTTAAACTGATTGACGTCACAGGGACTTGCCTGACGTAAATATATACAGCTGCATCACTTAAACTCACCGGTTAAACTTTAAAATTACCTGAACAGAGAAAACGATACCAAAGAAATATGATTTAGACTAGTTTATAGCACAAATATAATATTTTTTGTTTAATCTTTCATCTGCAAGTTGTTATTTCATAGATTTATGTTTAACTAAATAAATAAGATCTAACTATAATTAGCATACAAAATAAGACGCTTTAATTAAGCAACCGAACAAAGAAAGAGTCACTTCAAAAAGCTGTTATTTAACAAATAAACCTTTCTGAATTGGTAAAACCATACAACATTATAGATAATCAGATAAACTTAATAAAGACGGAACCAAGCTTGAATATATAAATATACTCAACCTTTCCGGAACTCTATAATACTAATGAGTCTTTTTAGGACTACCGAAAACAAATCTCTTATGAAATTTGTCAGTTATTCTATAGCTTTCAGTCCACCTTCGTGGCACTCAACAAAAACCATAAAAATAACATTGATTTTTAAGATCATGTCTTTCCGATACCTTGAGTGGATAGCCATCTGTTGACGCGTTTCGAGATTTATCTCTCATCAGCACAGCTTTGCTTCCATGAACAATATTTTGTAAATCACTCACTTAAAATCCCATGTGTTGATTAGGGTTAGATGTTTTTAATTTTGACATTTTGTGAGAGAGACATGAACTTAGCAGGTTATTGATATAAATGATAAATTTTGAATTGGTAAAACCATACAACATTATAGATAATCAGATAAACTTAATAAAGACGGAACAAAGCTTGAATATATAAATATACTCAACCTTTCCGGAACTCTATAATACTAATGAGTCTTTTTAGGACTACCAAAAACAAATCTCTTATGAAATTTGTCAGTTATTCTATAGCTTTCAGTCCACCTTCGTGGCACTCAACAAAAACCATAAAAATAACATTGATTTTTAAGATCATGTCTTTCCGATACCTTGAGTGGATAGCCATCTGTGGACGCGTTTCGAGATTTATCTCTCATCAGCACAGCTTTGCTTCCATGAACAATAGTTTGTAAATCACTCACTTGAAAACCCATGTGTTGATTAGGTGCTGTGCTGATGAGAGATAAATCTCGCAATGCGTCCACAGATGGCTATCCACTCAAGGTATCGGAAAGACATGATCTTAAAAATCAATGTTATTTTTATGGTTTTTGTTGAGTGCCACGAAGGTAGACTGAAAGCTATAGAATAACTGACAAATGAGGTAACAAGTTGAAATTTGTATCAAATACTCGGGTCTGCGGTCTCTTTCAGCTGTGAAAAAATCAAACTTGTAAGTCAACGCGATCAAAAGATATTACCATTTATGTAGAATATTTTGCAATTTCACAAGGGAATCAAAACCTATAGGGTACTTCCCGTTGACCTAGAATCATGAAATTTGGCAAGAAGCGGTGTCTTACAGCACATGTAAAGGGAAAAATCTGAAAACCGTAAATATGTAGTTTAATTACAAGAAAAATGCGAATTTACTATTAGAAATTTATGAAAATACACTAATGTGTTGCGTGGTATTGTCAGGCACCAGAAGCATATGGGTTGCATACAGTTAGGTCCTCCTAAAGATACCTTACTTACTAGTTTGTACGGAACCCTCGGTGCGCGAGTAACAACTCGCACATGGCCGGTTTTTTTTTATTTACAATTTTTAAAATGACCGTAATGGTTAATTAAATTAATTAAAAATATAGTGAATCATGCCTAGGAGTCTTCAAAAACGCAAATCTTTTAACAGTTGTGGGCACATATTTATAAGAATCACTAATTTTCCTATATAAAAACAAGAGTTCAAAGATAGCGAAAATCTGCATTCAATAGAAACACGAAGAAAAAAAACTCACTATATACCACCTATGCATATCCTGACGATGACAGGAAAAGGGCCATATTATAATTAAAAATAAAAAATTAACCGTTGAAGTTATAAAGAAACAAATAATAAATATTAATACTAATAAAATAATTAAATTGACAAATTATACAATTAAAAAGTTAAACAATAATAAATAATAATAATAATAAAAGAAAGTCATTTTAAAAATTGTAAATAAAAAAAAAGCGTCCCCACGGGGAATCGAACCAGCGATCCTCGTGCTATGAACCCGAGCTCTTACCGCTGCGCTTACCGGCCATTGAAATTTATGCTAACATAGCGGGCTTAGTTTATGCTAACATAGTTGTCGATTATGAGTTATTTTTTTAAAGCTTGGCCATGCGGCCCTCCCGCTTGCGTCACTTTCATTTATAGTCAAGCCCTACATATACTGTAAATTGGGGCCAAATCGATGATGACGAGTTGACGGGGCCCCGTTGTTAGAAATGTTTCTTTAATAACATTATTAAGATAGTTTTGTTGAAAATGTAAGAATATTGTTTAAAAATAATTAGCCCAAATATAAATGATTTCAAATAAAATTGAACTTGTCTCGTATAAAAATAATTGGTTCAATCATAAAACAAGAATGAAGATGGTGACTAAATGATGATTAAAGAATTATCTTGTACAACCTTTTGTTTCATAGATTTATGTTTAAGTAAATAAATAAGCTCTAAATATAATTAGCACACAAAATAAGAAGCTTTAAGTCAGCCACGGAACAAAAGAAAGAGTGAGTAATCAAAGCTTTTATTTAACAAATAAAGCTTTATTTAACAAATAAAGCTTTCATTTAACGGTTTCTCTTTCAATCGAATAAAAAAATATAAGGTTCAAGTTCAAGTTCAAGTTCGGCCAAGTGCGCGCGCATTTTTCAATAGTACATTTTCGAATGATGCTGTAGCCCTTATTATCAATTATTTGGATTTAAAATTTTAAATGTAAAGACTTTAAACATTGTTCTTCTTGGATCGAGAAACAAAAATATTAAAGTATAAATGGAATAACGATAATTATTTTTTTTGTAGATGTGTACAGGTCGCGCACTTCCCCGGCAAAGTGGGGTAAGTGCGAGTTCGGCTCAGTTCCCCCTTATACTGTTATGTTCATTTGGGTGGGGTAAGTGCGTAAAATCAGCATTTCATCCTGAAATAAATCCTCCAAAAAATTTAAAATTTGATTCACGGATAGGCTTAAAATGAACTTGGGAAAGGACAGTAGCTGGCCATAGTCTTTTCACTATTGACCAACTAAGTAAATTAAAAAAGATAGACTTGTTTCTTTTTTCTTCTTCTTCTTCTTCTTGTTTAGAATGGGCCTACTTTTTACCACGCTTGTTCAATTTTTGGGCTTTGATCTTTGACCTTCCGCCAGTGTAACTCCTTTCTCTCTTCTGTCCAGGGATAACCTTTCCTTCGGGATTTTTCCTGAAATCCACGGACTTCCTTCAGGGTGCGTCTCACAGACTGTCTGTTTTTGAGATCTATTATTCCCAGTTCTTTAATATCCTTCTCGGTCTCTGTCAATCAAGTGGTACGAAGCTTCTTGTTTTGCCAGAAGGTGAACAGACGGTTGGTTAGTCGGTTTGGAGGCAATCTTGCAACGTGCCATAGAAAGCTACCTTTCTTTTCCTTGCACAGTTGGAGAGCATCTCAATAAGTTCGTAGAGCTCAGAGTTATGCCGTCTTCGGAATTCCCCATTTTCCTTTACCGGGCCTAGGATCTTCCTAAGGATTCTCCTCTCTCTGATTTCCAATTTCTCTATTAGACCCTTTCAGTTCAAGGAAAGACATTCCATGGCATACAGGGCCTCTGGTCGTAAGACTGAAGTGTAGTGCTTAAGTTTCAGGTTGCGTGGCAGGTATTTCTTATTGTAAGTGTTCTTAGTCAGCCGATAGGCTAGTTCTAACTTGCTGACTCTCTTGGATAATGATGCTCTTTCTGATAAGTTGGGTTCAATCCATTCACCGAGATACTTAAATTTCTCAGTCCTCTTGATGTTTTCCTAGTTTAGAAACATCTCTCTATTTGCTTCTCTGATGTTGGTGAAGAATTCTGTTTTCTCCAGCGACACTTGAAAACCCACGTTGGCAGCTTGTTTTTTGAGGTAGTTTACCTGCATTGTTGCCATCTCAAGAGAATCAGCAAACAGTGCCAGGTCATCTGCAAAGGCCAGGCAATCTACAACCAGTCCATCGTTCTTACGTCCCAGGTAGATATCACTCTGAGCACCCAAATTGTTCAGTTCCTTGCGCCATTGTCTCATAACCTTTTCAAGGACACAGTTGAAGAAAAGTGGGGAAGATCCATCTCATTGTCTCACTCCAGTTTTTATTTCGAAGCTTTCTGAAATCTCGCCTCTAAATTTGACCTTGGAATGGGTGCTGATCAAAGTTTCTAGGATGAGTCCGCGGGTTTTGTTGTCTAGTGCTAGTTCCTGAAGTACTTTGTTAAGCGTTTCTCTATCAATGGAATCGTAGGCCTTCCTAAAATCAACGAAGGTGACGACCACCTTGCGGTTTCTCATCTTGGAGTATGCAAGTACAGTTTTAAGATTGAGGATCTGTTCAACACAGGATCGGGTCTTCCTGAAGCCCCCGTGGTATTCTCCAAGTTGACTATCCAACTGATTTTCTGCCCTTGTTTGTAACGCCTTTGAGAGAATCTTGTATGTTACCGGGACGAGATAAATTCCGCGGTAGTTGTTTAGATCAGTAAAATCTCCCTTTTTGTCAAGCGGATGGATCAGAGCAGATTTACAATCGGGTGGTAATTTCTGGTTTCCCAGATGTTTTGGATGATCTCGGTTAGCTTGCGCACGGCATTGTTTCCAGCACCTTTCCACAGTTCAGCAACGATAGAGTCCTCTCCAGCTGCCTTATTATTCTTAAGAATTTGAATGATCTGGCCAACTTCTTCCAATGAAGGCGGAAGCGAGTTCGGGTTTGGTGTGGTTTGTTTACAGTCGAATTCTTCGCTGGGTGGGTCACAGTTGAGTAGATTTTTAAAGTACTGAGCCAAAAGGTGGCAGGTGTCCTTGTCGTTATAAGCCAGTTTGCCTTGTGAGTCTCTGAAGTGGAGGCTTGGCGGAGCGTATTTTCTGAGTGCCTGCTTAAAGGTTCCAAAGAAATCTCTGGAATTATTCTTAGCAAAGCTCTCTTCGATTTGGGTTAGTTTCTTTTGTGTGGAGGTTCGTTTGGTTCCTCGAATTATCTTGGTAGTAACCTTTCTTTGTTCCAAAAATTTATGCCAATTTTCCTTGGTCTTTTTAGAATTCCACTTCACCCAGGCTATCTGTCTTTGGGCTATTGCATTGTCACAGTCTTCAGTCCACCACGGATGCTCCCTTCTTCTAGCGAGAGGGGCGAGTTCATTGGCCGCCTTGACAAAAGTCTCCTTCAGTTGGTCCCAGTTGTTTATGTCTGTGTTGTTCAGTCTCTGACTTAGTTCTTGACTGTTCTTGAGTCGCTCCACGTCAAATCGTACCATTTTGGAGGTTCGGTGTAATCTAGTGTTTCTAGGCTGGTGTCTTATTTTGATTTTTGAGAGGTAGTGGTCTGAGTCCAGATTGGCGCTTCTTAGTACCTTCACGTTTTGTAATTCCTTTTGAGATTTTCGTGAAATGGCCACATGATTCCTATCTGGAATTCACCCAGGTGGGTATTAGGTGAAATCCAAGTCTTATGTTTCCTTGGCAAGTGCTGTCGACTTCATGATCAACCCAAAAGTCCTACACAGATCCACCAATCGTTCTCCGTTGCGGTTGGTTCTCTTATGCACCGAATAATTGCCCACTATGTTTCTGTATTTTTTCTCTCTTCCCAATTGAGCATTTAAGTCACCAAGCAGTATAACGGTGTACCTCTCTGGAAGCTTAGAGATAATATCTTCTAAGTCCTCCCAGAATTTATCAGTTCTGTCTGGATTGCGTCTGTTGTCTTGGTTGATTGGGGCATGTACATTGACCATACTGTAGCCGTTGTTTGCGCATTTGAGAGAGAGGATGGATACACGACTAATCGAGGAGTAGTCTACTACTACACAAATAAAGCTTTTATTTAACAAATAAAGTTTTCATTTAATGGTTTCTCTTTCAATGAATGAATGAATATATATATATATATATATATATATATATATATATATATATATATATATCTCCTGAAATATGTACTGAATGAATAAAGTATGATATGAACCTTGCTTAACCTACCTTCAATAAACCTTATCTAAACCAACTTAACATAAACAAAATATGAAACTTCTTTAAACTAAACCGAGTGTATTGATTGAGTAATACATACTTCACTAAAGATTATCTTTTGTGTTATATTTTGTTAATAGACTTATTTAACTTTTTTACTAAGCAGTTTTATAGCAATTGCGTTTTATTTTTCTTCTTTGTTTCAAATACAATTAGTTTACAAAATTAATAACTGATTAATAAGTACATTTACATTTCACAAACATATTCTAGAAAATACTACACTTTAGCTTACCTCAATAACTTTACTAGTTATTTATAGTTCTACAACTTTTAGTTTACAAAAGTTACGATATCAATATTTAGACTAAACTACTAATCTATGCATAAAATAAACATGTACTTACAGATTTATTTGTTATGTAATCCGAAAGTTTTCTTTTCTTTGAACTAAGTGGTTCTAGAAACTTTTTGCGCAATAACAAAATCTAAATATAATTAGTAAATACTAAACATTGTTAACTAAACCATTTAGTAAGTTAAATTAAATATAATGTTGGTAGTTAAATATTTTTTAGAAAACAATTTTATTATCGATTTATGATTAACTTGATGTTTTAGATATTGTTTGTGAATTTGTTAATTTGAGATTATATTTTGGTTTAACAACAATAATAAATTATTGTCTAGATTTGTTTTGTCTGTGTAGAATAAAACACGCGATGGTTTGCAATATTTATTTGTTTGTATAACTATGTAGATATTATCTACACGTTGACTAGTCCATAATACTCTGAATATTGTTCAATTATAATTTATTTTTCTCCTGTTTTTTCAACAACGTAATATTTATTTTTGATTAATTTGCTTTTTATTCCGTTGATTTTATAAAGTAATTATCTTAACAAATACATGAAAACTAGTTACAAATATACAAAAATTTGTAACGAAACTACACAAAAAAAAGATATATCAAAGGTAGTACGTCACTTATTGCACGTCGGCTTAAAGGTGAAATGATTTCTTCATTGTTATTCAAACGAATTTACCATGTCAATATTATAAAAGAGAATATTTTTATGACATGGATATCGAAGTTGTAATTATAAGATTATCTGTTAACAATTTGCAATATTTGATAATGTATGATATTTCTGCGGTTCTTTTTAGATTAATTGATGTAATAAAAGTAAATGACAATTGGTATTATTGAAACAATATTCTTTATTGCAATTAAGATTGCAGTTATTTCTGGAAAATTTGTATATAATATTTGGATTTGGAGAAAAGTAAATTATTCATAATCTGCTTCTTTTTTTTTTGGTTTGACGTCATTTAGCATGGACGTCAACTTACAAACGTCATTCTTGACTCAAAATTAGATTTGGCAAAGGAATTCAAATATTTCCAAAATAAAAAAAAATATTTAAAGAAAATCCAACTCGGCTACGGAATTAGTCATAACAAACCAGTCAGAAATACTTTAACTTTTATTTATAAAAAAATAGCACAAAATTTGGAATAAATAGCTTTACAATTAGTCTAGTTTAGGTGTTGAGTTTAATCCTTACATTATCTAATCTAAGATAGAGAGAAAATATTGATTGTATGTATACTTTTTACAAAGTTCCATCGACTACTATATAATCCAATCCGACTAAGGAATTAATCATAACAAACCAGTCAGAAATACTTTAACTGTTATTTATAAAAAATAACACAAAATTTGGAATAAAATGGTTGTGTTTAGTTTAATCTTTATATTATCTAATCTAGGATAGAACGAGAGAATATATTTCTTGTATACTTTATACAAAGGACTATCGACCACGAGGTCCTTCTGGCCGTAATCTAGGATATTTATTTATATCCACGCATCAACTCAGCATCAACAATCTTCAACAAATCTCTACAAATTCAGCATCCACAATCAACAATTATATTCATTCTTATTTCAGTATTGTGATCCAAAGATTATACACGGAAATCCTTATTTTTTTATTTTTTTTATGTCTAGGTTACGTATATATTTGTCTTCGCCACTAGACCGCAGCCCTTAATGTAGAGGCCTGTTATATGTTTACGCTTCGACTGGAGATAGTGGGGGCCTTATCCAAATCTTGGAATATTTTTTGTATCAAAATGAATAAGAAAACCCACTTCAGAACCGAGGTTATAAGCTGGATGTAAATTAATTGAAGAATCAGAATTAATCGGTCTCTCGGATTAATAAGATCAATTTACGTTTAACTCCTCCGACGTAGTTTGTCGTACATTATTTTAGTACTATTTAAGTTAAGGGTTGAATAAAAAATTGATTACTGTTATTATCCTGCGTTCGTTGAGTCGCACCATACCAAATCAGAGTTCGTAACATTAGTAATTCAGCAACTCAAACTATATTATTTAGAAACACCAAACGATTGGAGATAGTTTTATAAATTGAACGTAATTCCACATTTTTTTTAATTTTCGGAAAAATTTCCATGAAAACTGAAGTTAAAGTGTAGTATTTATTGCCATTGTGATTTGAATTTGGCATTTAAAACACGAAAAGTAAACCGGTTAGATACTAATAACTAAGAATAAATCCAGTTTAATAAGTTTTAATAAGATTTTCCCATATTTTCTATAAATATCTTTCGAAATTTCCATCATCTCATTCAACCTTCAACAACAAGAAACCTCAGTCAGCCGAAATGATCAAATATATAAGTCATTAAGCCATATGGTGACAAATGTCCAGTTTTTAGGACAAACAGTGTCCAGTTTTTAATTAATACAAACAGAACGACTTATTTGCCATAATATTTGTCATAATTTTAACTGTCCAACATTGTGAACCTTCATTTTTTTTTAAATGGAGCGGTGGCCGATTGAACAAAGGAATGCTTGTGAAGAACATTATATTAGAACGAACTCTAATTTTCCTGCGCTGTCAAATTAACTGACAATTGCAAAATGGGTTGAAAATTATAGTCGAACAGGTTCTCTTAAGGATACTAAACTTGCAGTGAGGAAAAATACTGCTAGTTCAGAAGTGAATACCTTGCAAGTTGCAACGAGTGACTAAGCGCACTTTCAATTGCATAGGGAGAGGAACAAACAAAATTTACATTTCTGGCCTGCAGAAAACCCTCAAATTATATTCGAAGAAGAGCTGCAATCTCAAAACATAACTGGATGGTGTGGAATATGCTCAGCTGGAGTATAGGGAACGTATTTTGTTGAAGATGAAATGGGAAACGCAGTAGTCAATAGTGAAAGTTATGTGGAGGTGCTACAAACGTTTTTAATGGATGCCATCACTCAACTCCGATTACCAATAATCGATATTTCGTATCAGCAATATGGTGCAAGGCCTCATGTATCCAATGGGAGTGTTACGAGAGTTCTTTCCTGGGCGTCTGATTTACCAGCGTGGGGATCAGTTGTAGCCTCCTCGCTCTCCGGATTTGTCGGCTTTGGATTATTTCTTATGGGGTCATGCTAGATCTAAAGTTTATCAGAACCGACTGGTAACCCTGAAAGACTTTGACAAACTATTGAACGAAACATCTGACAAACTATTGGTGAGATTTCGCCAGCCGTGCCAGCGTGCATCCATTGTTGCATGGATCTCAATTATGCATCGAAGCAAATGAGGGTCATCTAATCGATGTATATTTTAAGTATTAATTGTTAATGCAGGATTATGCATTTAACTTGTTATTAAACTTAAGATATAACTCTACAATGTTCAATGAAAATGTTGTTGTCAAACTTATTTTTTTAATAATTGCAGTTTAAAATTTTACCTTTTAGTTCATTAACTTATTTATTAGTCACAGTATCTTTTCAGCTGAAAGTTTTTAGATTTTCAAAAAATTCCATGAAAATCGCTCTCAATTTATATTACAAATGTGTTACAATTGGGTGTTCTTTGCTCAGACTTCTTTTTCTTCATGAACAAACCCGTTAATAATCCGTTTAATTATCTACCCGTTAAAAAATCCGTTTACCCGTTTAATTATTTACCCGTTCATTTATTTACCCACTGATTTATTGACCCGCTCATTTTATTAACCCGTTTATTATTGACCCGTTTCTTTGCCCATTCGTTCACAAAATGCAGATACAAATTTCTCATCTACTATCTGTAATTTGCAAAAGATATTTAATCAATGTAGTAGCTAATCGACAATATCAGCTCCAAAGAGAAATTCAAAACAACTCTAGCACAGAAATTGAAGCACAAGATCGCTTTCAAAATCGACTAAATTTGTCTTTCTCTTTAAACCTTTCGCGACTCCTGGTGCACATGTATACCACCATTTGTGAAGAAGACAAGACACAAAAAAAGCTCCTTATGTTGAGCAATTGCCATATTGCTAATGTTATGTCTGTCAACGAAACTTTGAAATATGGCTCCAAAAGCAGTGTTCCGTGTACAGAAATGGTTGCATCATGTAAAGAGATTGATTTGGCGGACCAGATATTGGGATTATACGATCTAGATGGCAAATCAAGTAAATGGTAAAAGGTTTTTTATCGTCTGCTTATTATGGCTGTTGGTAAAGGCATGGATTATCTATAAAGAGAAGACAAAAATTCCTTTCCTGCAATTTATAGTGCCCCTAGCGGAATAAATGATATATGTAGGAAGAAAAGCAGTAACTGTGCGAAGTTTACCGATGCGACAGCGGCTCGAAACCCTATCTTTACAGCTTCCAGTCAAAGGTACAACGAGAAGAAGGTGCAAGAGGTGAGCGGAAAATAAAAAAGACAAGACAAGACAAGAGAAAGAATTTCTCAAGGTTATGACATTCCGCTATGCTCCAAATGTTTTGGAATATATCATTCTTAAAATGTTTGGCATTATATACAATACAAATATTTAACATTTTTCAAAGAAAGTTTTTCTATAGGACTGATGGTGCATAAAAGTACCACAACAAAAGACTAATGGTGACTTATATATGTCACTACCCCCTTCAATCCCTGATGATTTTTTTTTACATTTTTGTACATTATAAAATATAATTTTGACTAATACAAACATTAAAAAGCACAAAGTATTCCTATGTCTTCTAGATCAAAAATCTCAATCTAGATCAAAAAATCGTCCCGAAAGGTTTAAAGGCCGGTGAGTACCGTCACATCTTACGAACCAATAGGGAATATGCATCAATTTTTTTTAATTGCTTAATTCACTTTTTACTTCGTTTTAACATAGTAAAAAATATAAATACTGTTGATAGTGGTTTAATTAATTTTTAAAAAAATATATAAAATACCGATTAAATTTGACCTGTTTGAACGGTCCCATTTATCGCGCGCTTTGGATGACGTCACAGCTCTCGTTGTCATTCAGTGTTGTTTACCATTTGCATAGGCAGTTAAGGATTTTCAGTTTGAATCGCTATTTCGATAATGGAAAAAGCTAAAAAACCATTTTATAGATATTGTCTAGTACCGGAATGCAAAAACACTATTATAAGTACACCATATAAACTGTTGGATAAAGTTCCAATCGATGTGTATAGTCCACCCTACTCACATCTTTTGCGCATGCGCTACAAAATATGCTTCCATGTATATATTTTTGGTAGATTGTCTGATTGTGCTTTAAAAAACCACTTTCAGTCATTGTTCTTGATCATTTATAATGTCACTTTATACCAAAATCGCACTAGGTATTGGAAAATACTACAGAAATATTGCATAGCAAAACAGCACAATGAATATCGACGTCGATCAATATCATAACGTGCATGTCACAGTCCTTGTTTCGGTTCGACCAATGGTGATGCGTTTCACAAATTTGAATTTCGCTCGCATATTTTGGACTTCTTGATTTTAGTTTTGGGAATTAAATAAAAACTAAATAAGAAAATAATGGTATAGATGTAATGTCAAGATCATAAAGTATCGGGGATAAAAAAATCAAGTAAATCTAAATCTCCTGCATATTCCCTATTGATGGCACTCGAAAAATTGATCGACGAGTGATGCAAAACATATGAAAAATGATACAGAGAAGAAGAAGTTTGAAGAAGTCTTCAAACTTTTACATCGCTATCTTCGTTAAAAAATTGAAATCTAGAATTTGCAACAACGAAAAAAATATCATTTCAGTTTGCAAAGGGATAAGTCGTAAAATCAATGCAGACTCAGCAATCTCACCAGACAGATACAGGATATCACCAACAAATGGAAGAACATTTCCTTTCAAGAGCTATCGCGCTATTTGAAGCAGTAAACACTTATAATAAGAATATATAGCTAGGAATGGAAAAAATATGCAATGTATATAATTTGATTATACAGTGTGTAAAGCAGGCATGTCAAACACGCGGCCCGCGGGCCGAATGCGGCCCACCAATACTGAGATTGCGGCCCGCCGATACAATTCAAAATATTTTTGATAAACGGCAGAAATATTATGTCCAGCACAAATAAGTCGAAATACTGTAGCAAACAGAGTTGATGAAATAGCCGAGATTTTGAGAAATCAGCATAACTAAATAATATCAACATTTCAAGCCTACTCTGTTGCAATTGATGAAAGTACAGATATTCGATATATCGCTCAGCTGGAAGTTTTTATTCGCGGATGCGATGTTTATTTAAAATTAACTAAAGAACTTGTGGATGTCATTCCTATGCATAATACAACTACTGCAGCTGATATTTTTGTTGCGCTAATGGAAGTTTTGAAGAAGCATAAGTTACCATTGGAAAAGTTGGTGTACCTGCAACTGATGGTGCACCTACCATGACCGGTATTACTAAAGGAGTTTTTGCGGGATTAAAAGAAGTATGTAAACACGTGGTGAACATTTTCATGGTATTATTCACCAGTAAGACACAAAAATTATATTCGAGCACGTGAGCTTAATCATCGTCAATTTGTTTTATGTTTGGTTATTCAGATGGGTTAAATAAAAAGATGTGAACTTAAAAATCATATTATTTATCTGGTTCCTGTTTAGTGCCACAAAAGTGGACTGAAGACTAATAAATAGAATACAAATATCGGTTGTGTTTCAAAATGAGATTTGTTTTGTAGTCTTAAAAAACTAAATAATATTATAGAGCTGCGGAAAGGTTGAATATATTTATATATTTAAGCTACATTCCGCTTTAATCAGTTTGTAAATAGAAAAAGAAAATTTATCTCTAAAGGTGACACTTTTAAGAACTGCATGACAGAAATACGAGAAAATATATTTACAATGAAATCATTATTTATCAGTGAATGGAAAATTTGTGAAAAGTGTGTCTGAAAGTGTTTTCCCTGCTCGTTGTCAGTATATAAATTGCATTTTGCTAACAGCTTCCGTTCGTGAAACATGACTTGATAAAATTGCAAAATCGAGCGAATTCTCGCGAAATTTGGTCGCCCGAGGAGAGAACTGGCAAATTAATTAATATTTTTATTTATTTGAAAACGATGCCGAATCAGTTTTTAATTATCTGCAACCGTTCTCGGCATACGGACTTGTGAATTCGAAACTCTGGAAATTTTAAATTCAAAATTTCGCAGTAAAAATGTAATCTTTCCTAACAATTTACACATCGACTTTCTATTCTTGTCGTCTAGTTTCACTGTGCCGAAAATGATTTCTCTCGGATTTGTTGTTTCCTAGAGGATCTTAAAGAACCGAAAATGCAACTTTTTCCCTGATCGAAACGCTGAATTTTTTTGATGATTTTTTCAGAAAATTTCAGGGCTTTTAGAAAACCTTATCTAAATACGATTTTCCAGTTTATTCGGTTCAAATGGTCAAAATTCCCAAGTTATAGGCTATATTTTGCTTATTTGCAATTTTAGAGCGAAATAAACTCGGAAATCATTTTCAGCAGTTCTATTTCCTTCAGGTAACCAAAAGAAAAATCGCGTTTAATATAAATAACAAAATTTTCTAAAAATTCGTTAAAAATATTATTTCATCATTTCGGTTGAAAAAATGTGCTTTTTTGGTTTTTTCAATTTTCTCTAAAACGGTAAACAACAACGAAATCATTTTCGGCACACAGAAACTACTTGACAAGACGAACCAATCGATGAGTAAATTGTACGGAAAGATTAAATTTTTCAATAAGAAATTTCAAACTGAAATTTTACGATTGTCGAATTGATAAGT
Source organism: Phosphuga atrata (assembly GCA_944588485.1). Taxonomy (NCBI): domain Eukaryota; kingdom Metazoa; phylum Arthropoda; class Insecta; order Coleoptera; family Silphidae; genus Phosphuga; species Phosphuga atrata. The sequence goes on from OX155894.1 coordinate 44,587,174, forward strand.
CGATATCTCAGAAACTGCGATAGATAATCAAAAACGGTTTGCGGCATCGTTTTCAGAAGGTCATTTTCATGGTCACACACTTCAATTATCCGCAGGAAATTCATTAGTTTGCAAGATCTCTACTCGAATGCCGAAACGTCTTCAAATTTTTCTCAATTTTAGCAGGCCATCTTGAACGGAGAGAGCTAGCGAAATATAATTTGCATATTTGAAATCTGTAGCAAAAATTCTTTCAGTAACGTTTTTACATTTTGCTATAACACAAAAAATAACGATTTTTGCAAAATAGATTTTCTTGCATTTCATCGTTTCCGCAATTTTGACTTCCCTGTTCGATGGTATTTTTTAATTAAAAGCCTTCTAGGAATATAATATACCATTTCCGACTAATTTTGAGATGCTGAATCGATTGGCGCCAACTAGAAGTCTCTGTGATAAGCCATTAAGACAAAAGTTATAACATTGTGAAATCCGCGGAAAATACGAGAAAATGTATTTCCTGAAAATCAAGTGTTTTAAAAAATCGAAAATCAATTACTTATCAAGTGAATGGTGGATTTCAAGATTTGTCTGAAAGTGTTTCCCTTGCTGGTAGTAAACATACAAATAGCATCTTGCTAGCCGCTTTTGCATTCCGAATAAGCGGAGTAGAATTTGTTGTTTTCATTTTGATGGCAATAAAAAGTCCGAAAATCCAGAAAGCCCTAGTTATAATCCGACTTTATTTGACAATTCAGTAAAGACATTGCAAAGATCAGAATCTTCAGTTAACCGGTAAAAAAAAATATTGAATTGGAGACAAAGTTGTCTTTTTGGCCACTGGTGGCGCTAAGCGCGGTTATGCACGGAGCGAATATCTATTGCTTAAATCACCTAAATTCAAATTTACATGATACGCTCACCAAATTAAATTATTAGAAATGGAACTCGATCGAAGATTTTTTTATTTGAAAAGCTGTGAATTTCGTCTTTTTGCTTCACCTCTATCTATCGATATTGAAATTGTTGATGAAAATTTACAAATAGAATTAATTGATATTCAGTGTAATTCTTTGCTGATTTGAATTTATGGAAGTTAGAATTCCAGAATTGTATACATATTTATCTGTACATCGGTTTCCTAAAATGTTATCGTTTGTTACGCGTATACTGGCGAACATATACGGATGTTCGGAAGCACATTTTTGTACGAGAAACTATTTTCTTTAATGAAAATAACAAACATTCAGAAAGGCCAATTAACCAATCAACAATCAATTTTAAAAATTGCAACACTTATTTAACCAAAGATATTCAACCAAATATTGATGACTTGCTTTCCAACAAACGATGTCAAATATCTTCCAAGAATAGTATTAAACTGTGATTTTGTTTATTATAACTTTCATTTTATTTTTTTTTTTTAAATATAGAATATTTATAGTTTCAGTGTAAAAGATAACATGATTAAAATAAATACAATACGATCGTATTTTATCAATTTTTTTAACAGAAAAACATGCGAGCCCCAACTTTGTACAAAATAGAAAATGTGGCCCACAATATCATCTGAGTTTGACATGCCTGGTGTAAAGTGATGAGGTTTCCTATAAGGAAAACTTTTCTAATATGAGTTTAAGGAGAAAATCTTATTCTTTATAAAAAAATTTGCTTATATCAAAACCCCTTATATTCAAATAAAAATCCTGTAATCACTTAAGATCAGATCAAAAACTTAAAATTATCTCGAGTTGTTGATTTTAAATATGTCTCTCTGTTTGTAAACAATGATGGGACTAAACTCAAACATTTATCTTATTATTTTCTGGACAACAAAAATGTTATTTTTAATACAATAATTTTTTAATACAAAATTTTTTAATTGTACAATTATTCTACATATTCTCCTCCTGATCCAGCGCAATCTTCAACTCTTTTCTAAATTGTTTGTAAACGTTGTTTAACAGCCTCCGCAATCCGCATTTTTAAATGCGTACATTTTAAAAAAAATTACAATCTTTACAATCATTTGAATGATTGAAATTTACATTGTTTCCCATTGGTTTCCTGTGAAGTTTTTGCTTTGGGTAACCCCAAAGAAAGAAACCCACGGGAGTTAAGTCGGGTGACCGAGCTGACCAATGTATTGGTCCATGTCGTCCAATCCATCTATCAGGCAAATTTTAATTTAAGAATTCTCTAACAATGAAACATGAGCTGGACACCCATCTTGTTGGAAGTAGATGACAATAAAAAATTCTGAAGCATTTCCATTTATGTGGATTTAAATTTCCAATTATTTTGTTAAACAGCATTCTGCACCAAACATTGACTTTTATATATCGCTGTTTCCTGGTTTTAATTCTAAAATTTGGATTATCCGTTGACCAATATCTACAATTTTGTGAGGAAACACACCAGTCGAAAACATTGCTTCATCATTAAACATTAAATTTTAATAAAATAGGCCGTGTTCCATAGTGTTCTCACCAATCCATAAACAATACTCGTTGTGTCTGAATCTAGGTTTATATGGATAAATTTCATTCGCTTTATAAATTGTCTGCAATAATGTATGACTAACATTGACTTCAGTTGGTCGCTGGCGTAAAAAAAAGCATCATCATCATTGTACCCTTTGCGAGGCTTCTTTTTGTCGCCAACGGATCCCGTTTTATAAAACTTTTTAATTAATTTTGTTAAAGCTTACATTACATTACATTTGGATATTTTTCATAAATAACTGGATTGTATATTTATGCGAGACATCTCTCTTACGTTAACATATAAAGCTTGCGTGTTTTCATATTAAGCTCGCTGAACTGTCAATTAATGTCACTGGTTAAGGAGTAATACATGGGTAACATGATACTGATGCAACGTTCGGACTTTATATACCCACATCCATAGTCATATTTAAAATCAACAACTCTACAATATTTCAAGTTTTTGATTTTATCTTGGTGGTCTTAAGTGATTACTAGATTTTTCCTTGACTATGAGGGGTTTCGACACAAGAAAAACTTTTTCCAAAGAATAAGATTTGCTCCTAAAACTAATATTAAATAAGTTTTTCCTATAGGAAACCTCTCCACTCATACAGTGTATGTAATTCACACCTTTAGTAATGTCATGTATCGTCATCATCAGGAGTCCATCAGGTAGAGCTTTGAAAAATCAGGTAGAGCTTTGAATCAAATGATGCAATGTACAATTTTCCCTTATGATATTTTTTTGTAGACCCTGATCTATTATCTAGCCTTTATTCTCATTTTTAGATACATATATGTTTTATCTTGCATTTATCTTGAATTACTTGTCACTAAAACTTCGACGTCTTTCTAATAACAATGTTTAGTCTTATTCTGTGAGTTCTAATAATCTAAACTAGCATCGAGAATAAACATATATATCCAATCAAGATTATATGAATTATGTTTGATTTATTCTAACTTATACTTGTTTTAATAATTTCTGTTTATTTATTTAGTCGAGTTAATTTAAAAAAAATCTATACTGTGCAATTAGTGTTTAGGCTATATATACCAGTACGATAGATAAAATATAAATATTTTCGTGTTTTTGTAACTCTTGGCGGTGAAAAGTAGTTTACGTATAATATTTACGATTCGATGGAAAAAGATAATTTTCGAGTGTAATCAGATAATGCGTCGTGTTGACGTCATTCGTGAGAAATTTTCTCCAGCTATTTATAGCTATTAACTACTTTTTATAGACGCATTGGTTTCGTTGTGACACTGTCGCTAGTCCAAAAATATAACGAAAGAACAACAATATAATGGATTCGGTTTCAGGTTTTACGATTTCAAAATCTTTTAAGTCATTTTTTAAAAAGTCGGTAATTATACTAAAATTTATTTGCGATAACTATGAATAAACTATTAAAACAAAACTTGCACTTGGTTTGACTGTAAACAAACTTATTATCGCACAATTTCAAAAAAGTTTAATTCTAGAATTTTCGAAGTGAGGATAAAGCGATTTATGCGAATAATCGCGCTGTTGTACCGCCTACAACATGTTTATTAACATCATTTAATGCATTATTTTTTTCGATACTGTACCGCATACCACATTTTTATTAAAATTATTTAATAACAATCATATTTGGACCCAAGGTACAAGATGGTATCTCGATGCGTAAAAGCTCCCAAGAACTGTATTGCCTGACAGAACGATTCTCCTCGGTTGCACGGAAAAGACGTCTGAAATTCTACGGTCATATAGTACTAATGGATGACTCTCGATTGACCAAGAAAATCATCAATGGAAACCGACAGTCCAAAGTACGCTGGCTGGTAGACACCAAACAGGACCTCTCAGTAAGTAATCAATATAGACCCATTGGCAACTACGCGAACTAAATACAGGCAGGAAATACATTCACTAAACTTCACATCAAAGAATCCAACAGCTAAGAGTTTGAAACTAAAAAACGCATGGACGCAAGACAGAAGACAGAGCGAAAGGATGAGGAAGTTTTGGGAAGATAAAAAGAACAAGATGACCAGTGCTAAGTAATGGTTCTACGTGCTCCTTAGAGGGCTAGACGAATAAATAATAAATAATATATAAATAAAGAATTGTGAAATATTTGTCAAAATATGTAGACAGAATGACGCAAACATTTAAACTTATTCATCAAAAAGTTCTAAAACATTCCAAACCTTTAAAGGCTTTTCGCATAAAGGAAACATATTGATATACAAACAAATCAAGTAAAAATAATTTTATGATTCTTGCTGTTTAATCAACTAATAATAATCAATTATATGTTTAATTATATTTTTAATTTGCTTATTTAAAATTTAAATCTATTTAATATATTCTATAAGGTCGCCAAATTTGTACTTTCATTTTATTTGCTTAATCTTATTATATTTACGCAATTAACACGAATTAATAAAAACTAAAAAACATCACCAACATGCCCAGATATTTGTTATTATATATTTGTTATTTTGGTTATCAATGAAACAATACAGCCAAAACATGATTCATGTCACGTTGAACTCGGCTGGCTTACACTTATATTCTCGCCTAATCTTCCACGTCAGACTTTTTTTATCTCAACCATGTTCCAGTTAACAAAATATATATCCAATCTTTATATTCTACTGAAGGACTTTGACTTCCAACTACTTATAGCAAAAAATATATGAAATAACAACAGCACGACACGGCAACAAAAAAAAACCTGTCGTGTTTTGATTTTGATGATGAGTTTTAGTTTTTGTTCGTGAAACAAAAATTTGAATTGGTTTCTTGAACACGTCTCATTAGTATTAATTATGTTTATTTCTGGCGAGTTTTTTTTAAATTCTAAATGAACAAAATAATTATAACATTATTTCATAAATTAGTATGTTTACTATAGTTGAAATAACATGTACATTTAATTAGTTTTATATAAATTTCCTTGAAATTTATATACAGAATTAATTTGCTGCGAATTCGATGTAATTTATTATAACAATAAATTATTATAGAATAATTTCAATGTGTATTCTATATATTTTTATATCATATACAAACATGTACTGTACTGTGTCTATAAAGTATCTGAGTATAACACTAGATAGTAAACTCCTATGGAACAGGCAGCTCAAGAAGTGGTACGAAAAGCCAAACGCGCTCTAATGGTGTGCAGAAATCTGGCAGGGAAAACGTGAGGTTGTAACCCCACAATCCTGCTATGGATGTACACCATGATAGTGAGACCTGCGATCACTTTCGAGGCAGTTACGTGGGGAAGTAGAACCAAGCTGGTCTCTATGAAGAAGCAGATTGAAAAGATTCAAAGACTGGCGTGTTTCTGCATCAAAAGGGCGATGAGGTCATAACTCCACCTTTGCACCTTGTCGTGGAGCACCATCTTTCAGATACCAAATATCGTTTACCGATAATCGTTGAGCGATAGCATCCCTTAAGGACCTTTGTAGCATCTCCACATAACGTTGACTATTAACAGCTACTGCGTTTCCCATTTCATCTTCAAACATTCTTAAGCTGAACATATTCCACCCCTTAGTTGCCTTTTGAAATTGCAACTCCTCTTCGAATATAACTTGAGGGTTTTCGGAAGACCAGTAACGTACATTTTATTTAGTCCTCTCTTCGTGCAATTGAAAATGTGCTTAGAAACCCTTAATTATTTTTGTGACAAAATAATCCCATCTACCCAAAATCCATCGACTGAATTCTAGAAGTAAGTTTAGGTCTATTGAAGAAGTTGGGCTTTTTGCCATTTGTAAAGCCGAAACGGTAAACTTTCTTTAAAATTGTTCTTAGCGACTTACGTGAAGTCCTACTTGTTGCGATAAACGTCGCACGATCGTAATCCAAACACTTCTTCTTCTTCTTGGACTTTTGTATAGGCACGTGTGCCTGTTTCTTTAAGTTTCTCCTTAGTCTCTAATCTCCTGTGATATGGATGCCCAGGAGTCTGCCCATCTCTTTGGTGGCCTTCCAGGTGGTCTTGAATTGTTGGGTCTTTGTGTCATGGCCCAGTTAACGATCCGTTGTGGGATCATGCGTTTCACATGGTCCCGCCAGTGCCTCCGACGGTCTCTTGTCCAGCGTACGACATTCTGTATTTGTAAATCCTCTCTGATTGTGAAGCTCCTGATTTGGTCTTTTAGCGTGACCCCCTTTATCACTCGTAGGGTGCGCATCTCTCTCGTTCTTAAGGCTTGTTTGGTAACTGCTGTGTCGGCTCTTGTTTCGGCTGCGTATGTGAGAATTGGTCTAATTGCGGTTTTGTATATTCGGATTTTACCTTCTTTAGATTCTATGCTATGTAGATGATGCAACGCTAATGGCAGACAACGACTTATTATATGCTTATTTCTCCACATTATATTGTTTATTGCACCGGATATTTTTCGGGTCTTGTTGGTGGTTGCTCGGGTTTCCATCTTAAGGTTTCTGTCGCTTGATATTTCTATGCCGAGGTATGTGAAGCTCATCACTTGTTTTATTACCTTACCGTCGAGTTCTAGTTTGCATCTTGTTGGGTATCGGCTGTCTACCATGCACTTGGTTTTTTGGTGGGAAATGTCGAGGTTGTATTTCTTTGCTGTTTGCGAGAATGTCTTTAGTAATCGTTGCAGATCGTCTTCGTTGTCTGCCATTAGCGTTGCATCATCTACATAGCATAGGATGTTGAAGGATTGGTTCCCCATTCTGTTTCCCGCTTTAAGGTTCTTTACTGTGGTTATTATGTTGTTCATTATGATGTTAAATAACATCAATCCAAACACATTGATTGGAATTTTCTTCAATTCTGTTCCTAACTTGGAAAGTTTTTTTTTCTCCCTGCAAGTTTAGTATCCTTAAGAGAACTTGTTGGACAATATTTTTTACCCACCTTGCAATTGTCCTGCAATTTGGCGGCGGCCAAAATAAAACTGTTGTTGAAATCACTTCGTGTTTGAATAATGAAATTCGTTCTTATTAAATTGCCTTGTCAGCCTCGTAGTATACAGAGCTAGAGCGTTTACTACAAATCTGGAGGTCCCGGGTTTGATCCCGAGAGTTAGTGTCGGCCAGATTGGTACCAAAAGACAAATGTGTAATAAATGAAAACCTATTTAAATAACACCTAGGTTTCTGGGCCTAGAGAGAAAAATGTGGGTAAAATGCCCCTAGTATGCACTTGACCGCAGGGTTTGAAGGGTAGTTAGTAACGCGGTATTCACATTGAACCAAACTATTAAAAAAAATGATCCATTTTCACAAAAACCTAAAGATTCAGTGAATATTATGGCAAATAACTCATTACTTGTTGTTTTTTTAGCAGAAACAGGATACTCTTAACTTGTTACCCTTTATTTTGATTTATAATGACAAAAGGTAGTGTAGGTAGAAAAGGTAGAAACCAAAATTGCTAATATTTAGATCAGAAAAAAAGGATTTGAAATAATTATAACAAATATTATTAAGGGAAATCAAAAGATAAATTGAAATATTGCATTAAATTTGATTTAAAAAAGCAATAAATAAAAGTTTGTTCAATTTCATAAAACCGACCAGGCAATAATACATACGTCCAATTCCCATTTTATTATAAATATTATTTAATAAACAATATAATTATTTCAAACCACGTTTTTTCTGCTTTTCTCGCAGAAAAATAAAACAGATTTTATTTACAACATGAATAATTTGACGCCGACGACCGTTCCTGAATGGAAATTTTCTTTAACAACAATTTTCCCTTACATTATTCATAAATAAATACAATTAGCTTCAGACGTTATTTATTTAGAATTTCTCACAATAAACGTTAGAATTTGTTAATTCAATTTTATGCAACTTTCATGCAAATAAATATATTTTTCTTACATTCATAAACCGTTTCAACAATATGTTTATGGTATTTTTTTTATAAACCGCGTATCGTATTGCAAATAGCCTTGTAATATCTAATTGCATTATACAAAAACGTATGAAGAGATAGCTTTATTGATACGCACAAATTTATTATTTCAATTAGTCGTAATTTATTTTTAATTAACACATTTGCATTTCTTCTCGACTTCTTTAATTTTGTTTCCAAATTTAAACTTACAATTAGAATATTTAAATACCGAATAATATTTGTTTTTACAAATCCTGGTGTTTTTGGTGTTTATTAATGTTCCTCGACGAAATTGTTTAACCAAGTAAACTTCTTATAACAAATGACATTTTCTTAAAAATATTAATAATAATCTTCGACAAAATTGTTTTAGCCTTGCAATTACCTTACAATTTAAAATTGTAAGTAAACTTCTATTATAAATTGACATTTTCTTAAAAATATAATAAAATAGCGCACTAGGTAGACAATACTACTCTTCTTCAAGTCTTGCGTATTCTTAACTAATCTTGTCTTCATAATATTCTGTCCGGCTAGGTCCTTACCGTAGCGTCTACCACCCGGATGAGCTCATCACCGGCAAAGAAGACGCGGCCCGTTACCATATTTACATACGTTACAATAAGTGCGCCCGCGACCACTAAACCATCGTCAAGGAGCTGATCGTCCTACCGGATTCGGATGCTGGCCGACCAGTGCCAAGACCTGCAGGGCTCCTAATCTTAAACTGCTTCGGCGGCGGCATAGGATCCGGCTTCACGTCGCTACTGATGGAGCGGCTGTCGGTGGATTACGGCAAGAAGAGCAAGTTGGAGTTCGCTATTTACAACTCAATTCTAACGACTCAGACCACCTTAGAGCATTCAGATTGCGCTGCGCGTTTATGATGGACAACGTGGCGATCTACGATATTTGTGTGACGAATTTAGACGTTTCACGAGCTGGTTATACCAATTTGAACAGGTTTATGCACAGATTGTCTTCTTTGAGGTAACTTTACAAGTTACTACAATTTCTAGATACGCATTAATTATCTGCCATCGCTATAATTATCTAGTCTAGTCTGTCTAGTCTAGTCGCTCTAGTCTAGTCTGTCTAGTTTGGTCTGTGTAGTCCGATTTCTAAATCTTTCACAGTCGTTAAAAAAATAAAGTAAATAATTGCCAATTTTCAAAATTGTTGATTTCTCCGTCTGTCTGTAATTAACAATCATCTAGAAACAAAATTGGCTGAAATTAAATTTTTTACTTAATATTTAGATTCGGTGGTGCGATGAATGTGGACTTGAACGAGTCAGTCATCTGAACGAGTCTACAATCTAATTCCGTACCCAAGGATTCACTTCCCTCTACTCACTTACGCCCTGATTATTTCAGCGGCCAAAGCCTGAGAAAATCTCAGTCAGTGAAATCACCAACGCTTACTGTGAGCCAAGCAACCAGGTAAGTCCAAAAATTTTAATTAGAGCTCGATTCGTTTCATGGTCGTGGGGGCTTGGGGCAGATTGAACTACAAGTTCGAATTGATTTTTTCCAAGAGGGCTATTGTTATGTAGTTGTGGGGGTGGAAGGGGGGAGTTTTCTGAGGCGAGGGAGGATCTAGCAGCAGCTATAATTATATAATATAATATTATATATGTGAAATTCGTTTTAAACGCAATTTTTATATATAATTCAGATAACCAAGTAAACTTATTTTCTCCCGCGAATGGAAGTCACCTTGTCGTGGTGCGGGGGTTTAGCTTCGTGCTGCCCTTTGGACGTTGCTGATGCGAGGAGCACTGTCCAGGCAGGGCGACTCGTGTCGGGGCGGACTCTAGGTGCCGGTCAACTAAGGACTTCCCAACCCGAGGGGTTCGCAACTGGCGAAACAGTTCCTGGCAGAAACGGGGTGCCCTAGCTGGATGACTGTCGTCTAACTATTCCTGACTTACGGCAGACATCCACTTACTTCCCTTTCTATACTGTCAAGGCACTTGGCCTAACTCTTGTTCACTTCAGATCTAAGGATCTTCTGTAATCTATCTTTTCCGCCTTCAAACCCTAATCCAAGCTGTAAGCTACCGTGGTGATGGATGAATGGCACTGGGGTGATTTCACTGTCGCTAACGGTGCACCTGGGATACAGGGCGCCCTCCCGGTGTGCATAGCCTTACTCCTGCATGCGGGGCTCTTCAGGGGCGGACCACTTATTTCCCTAGCTACTCGTGGCAACAAAAATGAATCCTAATAAAAACAAAAAAACAAAAATTGAAATGAAATGAAATACTGCGAGGTTTCCAATCTACAGATCCTGGTGGGGATGGATGCCAACGCCCAAAACGTAGTATGGGGAAGCACCAAAACCAACAAAAGAGGTGAGTCTTTGCTTAGAAATTTAGTGTCCACGAATCTGGCAATACTGAATGTCGGTAACAGGCCCACCTTTCAAACAAAACGACGGAAAGAGGTTATTGATATGACGTTGGCGTCCTTATATACAAGTGCACTAGTGAGTAAGTGGTATGTGTCCGAAGAACCGTCGTTGTCGGACCATCGATACATCTTTCTGGAGATCAACGCCGTTGACAAGACAGAGGATGTGTATCGTTATCTACGCAAAACTGACTGTGAGCACTATAAGGAAGTGCTAAAGATACATACAATGTGTTAAGTGTGTTAAGTTCGAATATAACCAGTCCGCATGATATTGAAGAAACCTCCACTATACTTCAGGAGGATATAATAAATTCTTATCATGACAGCTGTCCTCAAGTGAAGCGAATCAGGAAACGAGAAGTTGCCTTGTGTACCAAGGGACTTGAACAGAAGAAAAACAAAACGAGAAAGCTCTACAATAGAGCTAAAAAGCAAGGGATGTGGACCGAATATACGGCTACACTCACTGATTATAACAAATCTGTACGGAGGGCTAAAAGGGAGTCCTGGAGCAAGATGTGTGAGGATGTCGAAAGTACATCTGAAACAGTAAGACTCCAGAGACTTCTGATAAAGAACCCGTTAAATCCGATTGGTACTATCAGAAAACCAAACGGAAAACACACAACCAATGGGAAGAAAACTATGGAAGTTTTACTCCAAGCTCACTTCCCAGGTTCCTATGTGATCGACCCAACAATAGATAATCCTGACTGTCATGCTGTACGATCTCAAACAAGAGGGACGAGGTGTGACTGGCAGGTGTCCAAGAGGGTTGTCACATATGAAATAATTGAATGGGCCATAAATACCTTTGGCCCATACAAAGCAGCTGGCCCGGACGGTGTCTTCCACGCCCTTCTGTGGCAGGGGAGGGAAACGCTGGTGCCAATACTGAACAAGCTATGCCCTGTATGGGCAAGTCTGGCATCAGGCTATGTGCCAACTCCCTTAAGGCAAGTAAAAGTGGTATTTATACAAAAAGCCGGACGTCTAGATTGCACCTAGGCTAAAACGTAAGATAGACCAATAAGCCTAACCTGCTTTCAATTAAAAAGTTAGAAAAACTGGTTGAAAAGAAGAGAAAAACTGGTTGGAATCTGAGGGAGACCTGCTTGTTAGACAGGCCCCTACACTCATGCCTACAGCATGCCTATCAACCAGGAAAATCATGTGAATCTGTTCTACACCAATTAGTGGTTAGAATAGATAACACCCTAGAAAATAAGGAATTGGCACTTGGTGCCTTCCTTGATATCGAAAGTGTGTTTGACAATACCTCCTTCGACAGTATAGCCAATGCAGCCCGCAGTCATGGTACAAATAAGACATCAATCAGATGGATTAAGTCCATGCTACAGGTTAGAAATGTTGAGGCTACAGTAGCAGGTGACACAATGCGAATAGCTGTCATCAACAGGGGCTAAATGGGGGGCTAAATGGGGGGTAAAGGGGGGTAAAAATGGGGCTAAAGCCCCTAACTTTCTGTAACGAACATCTAAAGGTGAGTGATGAAGTCAAGTATCTAGGTGTAATCCTGGATGCCAAACTGACTTGGAATCAACACGTAGAGAAAGCTACCAACAAGTGTAAAATGGCACTGATGATGACCAAAAGAACACTTGGAAAATCATGGGGATTGAAACCAAGCATGGTATACTGGCGATACACTATGGTAGTTAGACCTATTCTGACATATGGCTCCACAGTATGGTGGACCAAAGTGAAGCAAAAACAGGCCATCAGAGAACTCTCCTATGTTCAAAGACTGGTCTGTTTAGCAATTACGGGAGCGATGAAAACCGCCCCAACTGCAGCTCTGGAGGTGATCCTAGGCCTTCCTCCCCTGGATATCTTTATCATGGGCGAGGCAAGGATGGGAGCTTTCAGATGCATATGCAATGGCACATGGGAATCTCTGGCGAGGTCAGGACACACCATGATAACGAATGTCATATCAGAATCATACCTCAATATAGAGGGGGATTCGATGCCCAAAAGGCTGTCATACGATCTACCCTTCAAAACACATCTACGATGGACAGAAGGCAATCAAATAACCACTTGCCAAGGAGGACTGGATTACTATACAGACGGCTCCAAAAAGGACAGTGGTACTGGCGCAGGAATCTATGGACTGTCCCTGGGGTGCAACCTATCTATACCGCTGGGGACACATGCCACAGTATTCGAAGCAGAAATACACGCTATCATGGTCTGTGCCCGTGAAAATTTGAGAATGGACTACAAAAGTAGAAACATCCGCATTTTCACGGACAGTCAGGCTGCGATTAATGCTCTAGCGTGTCACGAAATCAAATCCAAGACAGTTTGGGACTGTCTTCAGGACCTAAAAGCCCTGGCAAAGCATGAAAAGGTCATACTCGCTTGGGTGCCTAGCCACACGGGACTGGTGGGTAACGAAATGGCGGATAAGCTAGCAAAAGATGGAGCCTGCAAGGCAAACATCATTACTGAAAGCGGACCCTGCATTACCAAGACCACGACCCGAAATAAAATCTGGAAATGGGTAGCAACTAAGCACCGTCTACAGTGGGTCAATTTGAATGGTTTGACACACAGCAAACGAATGTTAGTAAACCTATCGGAAACTTTAACTGCTGAAATCCTGCAACTGCCAAGGACGCAGATGGCAATTGTGGTAGGCCTACTTACAGGACACTGCCCTCTACGAGAACACTTGCATAAAATGGGTATCTGGAAGGATGAACCTTTATGCAGGTTATGCTATGAGGAGGACGAAACCGCCGCGCATATAATCTTCCACTGTGAAGCAATTGCACGTAGGAGACACAAGCTTGATATTACAGCTGAGAGAGTCCCCATGGCACATAGAATCCTGGACCTAATAGAGGGACTGGATCTATTTGCATGAACGAAACCATGTGGGGAAATACAATAGGCCAACGGGCAGCAGTGTTTTAAGGGCTAACCTCCCTGAACCCACATTGGTTAGAGAAAAAAAAAACTTTTTTTAAAAATTTACATTTTATTAAAAATATGTTAAATTATATAATATATTACATATGTGAAGTTCTTTGATTTTCCTATAAATATTTCTTCGTTTAAAACGCGATTTTTTATATATAATTCAGATATTCAATGATTATAGAAAATAAGATATTTATTTTCTGTAACCTACTAAATCTGTCTGAAAACTCTCTGGCCAATAAATTGAATTTAGCAAAAAATACGTTTGAAATTTTCCAAAATATCTCGTTGACGCAAAACGCATTCCGATTATAATTCACCAATAAACAATTTAGTTTTCATTACAACTAATTAATCAATTACTACTTTGTTTACTACGTCAGTACCCGCGCATTGTTTATATCAATTAACGATAAATATAGATCCATATAATTAATATTTTGTTTTAAAAATGATTACTGACGTAAAAATTAATTTGTGGTTAGCTAACTGGAACAAATAATTGTTTTGCAATTTTGTAAGTACATTTTAGTACTAAAACGTGTGTTAACTTTTTTCGAATTTATTTAAAAAATGATTTAAAATTGGAAACAACTGTTTTAAATGATAATTAGATTCATAATTTTAGTGATAAAACAAACAAAAAATACTTGCTAACCCCATTCAAATTCGCTTTTATTGACATATTATTGTTAGTAATAATTCAAATTTACCTAATTTATTTAAACTAAGCGAAATTTTGAAAAAAGTTTGAAATAATACATAAATAGAATTATTTTTTTATAAGAAGCCTTGTTGTTATCTAGTGATTTTCTGTTTCTCAGGTTGGTAGTAATTAATCTTGAAACAAAGTCAAAAGCTTCTAAATAATAATAATTATCTGTATTGTCACCAACAGTAACAAATGGCTATCGACCACAAGGTCTTTCTGCCAGTGAGTACAATCCGTTTATGTCATACATAATTTGAAAACAATGAGGTGATATGGGATGATTAGTTGTCATATTCGTCATGGTCGTTACATAGTCCTTCGTATACGGTCTTTGAAAAATGTCTGCGAGTATGGTGTCTTAGGTCGCGTTTTATACAAAGTGATCTCGTAAATAGTTGTTTATGAGTATCTAAGATATTTGGAATTTTGGTCAAGGTATATAAGAGATCGTTGGGTGGGTAATGTAGGATGTTTCTAGGATGCCTTAATTTCGTTATTACGCGTAACGATGCAGTTCAGCTTTAACTATGTCGGTTGTCGTTTTACGTTCGTTAGTCATAAGTATATGTCCATGACCTAGTTTGTATGGAGATTCCGTTGTTACCAGAAGACAAATATCGGAAATATTTGCTCCTTTATACTGCCTTTTTTTTTAGGTTACTGTGGTGGGATATTAATGCGATCCCGACTAGGAAATTCAGTTCGTTTTTATTAGGAACGAATGAGGCATGCCGAACTCCGTGTTCGTTCCAAATGAGGCAACCGCATTAGGCCGTCATGACAGTTACGCACGTCCGCCTTCGTTCCTAATTAGGAAGCCTCATTCGGAACACATTCGGAAGCCACACTTGCATGTTATAACTATAACCTCAACCTAGTCTGGTCCGAGTTCGGTTTTCATTTTAGGCAGCAGTTTGGAATCCAAACTCGGATGTGACAATCCCAACCTAGTCTAGCCCAAATTCGGATTATTCTTTAACTTAATGCGGTCAAAATTTTCCATTTGTCTTTGGTGCAAATGCGAATATACTTAATTACAACTGTACGAAAAGAATGTAGTATTCTTACTGTTTTTTAGTGTTTAATATTTTTATTCTTTACTATTTAAGACATTAATTTAATGCAATTATATAGAATAGGAAAAGGTAAGCAAAATAATACATTTCGATAGAACCATGAAGATATTAACTTAAAACAAATATTTTTATTAAAAAAAAAAACACGAATAGTAACGGAAAGCAAATTTTATTGTTCTTTGCCTTCTTAATTTGTTGCTTCTTTCTTGCTTTTCCGAATGGTCCGTCCACCATCCCAATCACCACAATGATGTAAAACAGTGGACACAGTTTTGTCTACTGATCCCTTACTCAAGGGATCATCTGCTGACTTGGAAAATTTCATTAGTCACTTCTTTTGAGATTTTCTGTCGTTTCAAAAAAGTCTCATCCAGTGTAGCTTTTATTTTTGCCGAGTCTTCATTCTCTGTTGAATATACGTAAGCTTGATATTAACTAATATATTGACATATATATATATATATATATATATATATATATATATATATATATATATATATATATATATATATATATATATATATATATGGATATTGACAATTTTTTAACTAATTTTTCTGCTTCGTCGTATGGTTCTAGAAATTACAATTGGTTACTTATCAACTACAAAAAACTTCAATAAAAAAATACGCAAAATAAAAATATCCCTTTGCAAATTACCGATTTTTACTATTTATCAATAAAAAAAATGCTTTTTTCCCTCGGAAAGTATTATTTTTCAAAATATACTATTTTAAAAAAAATATATTATTTTTCAAAACATTTATTGTAAAACAATAGATACTTAAAAAACTTTTACTTACTGGCTCTTCCACGAACTTCAATAGAATACGATGGCCAATCACGCTCAGGTTCATCACAATTCTGGATCATATTAATTAATACTAGACTCCTGTTTTTCCTTGTTGTAAGGGGGCGGCATAAATTTACATTTTAATTTATTAACTTTATTACCGTAAATCCATTTACTTGGTTGGCACTATGTCAATTTTTTTTTTTTTTCTTAATAGTTGACAAAAAAACAACTAATCTATATTTCGAATTGTCACTTGTCATTTTGTTAATTTTGCAAGTCAATAAGAATATGTTATTTTTTTGTATTATTAAGGACAATGGGAATATTTGTTTTCTTTTATTATATTCAGATTTATTCACTGCAAATTTAGTCACTAGCTGCTCACTGCAAAGGTCCATCAGAAACTAAGTCACTTTTAATACTAAACCTCAAAACTAACACTGAAACTTTATACAAACACTAAGACTCTGCTGTTTATTTGTCGGATACCACTCTATACAGGAAGTTATAAAGAACATCCATATAAAAAATTATATAGTCTAGCATCCGGACCGGTAATTTGGTATTTACGTATAAATTCCTCCATTCTTTTCCTGTTCTTCTAATTCTAACTCATCATGTTGTACTTCATTTTCTTGGCCACGAACTAAATTTGAACCAGTAGCACGTTCAATATTATTTGTAGGTAATATATCATTACAACATATCCCGCCTTCATTAACACAAGACATTACAGGTTCAACGTTACGTTCACGTTCTTGTACACAAGATAATTCACCTCGCGCGTTATTTCGGAATCTTTGGACTCTTAAACGAACAAGTTCACGCTTCCGATAACTCTTATTGTTAATAAGAAACATGTTTAGATAAAAACACAGCTTAAAAGTACCGAAATCTTAAAAAATACGAAATGTTTGATGCACTATAAAGTATTTGAAAGAATAGTTAGTAACTGAAGCTATTTCTTAGTCAAGTATGGAAATAGTCTTTTGGAATGAGTAAGTGTGTGTACGCATGCGCTTAATGAAACTCAAAGTTTCTGGAATTCGAAAGATATATTTAAGTTAGGCTATGCCACAGACTTTCCTAATAACAAACGAATATCGTTTGCCTCACTTCGATAAAACTTTGGTTATCCATATAAGGTTCGAATAGGGCTTGCCACAGTTCGGTAACAGTTCGGAAGGCCTCATTACGTGGGAGTTAGGACTTCCAAAGATTTGCCGAAGTTAGGCTTTCCTAATTAGGATGGCACGAGATTCGAATGAGGCTTGCCACAGTTCGGTAACAGTTCGGAGGGCTTCATTAGGTGGGAGTTAGGGCTTCCAAAAATTTTCCGAAGTTAGGCTTTCCTAATTAGGACGGCACAAGGTTCGAATGAAGCTTGGCACAGTTCGGTAACAGTTCAGAACGCCTCATTAGGTGGGAGTTAGGACTTTCGGCATGCCTCACTATTTTCCTAGTCGGGGTGTCGTCAGTGTATTGTAGGACATATCAGGAAAGGTTAATTTTGGGTTTGTCGTCAAGATTGAAATTATAGATGTCATGAAAAATATGTTATATAGTAAAGGAGAGAGGGGAGAACTTTGTAGAACACCTTGAAGACGAGTAAATTCATATGTAAAAGTAAATTCAATTGGAGCGGCGAATCCTCAGCATACCACATTGAGCAAAGTGCTATATATAAGTGATATACTGATGGTTCGAAGACGAAGAAAGGTTCTGGTGCAGGAGTGTTTGGACCTCGTAGCACGTACTTCAAATCCATAGGATCTTCGAATCCAAGTATTTTCTAAGCAGAGCTGCAAGATATCGAAATGACTATTCGAAAGGATAGCAATTCGTTTTTTGCGTTAGGTTAAATTGTATTAGACAATTTAACCTCGCCAGGAATTAACGCAAAAAACTAATTGCTATCCTGTTAAATAGTCAAGAAGCCATCAAGGCTATTAGCTCAGACACAATGAGATCCTAACTGGTATGGGACTGTGTGGGAAAGCTACACAAGCTTGATTGAGAAAATAAAATAATGCTATACTGGGTGCCAGACCACCCTGGAATAGGGGGAAATGAAGAAGCCGATCACCTAGCAAACAAGGGATCTAGTAATCCCTTTATATGTTCGGAACCCTTTTGTATTATGGGTATGAACACCAACCACAAAAGTTTAGATGAAGAAATATTAAAACAGTGGATGAAAACCTGGAAAGAACTTCCAGGTCTAAAACAATTGAAAGTTGTGCTGGGAACTTTTTACCAGAAAAAAACAGAAGCTTGCCTAAAACTAAATAGGAACAAGTATAAAATTCAAAACACGTCCTAGGCGTAGATGAAGATGACAGTTTCAGATTCTGCAGCTTAGCAGAGGAAACCTCCATACATCTGGTCAAGGACACAGTAAGACACAAATGTACCTTGGGGCCCACTGCTTGAACGAAGAGGAATTAGAATCCTTGAATACAACCTAGATCCTGAAATTCCTAAAGGAATCAGGTCTAGAGGAGGCGTTCTAAATGAGGAAGTATAAGAGATCTGTAAAGGTTTTTTTTTATAAGGTTACCACCGAAATCTACAATCTAGGGTAAAACATAAAATATTCCGAATTTACAACAAATTTTGTTTGTATGTTTTAAATGTTTTCTTTAAAATCGACTCAAAAATCTAAATAAATTTGCCCATAGTAATTATATAGATTTAAAAACTTATTTGTACAAAGAATAAAATAGTATATTTTGTAACTAGGGCGGTAAGTTGTCAATTTGACGCGACAGCGAATTTGGACCCGGGTCATTCCACATCAAATCAATACAGGATCTCAGATTTTCCTGAAATTTGGCTAATGTGTACTATTGCTATAGACTTGGAAAAATATGAAATTTTACTGAGATGTGTCAACTCGTTTTTGAATTACAGAGCTGAAAAGTTCTCATAAATGGACCCAAAAATAGGGAACAACAACTTTTTGAATTCCTATAGAATCTTTCGTAATTGAGCTAGAGACCTAGAAATACTGGGATTTTACAGCATTTTTCATGCCCTTTCCTATGATTTACAACATTATATAGGTTAAGTTAAGAAAACAATTCTTAGAACCTATTTCAAAATTTTAATTCATTTTTTTCCGAAAGTACATGTTTTAAAATTTCCAAATTAATTCCATGACTAGCTAGTATAGTTGTAAACCACAGGTCAAATTATAAATTTGGGCAATGGACGGCTTCATTGTTAAAAAAATTAAAGACTGAACTTCTGTTTCCATTAATTCAAGTCTGTATTCATAATCCAACAATGCTATATTGATATAAATGAAAATAAACAAAAGTTACTATAGTTAGAATTAATAAAAGTTGCACTATAAAATAATAGGGCAAATATTCATTTTAAGTTTGAAAGGGCTTCATTTGTCTGACATATATCACATTCAAGTAGAACATAGGTTCTTTCAGTGGGAGTTAGAGGATTCACTTTCATAAGGACATCCATTACTGAGACCCACAAAATATCAGCATTTCTTGGATATGAGAAGGATGTAGAGAGTCCAGCTGGATGAAGAAAAGTTACTTTTACTTCATCAAGTTCCTCATTCTTCTGTAAAACATATCCAAGCCACTAGTTGTTATCATACAGAACAGTGATGTAACCTGATATGTCTGCTAATTTAAGCTTATCAGAAAATTTTCACACCTCCTTTTCCCAAGCTTTGTAGAAAAGTTTTTCACCAAAATTTTGGAAGTAGTTTTGGGATGAACGCATGATATTGGTGCGTTCCTTTGATAGACAGTGTTTGATCAAAACGATTTTTCAAGAAACATTCTGATTCAATATAGTCGTCTTGTGTTGAATATTCAAAGTCTACTTTGCTAATGTTTTCTACTGCCCACTCAAAAAGTTGTGGTGGGGTTTGGATTTGATGCTTCTAGGGTGTTTGCAAACTGGCGCGAGCTGCTAGTTTCTTTACAGAACCCCCTACTCCGTCGCAAGGTCCTTTGCCATGTGCCTCCACTTTAAAATCCTCCTCATGAAAGCAGAGGTTTAAAATGTTTGTTTGTTTTTGGATTCGGCAGCAGACCCGTCTGAAAAATAAAAAATCTTTTGGGAATTTTTTGAAATTTGTTTATCAGAAAGGTTATACGTTTCTTTTGAAAAGTATACAAAACAATTGTGTTTTGCTCTAGGGAATCAGAAACAATTACATAACTAACATGTTCAACTTTGTTTCCCTCTTTAAAATATATAACAAAGGGGTGGATTGTGACCTGTTGGCTTGACCAGTGGTAGCTCTCTGCTTCATCTTGTAATACTATGCTATAATTTTCAGGTCACAGGTGACAACGAATTCTGATTCTTTTAGACTTTCTCTTGTGTTGTTAAGAAAATATCCCTGCTGCTTGGCAATAAAGTCATGCTGAACCAAAGAAGACAACTTGCTGCAGGATAAATCAATAAATTCATCCGAATCGTCCTCTAAATGTTGTAGATTACAACGATCAACTGAAACACACTGGCGAAATTGTACTTTTTCAATTGAATTTTCAGCAATGGATTTGTCCAAAATATTACGTATCTCAGTTTCACCTGGACAATAAGCACATTTTCTCATGTTACAATCAATAGACGATGGATTACAAAGCACTTTCGCGAAGCATTGCTTGTAATTTAGTATTTTTCCATTTGTTATGGTCTTCAATATTGCATTTTCTATCATCATTTTTACGTTTTGGTGAGTTGTGCACACAAACCGAGTGTGTTCCACTTTGGCCAGATAACACCCAATGTTTAGGTCTTAATTCTGCAAATTTAGAGAAACCTATTTTCATGTTAGTAAACTTGTCCTTAAACTGTTTGTATGCTTCTTTAAGATTACACAATATTAGTCTTATCGAAATCTTCGATTTAGTTCCATCTGTTTCAGTAACTGTTACACAATCTTTAATACCCGGCATTGCTCTACTAACTTCATCGTGTTCATAAAACAAACGTACAATTTCAACTGTCTCTATAGCAAGTTTTTCCCTGGTTTTAAATTGGGACCTTCTAAAAAGCCTTTTTCTTTTAGAATCCTCTTTGATTCCCTAACCATGTAATTCGGTGCATTAAATTCGCGCATTATCTTTTTAATGCTCCAATTTTTAGATAAACATGTTAAAAGCATTAGCTTTTTCGTCCTACTCATACAACTGGAAAACTTAATTTTCAGATTTGTTACAACTTCTGAATTCTCAATATCATTTTCTGACAAACTTTCAGCAGCAGCCACAAATATTTTACTTTTGATAGTTGAGTAAATATTTCTTACTTTAGATGTGCCATATTTCTTGGATTTAATTTTTCTCTTAGCAATGGGAGACTCGCCCAACTGCTCAAGAGATATATTAAGAGACTGTACAACCTCTGAATTTGTTATAAAATCTGCGTCATTGTCCGATAATGTTTTTGAGTGACAATGATCATTTTCAACATTTTTGTCACTTATGACCTGTGCATTTTTTAACTCAGTAACTTCCTTCCTATATCTATCACAAATTTTTGAGCCACTGACTATTTGTGGATACAATTCAGGCATCCATGCTGTGCATTTCTCAACATTCTTCTATCTCTGACAAAGTGATTTGTTTCCTGTAACGGATTACAACACTGAATTCGCAATGTATTAGTTTCCATTTTGAAACCTAACCTCACTTAATGGTGAAACAATATACATAAACAATATAAATAATAACAATGAAGCCATTGCCCAAATTGATATTTTGTCTTGTGGTTAGCAACAATACTAAGTATTCATGGAATTAATTTGATAATTATTAAAATATGTACTTTCTGATTTTTTTTTTCATATATTAACCAATATAGTGTTGTATATCATAGAAAACGGCGTTAGAAATGCTGTAAAATGGCACCAATTTCAGGTCTCTAGCTCGATTAAATAGGCTACTACAGCGTTTCAAAAAATTTGTGTTCCCTCTTTTTTCGCCCATTGATGAGTACTTTACAGCACTATAATTCAAAAACGACTTGTCACATCTCAGTAGAATTTCATATTTTTCCAAGTCATTACCAATAGTACACGATCACGTCACTTTTTTAATATTGATGTCTTGATAGTGTGTATTTTATTTATTTGTTTGATTTTTGTAATGTAACCTAGCGATATTGAATATTTGCGTGCGTTACCCAGGTTATGTGGAAATCCAACGAGAAGTGCGATTTCTCGTATTAAAAAACGTGCGCAAAGAAGTACTTTTCGTGCATGAGTAATAAAAAAAATTAAAAAACTTTTTTGATTTGATTTTCACTATTATTTTACAACACTTATATTCTACAAGCTTGAAAATCCACATATGTTCAATAAAATTGGTTATAACAATTCTGTTTCTATTTCCCGTAAGAAATAATTTTCAATATATCCATTATTTTCCATTTTGAAAATGTATTTTTCATATTGAATTTAACTAAATTTAACATATTTAAGCTTCTGAAAATACAGAATTCACAAAATAATAATTTTAACAGTTTCATTAAAAAATTTCAAAATGTATTTTAATAAATTATCAAATTTGTTTGTAAATGCTTAACTTATCGATTTTCGTAAAACATTTCATTCTACAGCGCTCTAATTTTGTATTTGATTTAGAAACATTATTTTGAAATCCTTAACTGTCTAGACGAAACCTTCATTAATTTTCCGATTTACATAAAACTTCGAGGTAAAAAACATTAAAGCACTTACAAAATATTTTTTTCAGTTTTAATGGCTACGCATTCAAATTTTAGTTTCGAAATTTTAACAATTTTAAGCAATTTTTTTCTTGTTGATTAACAAAGTGAATCTTGTCATATGTTCCCACATATTTATGACTAATCAAATTTAGTACTAACCTTTGCAATTTAGTACCACCAATAAAAATTAGTACCATCAAAACTAACTAAAGTCAATATTAGTAGGTCAAAAATTAAAGTTTCGAGCTAGTATAGTTTTCAAATTATAGAATCTCAAAATTTACTTTTTGTGACCTATGACAGTTATTTCTTGATATCTCAAAAACTAGTCCAACTAGATAATTGAGAATTGGCACAATAGAAGTTAAGAAACTAAATTATCTATAAGCAGTGGAAAAGTAGAACATGTATTTGTAAATATTTGCATATAATTTTCGTGAGAAAAAAATCAAACTTACATTTTATAAAACTTTTTTTTATTACAGAAAAAATACCTATTAGTATTGTATTTACAAAAAAAATAAAAAGTAAAACAAAGATTTGAGTAATTTTGGCTATTATGAAGAATATGGGAATGGTGGAGTTACCTTCACTAACTGTTGCTAATCGTCTTCCAAACTGTATTTCTAAACGTGGAAAGTAAAAATGAATCTTCTACGTCGGCTGGTTCAAGAAATATACGGGCTTTTGTAATCCAAAAAACTGACATTTTTTAATACAACAACAAATATAACTGCAACTTCTGTCCGGTTATTTGACAGAAAATATGTTTATACAGCAGATACGCTGTTGCCAAGTTCAATTCTTTTGCAGAGATTATACTTTTTTCTGTGTCGCTACAATTTAAGTATTATATGTATTAAATATATTTAATTTTATTTTAATTCTTGCGCAGGGGTCATGTTAATCTTCTATGTATTCTTCTTATTCTTATGCATATTCACTAATGAATGTTTGCGACCACGATAATGACTTGAATGTCGTCATCATGTGGTTCTCTTGGGAAGTATAATGGAGGTGATTTCCCGTTATCTTCCTCCATGGGTATGAAATTACCATGGGTATAAATTAGATTAGGTTGTCCGAGAGAGAATAGATCAAGACCGCATATAGCACGGCAGCGCAAACTCTCGATCACATGCGCGCGCAGCGCGCATGTGGTTTGATCGAGAGTTCGCGCTGCCGCACGCATGTGGTTTAAACTTTAACTTCGTAGATCCAAACTTTTATGGTACTCTCGGTCCAATGTAGAACAAAGTGGCAACGACCGGTGGTTTTACCTTGGTTAGATTAGGTTGTCCGCCGCGAAGCGGGAAGATAAATCAAGACAATATACGCGCGGCAGCGCGAACTCTCGGTCCAATATAGGACAAAGTGGCAAGCACCCTTGGTTTCACCTTGGTTAGATTAGGTTGTCCGCCGCGAAGCGGGAAGATAAATCAAGACAACATACGCGCGGCAGCGCGAACTCTCGATCACATGCGCGCGCAGCGCGCATGTGGTTTGATCGAGAGTTCGCGCTGCCGCACGACAAAGTTGCAACGACCGGTGGTTTCACCTTGGTTAGATTAGGTTGTCCGCCGCGAAGCGGGAAGATAAATCAAGACAACATACGCGCGGCAGCGCGAACTCTCGATCACATGCGCGCGCAGCGCGCATGTGGTTTGATCGAGAGTTCGCGCTGCCGCACGACAAAGTTGCAACGACCGGTGGTTTCACCTTGGTTAGATTAGGTTGTCCGCCGCGAAGCGGGAAGATAAATCAAGACAACATACGCGCGGCAGCGCGAACTCTCGATCACATGCGCGCGCAGCGCGCATGTGGTTTGATCGAGAGTTCGCGCTGCCGCACGACAAAGTTGCAACGACCGGTGGTTTCACCTTGGTTAGATTAGGTTGTCCGCCGCGAAGCGGGAAGATAAATCAAGACAACATACGCGCGGCAGCGCGAACTCTCGATCACATGCGCGCGCAGCGCGCATGTGGTTTGATCGAGAGTTCGCGCTGCCGCACGCATGTGGTTTAAACTTTAACTTCGTAGATCCAAACTTTTATGGTACTCTCGGTCCAATGTAGAACAAAGTGGCAACGACCGGTGGTTTTACCTTGGTTAGATTAGGTTGTCCGCCGCGAAGCGGGAAGATAAATCAAGACAATATACGCGCGGCAGCGCGAACTCTCGGTCCAATGTGGTCTGTGTCTCCTTCGGTACCTATTTTTTTAATAATACCGTCAAGGGCCATAAATTTAAACGCACTGCTGCGCCTATATGGTCTAAAATAAGATAAAGTTGCAAGAAGTATTGAGTTAACCTGAGTTAAACCAATTAGAATGAAATTAGAATTAAAAATTAAATTTATATTTCAATGTTGTTGTAAGTGCATGTGAAGAAATTGTATATTGAATGTTTACCAGAACAAGGTAAAATAAAAAGATAAAATTGGCAACGTCGGTTGGGCTTCTCCTGCACTTTTTGTTTGACAAGTAATTAGAGAGGTTAGGTAGTGAAGGAAAATATTAACTGTTGCGTCAAAAAAATGTCATTTTTTTCATAAAAACCCGTATATTTTTTTAATAAATCGACGTAGAAGCTTCGTTTTGGCTCTCTAAGTTTGCAAATACACTACGGAGGACGATTAGTAACAGTTATTCAAGGTAAAAATCCGCCAACTCCAAAAAAAATGGCCATTCCCATATTCTTCACAAATTCCCAAAATACTTTTAAAAAATAGTGTTCTAATTGACAACTATTTATAACAGTCACATAGACAATGCCTACTCAAAATTGAAATCGTATATCATGCATACGTCTGAAAATTGGACAACAATCGTACAACAATTGACGTAGCGAAAGGCTCACACCATGCATCTTCAGCGCTGTGTGCTAAAGAGTAACAGAAGATTTCCGTGTCCCTCCCTTGATTTAATTAGTAAAGCTGTCCCAAAGTGGATGTTATTAAAATTTTTCAAATTTAAAAAATAGTTCCTCTTATAGCAATAAATTTTGATAGATATGATATACATGTCCCATACAGTCAATTCGAAGATTAAAAAAATACTACATGCAAAATTGATAATAATAATAATCTTTATTGTCACCAACAGTAACAAATGGCTATCGACCACAAGGTCTTTCTGCCAGGGAGTACGTTATAACATAAACGTAATTAAAAAAAATATGAGGTGATATGGGATGAGTAGTTGTCATATTCGTAACAGTCGTCATATAGGGTTTCATATGCAGTCTTTGATGGATGTGTGCGAGTGTCGTGTCTTACACAAAGTGAGTCGATGATTGTCCGATGAATGTCTCTAGTCTATCTGGTTAATAGTTTAGAGTCAACTACAATTATTATCATTTATAATATATATATACAATTATAAATATTAACATTTTTGTAAATTTGAAGCAAACGTCAATTATAGACACGACAATGATCATAGAATAGTTGTTCTCAATAAAAAACTGAACTTGAAAGTAGATACATTTTTCTACAAGGGAATGTTTGGTAAAAAAAACAATGAACAATTTGTTAAAAGATTAACAGATGAATCCTAAGTGGAAATGTACAAAGCAACAAATTTAAACGATACCTATACATATTGCAAGACCTGGATTAAAAATGAGGCCAAAGAGGCAGGCAGGGAGCTAAAGGACCTGTTTGTACTTCAGAAGCAATACCCGTTTTGCGCCAAGCATATCTAATCTTAAAAAATATACCCGCTTTCTTTTAACAAATATAAAGAGACGGTTCTTCAAGAAGCAACTACAAATGTCTGAGAATAAACAGTTTGGAACCAGGAAACAAATAACACCCGGATGAAAGAAGAGATCTGTTTAAAACAAAATAACTCCATCATTGAGAATCCGGAAAGAGTAGCGACCCTATTCCAAAACAGTTCTTCCAACAAACTCCTGCGTTAACAGTACAAAATATCACCCCTTCAAATATATCTTAACCATCAATATAGCTTTCAATGACTAAACGATATTTTTGAACGATTTTTCTGAGAATGAAATAATCTCTCTCATTAAAGGGAAACTAAAAAAAAATCCACAAGTGGAGTAGATTCAACCCCCTGTAGCATCCTGATAGCATTATCGATCTGCTAGCCAAACCTATAACATATATACATTATATATTATAAACCACACACAACAATTTATATTATAAACCTCTCACTCGAACTAGAAGAGTTTCCGAAAATTTTAAAAACCTCTAAAATCGTGCCAATATATAAAAGACGTGAGAAAACACTGAAAAACTATAGACCGATTGCGCTATTATTAGTCATGTCCAAAGTGTTAGAATATTGCATACTCCACCGGCTTTTACCAGTTATTGAAAAACATCAATTAATTCCAACACGATTGAAACAACAACACGGTTTTCGCATAGAACAATCGACATCAACGGCTATAATTAAATTGTAGAAGAAGTTGACAATGGCAAAATCTGTCAAAAGCTTTTGACTGCGTCTCACACCAACAACTATTAAAGAAAATATATTTATATGGAATTCGTGTAAAATCGGGAAATTGTTTAAAATCATTTAAAAAAAAAACAGAAAATAATGTGTGGTAATTACATCTAAAAATAAATCCTTCATATCACAACCGATAAACATAAATATATGTGTCCCGCAGGGTAGAGTACTTGCCCCTATACTATTTCTACTCTACCTGGCTGACATAATGTACATGCTACACAAATAGTAACTATTGCACATTATATGCTGCTGACTCTAGCTTTCTTGTGTCGGAAACCTCAAGAAGTAAAAATGAATCAGAACAAAATCAACTTCTATCTAAAATTGTTAAGTGTAATTCTCAAGTAACAATCTATTTTTAACCCTTTGTTGACCGACGGTACTTTTCACTGAAGTTCACGGAAAGTATAGTTCAAAGCACGTCAGATTTGGACAGGCCTGGGCAACTAAGTGCTCATCCACGTTGACTCGCGGACGCGGTCACGAAATATCAAACATATGGCGTAATTTCGAAGTGTTCACGTACGAAACGCACGTGCGGTCTAAGTAGCGGGCAAGCTAACGACTGGCGCGCGCGGCGCGCTCGCGGCAATATCAAACGCGTGAGATATTTGTGTGTGTTCACGTCGAACTAGCGGCGGAACGCGCGATTCACTCGCGACGTCTGTAAGTTCTACCAGTACGAACTTATCGCTAGAAACGATAGCATGTTTTCATCATGTCTTTCAATACAGAAGAGTTTATTAGTGCTGTTCAGGTTAGTATATTAACCAAAACTTAAACTCAGGTTAGTATACTAACCTAACCTAACCTGACAACAGGTCACACCCGCGCAAACGCTTGGCAGCCAATGTGAACACGAACTCGCCAGTCTACCGCGCCCGCACCCGCCACGCGCCCGCGCGTTCCAACGTGAACAAACACTATGTGACACGAACTCGCCACGTCTACCGCGCCCGCATCCGCCACCGCGCCCGAGCGTTCCAACGTGAAGAAACAATAATTTTGTGCTTAAACAGCACAAAAACAGAGTATGTAATCTTCCAAACTCAGAGAAGCTATCGCGCAGAAAACCTAAACTTAGGAACAGAAAACTTCCAAATAAATCGAACAAACTCTACAAAGTTCCTAGGACTCTAAATTGAAAAATGTTTAACTTAGAATTTACATATAGGGAAAATGTGCAAAGACCTGAACTATAAGGATTTCTTAATACGAAGATTGCGGCTAATAGTAGACAAAGCCGATCTATTAATATTTTATTTTGCCAAAGTACAGTCTATTATCTCCAACGGTATCTTATATCCGGAGTATCCGGAGTTTCTACAAATACTGAAACGCTTTTAAAAAAACAAAACAATGTTATTCGCCCAATAATTGGCATTCCTAAGAGAGTTTCGTGTAGGCCTTACTTCAGAGAATTAGGAATTTTAATTATCTCAAGTCTATATATTCTAGAAGTTGCTTGTTTCATGCACAAAAACAAAGCGAACATGGAAAGAAATATGGACAAACACCATTGCAACACAAGAGGACACCGAAAATTATATCTCGCCAAAAGCAACCTCACGATTTGCAGCAAATAACCTGCAATGTATGGAACTTTCATTTACAATAAGCTGCCTGCTAGCATCACTGAAGAAAAATCCTACAAAGCTTATAGAAAAGAAAACCGGCCAAGTGCGAGTTGTGACTCGCGCACCGAGGGTTCCGTAAAAACTTGTAAGTAAGGTATCTTTAGGAGGACCTAACTGTATGCAACCCATATGCTTCTGGTGCCTGACAATACCACGCAACACATTAGTGTATTTTCATAAGTTTCTAATAGTGAATTCGCATTTTTCTTGTAATTAAACTACATATTTACGGTTTTCAGATTTTTCCCTTTATATGTGCTGTAAGACACCGCTTCTTGCCAAATTTCATGATTCTAGGTCAACGGGAAGTACCCTATATGTTTTGATTCCCCTGTGAAATCGCAAAATATGCGACATAAGCTGTCATATTTTTTGATCGCGTTGACTTACAAGTTTGATTTTTTCGCAGCTGAAAGAGACCGCAGACCCGAGTATTTGATACAAATTTCAACTTGTTAACGCTACACGTTCCTGAGAAAAATGGTCTTGACAGACAGACAGACAGACAGACAGACAGACGGACAACAAAGTGATCCTATAAGGGTTCCGTTTTCGGTACGGAACCCTATAAACTAAGATTATCCCAGTTAAAGCAAACAATTTACAATTTTCCATGATTTTCAAAACTTCTTTTAGGTGACTAGCCCTTATGTTAGTAACCAAATTTACCGGCGTCTTTCTAAATATTAAAAAATTTGTTTATTTTGTTAAAAAAAAATCGAAACATTTTTTTCTTAACATATGAATAGTTAGTGACAATTAAAAAAATAATAATAATAATATTTTAAAATTGTGAATGACATCTGAAACAAGTTTAGGGGAATCCAGGTAGTAGGCCCGTTTATATTTTTCGGAGCTGAACAGATGCCGTTGGAAAGAGAAAAAAACTCAATTTTATTTCTTTTTTCTCTATCTAGAACAAGATTCGAGTATTTTTTAGTACGTATTGGATTTTTGGTGGGATCAGACGTGTATTATTTATGGTGTTCTCTTCACAGTGAAAAATAAAGCTATGGAACAACTATCGATAGTTGAATTTTCTAGGTAAGTAAAGTTTACATATATTTAACATTTGTAAATGTCTTAATTATAATTTTGTGTAATAATATTATGAAGGAATTGTATAATATAATAATTAATTCATTAGGTTAAGTGCAACCGAGTGAAATGTATATTTGAAAAAACTACTTGAAGAAAATGACAGTGATTGGAGCGGGCCGTCTAACAGTGATGACGAAGACTGGATACTCCAGCGAATATAGCTAGACGTCAAATTTCAAATCAAGAAGATAATTCAGAGCATGATGAACCAGAAGATTCTGGAGATAGAGGAGAAATTGCTGAAGGGAATTTAGAAGTAGAAGAAGAGGTTGAGAATAGCGAGAGTGAGGATGACACCTGACTGCTGAGCCTGAAGGTAGAAAAATATTTGTTCCTAACAATGATTGAAATAATAATTTTTGTTCTTAAATAATTAATTTATGTTGTTATTGTCATTTATTTTAGGACGAGCTCGAGAACCATCTGGGAGTTTTATTGCGAAGGATAAAACAGTGTGGAGCAAAACTCCACTGACTCAGCATCAGACCGCAGCTCATAATGTTGTACGTCAGCGAAGTGGGCTCATCGCAGTACG
Source organism: Phosphuga atrata (assembly GCA_944588485.1). Classification (NCBI taxonomy): domain Eukaryota; kingdom Metazoa; phylum Arthropoda; class Insecta; order Coleoptera; family Silphidae; genus Phosphuga; species Phosphuga atrata. Next base: position 44,617,969 of record OX155894.1, read on the forward strand.
GAAATGTTGTCAATAAGCGAGACTTTCAAGAAAATTTTCATCTACGAAATGGTTAATATAATCGTCCGTCACACTAACAAGAAAGCTGAAGCTACTTATCAACATTATAATGCTAACCATCCAGACTCTCAGCATAAATGGAAGCCCGTTACGATTCCCGAAATTTATTCATTCTTCGGTATCTTGATTTGTGCTGGCGCAAATAATTCAAATACGGACCATACTTTTGATATGTGGCATTCCAATTCTTATCCGCTGTATCGCGCGACGATGGGATTGAAGAGATTCCATAATATTCTGCGATTTTTGAGATTCGACGGTAGTAATACTCGAAGTCAACGTAAAAAAGAAGACAAGGCAGCTCCAATTCGTGATGTGTGGACAATGTTGAATTCAAATTTAGCTCAGATGTACAAACCAACGCAAACTTGACAATTTATGAACAGGTCTATCCATACCGTTGGCGTACTGGATTCACTCAATATATACCATCGAAACCAGCTAAGTATGGTATAAAGATCTGGTGGATTTGTGATGTGGGAAACGCATATCCTTTGCAAGGGATTATGTACACTGGTAAAACAGATAACACTCGGGAAAAAAATCAGAGTGAAAGAGTAGTGAAAGAAGTGGCGGCTCCGTACCGAGGTAGTGGTAGAAACGTCTGCATGGATAACTTCTTCACTACTCTACCCGTTGCTAAACATTTGTTATCGTGGAATATTACCATTGTTGGCACGGAAAAAAAATAAACCTTACATTCCTAGTGTTATGGGAGCAAATAAGACACGAGAGCAGTATTCGACAGTTTCTGGATTTCACGAAAAGGTTACCATGTGATCTTATGTCCTAAAAAAATAAAGCTGTCATTCTGTTATGTACAATGCATTCAGATGCAACACTTGGTGATGACGCTAAACGAAAACCAGAAATTATAAATGTTTATAATAGATATAAAGGTGGCGTTGACACAATGGACCAAATGGTCCGGAGGTACACAAGTCAACGACGATCTTCGAGATGGCCAATGGCATTGTTCTTCAACATGCTAGACATTTCTTCACTTGCATGATATATAATTTATTACGAAAATAATAAAATAATTGCCAAAAAACGACAGAACGTCGTCAATGTATGCGGAACACCATGACTGAACACCGCACGGCGAATCCGCAAGTAATGCGTCACTTCTCAACAAAGATTGCTGTTGAAAGTATTTTAGGTCATGCACTAGCAGAAACAATCGAGTTATGCTAGTCCAGTGGTTCCAAAAGATGAAACCGGAAGAAAAAAAGTGACAGGATCTTGTCATGTGTGCAATGCCTTGCCAATAAAAAGACGGCGAAAGAGCTGTGTCAATTGTCACCGGCCAGTATGTGACGAACACTCACTCTAATCTCGTACAATGTGTTAAATGTTACATTTAATGTCATTAATTATAAAATTAATTATATAATAATATTTCTTTATTTTTTTAATAAAATTTAGTGGCATCCATTTATAGAAACCATTTTCAATTTATTTTCTATACTTTCTACTGTGGGTACTCGGGTACCCGGTTGCTAATGGGGCGATGGCTGAAGTTGAAGCTTATTTAAAAAAAATAAAAAATCACTCACAACTAGCTTTCTTTTGAGTTAAAAAACGACGATTCGAGAGCTTAATATAAAATATTCAATTTTCTTTGAGCCATTCATACAAATATACCGCGGTGGGTAAACGGGTACCCGGTTACTAACATAAGGGCTAGAGAAGTTAAATTGTATATTATGTAATTTTTAATGTTTCTTTTTTTCTTATTTTGACCATACACATTGTATTTATTTATACATCTACTCTGTAAAAAAAATTCTGATTCTAGTTGTGGATGTCTGTCCGAGATATTTGGAATTTTGGTCAGGGTATATAAGAGTTCGTTGGGTGGGTTATGAAGGATATTATTAGGATGTGAGCGAGCATTAGTCATAATTTAGTATATGTCCATAGTCTACTTTGTATGGAGATTCCATTGTTAAGACAAGACAAACATCGGAAATATTTGCTGCTTTGTACTGCCTTTTTTTCGTAGTGTAGCGTCGGTCTTGAAGGTAAGTCTATAGACGCAAGTCAGACTTAACTATTTAACATGTGGTGTCGGTGTTATGTCCATGGTCCCTAGGTCGAGTTGAAGAGAGTTCAACTCTGGAGTAGAAGGAGATATTCTATGGTTGGGGATAAGAAATTGGCATTTGGAGGAGTTAGCAAAAAGTCTCCATCGATTAAACCATGAGAGGGTTTTGTCTGTGAAGATTTGTGGTGGAATATCAATGAGGTGTCGTCGGCGTATTGTAGGACATATGAGAAAAAGTTAATTTGGGTTTTGTCGTCAAGGTTAAAATTAAAGATGTCATGGCAAAATATATTATAGAGTAAAGGAGAGAGGGGAGAACCTTGTGGGCGACCTTGAAGAGGAGTAAATTCAGCCGAAAGGGAATGGTTAATTCTAATAAGAAAGGTCCTACATTGGAGGAAATTCTTGATTAAATAGAGTAGGTAAGGAGGGATTTCTAGGCGATATATTTTATACAGTAATCCGGCGTGCTAAACACTGTCGAATGCTTTATTAACGTTGAGAAAAAGGACAGCAGACGATTTATTTTGTAGGTATGAGGTTTGAATATTATTGGTTAGAATTATTAGAGGAAGGTGTATTAGAGAGTTGTGGAATGAGAGGGCTCGAATCAGAATCGGTATTTGGGATATGGTTCAGAACTACGTTCCATAGTCTAGATTTTAGGGTTTGTTCTAGGATTTTACCAAGGACCGGGATCGGGGATATTTACGCAATTTTGTATATCTTAACACCTTTTTTCATTTCATTTTTATTATTTCATAATTCTCATTAAAAACAACGTGAATTAGTACAAGGTATATCAACACATTTGGGTATATTATCTAATTAATTATTATTATAAAATATTATAGAAATTATTTAAAAAAAATTGTAATCGTGTTATTATTTTCGCATTATATATTTCAAACTCTAGTTTTAGGAGCAGAATAAGCCTAAAAATAAAATAAAAATAGACCAAAAACGTAATTTAGGTTGTAATTATTTTTCTACTAAAATCATTTTGTTTAAAAAAGAACTTGAAAAACTGTTGATATATATGTTTCGTACAAAATATTTAAAATAATTTTGTGGATTTGATAAAAAATATTGAAGTTTTTATACCATAACTAATGTAATGTATATTTTATACATATAAGTATAATCAATAATAAACTAATAAACATTGAATTATACATGGAAAATTATGGAATAACTTATAGAAAAACCAATTGCAAACATTGATTGTCTCTTCAAATTAAAAAAAATAGGACTCTATTAGAAATATATTTCCGTATTAATTGAATAAAAATAGCATATCCAAAAAATCAATCACAAATATTTTTCTATGATAAATTTATTTATTTTTAATTATAAATTTGAGTCAATTATTAAGTTTTAATGAAATTAAACTTTCCAAACAAATTTCAAAATATTTATAATTTTCTGTTATAAACTTTGCAGTTGGCAAACCCACGAGAGTTGGAATATATGTGTTAATATCTACCTAATTTTGTTACAAAAACGTTTCGATATTGCAGTCATATTTTTTTCCCATCTAAATATTAAATATTTCGTAACTTATTCATGAAATATGTTTCAACATAGAACTGAATATACAACATAAATCAAAGAATATATTTTTCTATTATAAAATGTTTCAAAAACAAATTACAAATTAAATTTTGGAGGTAAAAATTATTTTTAAAATTTACATTCAAAATAAAATATAAATTATTTATAATTTTCTTTTAGTAAGTAGTATAAATATTAAATATTTTATTACTTATTCATGAATATTGTTTCAATATAGAACTGAATATACAAAATAAATATCAAAAACATATTTTTCTACTGATATATGTGAAAATGGCATTTTTTGCACGGCTTACCCTACATGAAAGTGACATTTTTTCATTCCAGAGATGAAAATATTTTCACATCTAGAGACGAAAATGAGCATTTTAAATTTATGATTTTCTGGATTAAAACACTTTCTTATTAATTACATCAATTTCAATGAAATATTTTATGTACAAACGTAAAACGAGCCTAAAACTATTTAAAAAACTGAAATAAAATTAGGACATTTGACTTGAAAAGTACCACCTTCTATGATGCAATATGTTACCATGGAAACGACCAAAACAACAATTAAATTTGTATTGACAGTTCTGACAGTTCGCCTCGAATTGGATTTATTAAAGTCGAATTATGGATTCTACAACCCAAATCAGTAGATTGCATTTACTACTCGAGATGAAAGTGTTTTTTGTTTGTTTCGGTGTGATTGCTAACTCGCTGGCGCTCGTGAGCAAACTCCCACCTCACCACAAAAACGCCACTTTCATCCCATGCTGTAAAATATACTATTTTCTGTTACAAAATGATGAAATGAATGAAAAAATATATCTCATTTTTACAAATCAAGTTTGGGTGGTTTAAAATTCTTTATTATATAGTAGTTTGTGATACAAGTGTGCATAAAAGCCTTTCACACAGGTATATCATACATTATTTTATCTACGAAGCATGTTAAAACACCGATGAATCTACGAAAAAATTATTGTTTCTTACCGATAATATTGAAAAATTATAATTTTGACAGACAAGATACTTCAAATCATTAAAACAATAAGGTTAGAACATTCATCCGTGGCAAAAATTGCTAACTAGTAAAAAGCGCACAGTGACGGGGACACTATTTGGTCGTTGTCGGTGTAATCTAGATTTAATCTAGATTATGCTAACAATAAGTTAAGTTATATCAAAACCAAATAAATCCAGACTAAGAGGCCGAGACTTCTTGATTCAAAATAAGAAAAATTTCTTGAATTTTAATATACGTCAGAAATAGTGTGCAACTAGTGCGGCAAGTTGTCATTTGCCAACGAGAGCGAAATTGGACGCACAAATTGGGCGCAATTGACAATACCGCAAGAGTTACAGAAAATATTTTTTATTACTCATTACTCCAGGGGCCATAAAAAAAAAGAATAAAAAACGAAAAATTTGCTTTTTCAATTATATCTCCGGCAGTGTGGATTCATGTGGTTCGGATCAGTGTCCGGTACCCCCATAGAATGTACACGCATTCTAAAACATCATATTTAATTTCAATTTCATAATGAAAAAAATTCTGCCACTTTAACTTTTTGAATATTGATTTTGATTGTGTTCTTTTTTAGTTACTTCGATTTTTATTGAAAATTGAAAAATTGAAAATAACGGGCGCCAAAATACTACTTGTCCCACTATTTTAATTCTATTATAGTTCTATGTTTTTTGTTTAGTGACCCGAGTTGTTGCCATAGTAACAACAAATAGAAATCGTTTAATAATGAAATTCCACTTGATTTACGTTCTACTTTTTCGCAAGATTAGGATACTTTTACTCACAATTATAATAATGGCTTCCTTCACATACAATAACTTACTTATAAATGTGTTCATTTTGGTGTGCGAGTAAATAAAAATATTATATGCAATATTTTCGCTGTTATATTTAAAAAAAACCGGCCAAGTGCGAGTTGTGACTCGCGCGCCGAGGGTTCCGTACAAACTTGTAAGTAAGGTATCTTTTTTTTTTAGAGGACGTAGCAAGCACATTCAGTTAATTTGACAAGTGGCCCTCCTGAAATCACGACCATCTTAGTACCGCTGCAAGCATAACCTCAAGATGTCGCTGTCGTACAATGGAATTCTACCCTATATTTTATTACCATACATCCCCCATTCACTATGAGTGTTTAGGGGTTCTGGAACTTCACTATTTGTTTTTACTGCTCAATTATGCCTGTATACTTATATACCCTGTATAAAGATATACAGGGTATTTTTTTTAATAACGCAAATATTTTTAAACTTATAAAATTTCTAGATCCATTTCGATACTCTTAACATTAAGTTGTTCAATTGACTGCTTTTGGGCAATTGACTACCAAAAAATATAGGGCGTACGTGATTTAAGTATATGTAGATTATAAACAAAAATTAGACGAAATATAATATATAAAGAATGTTACGGGACTTGAATATGTCGCATGTCGGTTATAAACAAGCAAAATTTAGACATAATATATACCCTGTATATATTATGCATATAGAGCGTACGTGATGAAATGCATAACGAATATAAACAAAGAAAATTCAGAATAAACAGCTTGGTGCCGACACATACTTTTTAACCTTCGGTCCTAACCGAGGAGGACCTAACTGTGTGCAACCCATATGCTTCTGGTGCCTGACAATACCACGCAACACATTGGTGTATTTTTCATAAGTTTCTAATAGTAAATTTGCAATTTTCTTGTAATTAAACTACATATTTACGGTTTTTAGATTTTGCCCTTTACATGTGCTGTAAGACATCACTTCTGGCCAAATTTCATGATTCTAGGTCAACGGGAAGTACCCTATAGGTGTTGATTCCCTTGTGAAATCGCAAAATATGCGACATAAACGGTCATATCTTTTGATCGCGTTGACTTACAAGTTTGATTTTTTCACAGCTGAAAGAGACCGCAGACCCGAGTATTTGATACAAATTTCAACTTGTTACCTCTACGCGTTCCTGAGAAAAATAGTCTTGACAGACAGACAGACGGACAGACAGACAGACAGACAGACAGACGGACAACAAAGTGATCTAATAAGGGTTTCGTTTTCGGTACGGAACCCTAAAAAAGTAAAATTGCGTTACAAAGTTGATTATAAATAAACAAATTTAAAAAGTTTATTAATTTGTGGTACAATAGTTATTTACTATAGGTACAAGCGGATAAAATTAAGGTTTTACGAGCGAGTTGTTTCTCGAATTCGCGAGGCAAACCTTAATTTTATCCGCGAGTGTAAACAAACTTTTATTCAATTTTACTTTTGATTTTGACAAGTTAAAATCAAAGAAAAGGTCCATTTTCCGTGTTTATTTTTATGAGAATCATGTAGTCCGGCCAAGATTGTGCTGTTGTCATGAAACGACAAAATTGTTGATTCATACGTCAAAATTTTGTTTAGAGTATTGTGTTTAATTAATTTGAGTTTTATTAATCATAAATGGATAAATCCGAAGAATTATTGTTAGATCGTGACGCAATTGCGGAAAGATTACTCCCGTAGAAATCAAGTGATTTTAACAAAAATAAATGTACAATATGTTTTGTGATTGGTAATCAAAAGAGAACATCAGCCAAGTCAGCATTTAGGGTTATGTTTACGGAGCCCGTACGCGAGTTATTTTGATACGTTGCCATGGATACTTTTATTTCACTAGTGAAATAAAATTTCTATTTCACTTGTGAATAAAGCACTGTTTTATTGATCCATATTCAAGGAATTAAACATGTCTTTATAAAGCAAAATTGAATAATCTTCACGTCAAAAATTAATCTTTGTATAAAAAAAACGCGGAAAATCAAAATAGTTTGTTGAAATCGAATTGAATAAAAAGTTGAATTAAATTGAGATTTAGAATAAGAAAATTGTGTGATATTAGTTTCACAAATATTTCTGTTCTATTATTGGAAGTTTTAGCGTCGTATTGACTTGCAAACGGAATTTAAAAAAGTTAGTTGGACTGTTTGAGTTTATTTTTTATGTTCCGTGAGGTTATTGAAGAAAACTGTTTATGATGTAAATATGTGGGTACAATTGAAATTGAATAAAGCAACTCGCTTCATGAATTATGTTTCAAATAGAACTGATTATACAAAATAAATCTAAGAATATATTTATCTGTTACAAAATAATTAAAATCCAATTTGGGGGGTAAAAATTGTATTTTAAATTTTAATTGGATATACATTATTTATAAATCTCTTTTAGATAATAGTATAAATATTTTTAAACTAATTCATAAATTTTGTTTCAAAATGGAACTGAATATACAAAATAAATCTGAAACCATATTTTTCTGTTACAAAATGTTTTTAAAATAAAATAATAAAATTTTTGCAAACTAAAACTGGGCGGTAAGAAATATTTTTAAAATTAAATTCGAATAAAAATATTTAAAATTATCTTTTGTAAAGTGTTATATACAATACTTTCGCTGTTATATTAAAAAAGTAGAATTACGTTACCAAGTTGATTATAAATAGAAACAAATTTAAAGACGATTAATAATTTGTGGTTTAAAAATTGTAATCATTCAATATGAAATATAAAGATTCATCTTGCGTCAAAAATTAATATTTCTGTTACAAATTTAAATAAACGCGCAAAATAAAAATATTTTTGGTGAAGATTCAAATAGAATTGAATAAAAAGTTTGAGATTTAGAAAATAAAATTGACTGATATTAGTTTTACAAATATTTCTGTTCTATTATTGGAAGTTTTAGCGCCGCATTGATAGATTTGCAAACGGAATTATAAAAAGTTACTTGGAATGTTTCCGTTTATTATTTTTTATGTTATTAAAGATATGTATTTATGGTGTAAATATGTGGATCAAATTAAAATTGAAAAAAGCAACTCACTTCTGTTTTGGTGATGCGATGTCTGGCGAGCTTAACGACGGCAAAGTTGCCTTTCCCAATGGTCCTCTCGATATCGTAAAATCCGACGCGGATCGCGGTCTTTGATATTCTTTCGCGTTCGCCCATCGCGGACATATTATTTATAACATAAACCCGGCTCGATTTGAAACGTTTCAATAATATATTAGCACGTTCTCACTGCTGAGCATGTTTATTGCTAAATAATTCGATGTATTGTCATGTTGTGCGCCGATACGTTTATCGACGCCGCTGCTGTGCCGACCGACGCCCGAACATCGAGTCTATGGGACGACTGCCGTCAGCTGGACGTACGTAGTCTGAGCAAGGCAACGCAGGCTAGGCTATAGCACAGCCGCGCCGTTGCGCCTCGACGATCCACACATCGAATCCGTCGCCGTTTCTCAACCAATACGAATTGGATAGACTAAATGACGCACACAGACATTACACGATAACATATTTACGCACACACCGTACAAAAGAAATTAGGTTTATCTCTTTCAATATTTAGAGATACTCTCTGATTATTATTTTTACTTTTTTTCATATCTAACATACTCTATTTTTATTGTTTATACTGATAATAATATAAATATTCTTTATTTATTTAAAAAAAAAATGATAACAAAATTAACCAGTAAAATATTGGTCTTTTTTAGTTATTGTTAGCGAAAATAGAAACTTGTTCAAATTACATATTCAACGGCAATTTTTTTAATTATTTGTCTTATTATATTACAATATAAAAGTCATATGTATAAAGATTCATAATATTTAGATAATCTGATAATGATTTCAATTATTATTTCTATTAAACATTTTCTAACGTTATTGTTTTCACTGATAATAACATTCTTCAAACATTTTTCTTTTCGTTTATTTTAAGCAGAATTAACATAATCCTGATACTGTAATGCTGTTTTACATAATCTAATAACCAAGCCCATTATTTTTTCATATCAAACATTTGTTTTAATAATAATATTTTTATTGTTTATACTGATAATAATATAAACATTCTTTACTATTTCCTAAATAAAATTGATAAGAAATTAATAAGAGGAAAATATTAGTCTTTTTTACATTGAATTGATAAATTCACTATGTTTTAACCACACTTATTATAAGTGTGATTAAATCATAGTGAATTTATCAATTCAGTGTAAGTATGGATTACCACGTAGTAAAGGTTGCAAGTTGCCACCATCCTATTCATTGTCTTTTTTACTTCTTAGCGAAAATAAAAACTCGTTTAAATTAGAAATTCTCTGGTAACTCTTAATTATTTGTCATATACATTATAATATAATACTAATTTGTATAAATTCATAATACTTAGATAATCTAATAATGATTTGAATTATCATTTCTTCTTCTTTCGAATAGGCCTACTTTGGACCACTCTTGTTCAACTGTTGCGCTTTGACCTTTGCCCAGTATTGTCGCATCTTCTGCCGGTGTAACTCCTTTCTCTCTTCTGTCCAGGGGGTACCTTTCCTTCGAGGATTTTCCTGAAATCCACGGACTTCCTTCAGGGTTCGTCTCACAGACTGTCTGTTTTTGAGATCTGTTATTCCCAGTTCTTTAATATCCTTCTCGGTCTCTGTCAACCAAGTGGTACGAAGCTTCTTGTTTTGTCAGAAGGTGAACAGACGGTTGGTTAGTCGCTTTCGAGGCAATCTTGCAACGTGGCCGTAGAAAGCTACCCTTCTTTTCCCTGCACAGTCAGAGAGCATCTCAATATGTTCGTAGAGCTCAGAGATATGCCGTCTTCGGAATTTCCCATCTTCCTTTACCGGGCCTAGGATCTTCCTGAGGAGAATCCCTCTCTCTGATTTCAAATTTCTCTATTAGACCCCTTCGGTTCAAGGATAGACACTCCATGACATACAGGGCTTCTGGTCGTAAGACTGATGTGTAGTGCTTTAGTTTCAGGTTGCGTGACAGGCATTTCTTATTGTAAGTGTTCTTAGTCAGCCGATAAACTAGTTCTAGTTTGCTGACTCTCTTGGATAATGATGCTCTTTCTGATAAGTTGGGTTCAATCCATTCGCCGAGATACTTTTCTCAGATTTCTCAGTCCTCTTGATGTTTCCCTGTTCTAGTAACATCTCTCTGTTTGCTTCTCTGATGTTGGTGAAGAATTCTGTTTTCTCCAGCGACACTTGAAGACCCACTTTGGCAGCCTGTTTTCTGAGGCAGTTAACCTGCATTTTTGCCATTTCAAGAGAATCATCAAACAGTGACATGTCATCTGCAAAGGCCAGGCAATCTACAACCAGTCCATCATTCTTACGTCCCAGGTAGATACCACTCTGAGCACCCAAATTGTTCACTTCCTTGCGCCATTCTATTATAACCTTTTCAAGGACACAGTTAAAGAGAAGTGTGGGAAGTCCATCTCCTTGTCTCACTCCAGTTTTTATTTCGAAGCTTTCTGAAATCTCGCCTCTAAATTGAACCTTGGAATGGGTGTTGGTCAAAGTTTCTAGGATTAGTCTGCGGGTTTTGTTGTCTAGTGCTAGTTCCTGGAGTACTTTGTTAAGCGTTTCTCTATCAATGGAATCGTAGGCCTTCCTAAAATCAACAAAGGTGACGACCACCTTGCGCTTTCTCATCTTGGAATATGCAATTACAGTTTTAAGATTGAGGATCTGTTCAACACAGGATCGGGTCTTTCTGAAGCCCCCCTGGTATTCTCCCAGTTGACTATCCAACTTATTTTCTGCCCTTGTTTGTAACGTCTTCGAGAGAATCTTGTATGTTACCGGGACGAGAGAAATTCCACGGTAGTTGTTTAGATCCGTAAAAACTCCCTTTTTGTGAAGCGGATGGATCAGAGCAGATTTCCAATCGGGTGGTAATTTCTTTGTTTCCCAGATGTCCTGGATGATCTAGGCATTGTTTCCAGCACCTTTCCACAGTTCAGCAACAATAGATTCCTTTCCAGCTGCCTTATTATTCTTAAGAAGTTGAATGATCTGGCCAACTTCTCCAATGGAGGGGGAAGCGAGTCCGGGTTTGGTGTGGTTTGTTTATAGTCGAAGTCTTCGCTGGGTGGGTCACAGTTGAGTAGATTTTTAAAGTACTGAGCCAAAAGGTGGCAGTTGTTCTTGTCGTTATAAGCCAGTTTGCCTTGTGAGTCTCTGAAGTGGAGGCTTGGCGGAGCGTATTTTCTTAGTGCCTGTTTAAAGGTTCCAAAGAAATCTCTGGAATTATTCTTAGCAAAGCTTTCTTCGATTTGGATTAGTTGGTTTTGTGTGAAGGTTCGTTTAGTTCCTCGAATTATCTTGGCTGTAACCTTTCTTTGTTCCAAAAATTAATGCCAATTTTCCTTGGTCTTTTTAGAATTCTACTTCACCCAGGCTATCTGTCTTTGAGCTATTGCATTGTCACAGTCTTCAGTCCACCACGGATGCTTCCTTCTTCTAGCGAGAGGGGCGAGTTCATTGGCCGCCTTGACAAGAATCTCCTTCAGTTGGTCCCAGTTGTTTAGGTCTGTGTTGTTCAGTCTCTGACTTAGTTCTTGACTGTTCTTGAGTCGCTCGACGGCAAATCTTACCATTTTGGAGGTTCTGTGTAATCTAGTGTTTCTAGGCTGGAGTCTTATTTTGATCTTTGTGAGTAGTACCTTCACGTTTTGTATTTCCTTTTGAGATTATCGTGAAATGGCCACATGATCTAGAATCTAGAATTATCCCAGGTGGGTATTAGGTGAAATCCAAGTCTTCTGCTTCCTTGGCGAGTGTTTGAAGGCTGTAGACTTCATGCTCAACCCAAAAGTCCTACACAGATCCACCAATCCTTCTCCGTTGCGGTTGGTTCGCTTATGCGCTGGATAATTGCCCACTATGTTTCTATATTTTTCTCTCTTCCCAATTGAGCATTGAAGTCACCAAGCAGTGTAACGGTGTGCCTCTCTGGCAGTTTAGAGATTATATCTTCTAAATCTTCCCAGAATTTATCGGTTCTGTCTGGATTGCGTCTGTTGTCCTGGTTGATTGGGACATGTACATTGAATATACTGTAGCCCTTGTTTGCGCATTTGAGAGAGAGGATGGATACACGACTACTCGAGGAGGTAAAGTCGGTGACTGAATCTAGTATCATGTGATTATAAATCCTGTACCTAGGTACGCTGTTCATTACCCGCTGACCCACTTTTCCTTTGAGGATTCTGTAGCCTTGGGACTCGAAGGCATGTTGGTGCGTAAATCTGGTTTCCTGTACTGCTGTCAGTATTATGTTGTGTCGTGTTAGTGAATGAGTCAAATGTTTCAGTTTACCCACTTTTAGCAGTGAGTTGGCATTAAATGTTGCGAAGAAGCTTTGCTGTCTTGGTCTAGGTTTACGTCCAGTGATTTCAGGATGCTCCGACTCATCCTTAAAGCATGTTGGTGCGGACTCCCCAGAATCCGAAGGTCCGCTAACGTCACCATAGGTGACGGTGGATTGGTTACCACCTGGGGTAGTGCATTTAGCGAGATTTTCCTTCATGCTCAGTTGAAGAACATTCTTCATGAGACAGTCGCGAGCCACTGTCCAAGATACTACCCAAGTTGTTAGCTTGGGAGGCTTATTATTCGGGGTTGTCACCCCTAGACAGCTCGCCTTCACTACGGCTAAGGAGTAGGGTTTGGGAATACCCGGTTTTTACAAGGTCCCCGGGAATACCCGGAAACCGTGTCCGATTTCTGGGTCTAATCTGTCTCGCAATTTAAACAAAAACAAGAAAGGATTTTTCTTGTTCACGCATATGGTAAAGCAAGCGATACTGTACGTACTTGCCGATTAAGTTAAGTGCGACTTGGGGTTGTGTAAATAGGTAAATAAAACAAAACTTCACAAGAGGCTAAGAGCCGAAGGCAAATGGATGAATTCCCTTCAAAATTGTCTAAAGTTAATTCAAATTGTCCATATTCTTCGACACCATAGACGCTCTCGGCAGAATAATAATTTTCATCTTGATCGTCATCAATACCATCTAGACCAAGGGTGGCGAACCTATGAACCGCGGGTCAGAAAGTGACCCACACAGGCTTTTTAAGTAACCCGGGTGTTAATTTTAGGACTTTTATTATTCCCTTATTAAAATTTCTCAACCATAAAGGTATGAATATTAAATATATCAAAAATAAATTTCTTCTCCAATTATTGTATTTTAAATATGTTTATCTACTCGCACACCAAAATGAACACATTAATAAGTAAATTATTATATGTAAAGGATGTCATTATTATTATCGTGTATAAAAGTATCCAAATCGTGCGTATACTTAGATTACATCGACAACGACCAAATAGTGTTCCCGTCACTGTGCGTTTTTACTAGTTAGCAATTTTTGCCACGGAGGCTCTGGACGTTCTAAGAAACATTCAATATCTTAAACAGAATATTCCACATCCTCTAATTGGATTTCATTATAATTTCAAGTAAATTGTAATTTTCGGCCTTTATTTTTTTGCTCTCCACTTCCAAAGTAGAAGTTGTAAAACGAAAAGAGTTTTGTAAAAGCGCTTTAAAAGTGAGAACTAGTTAGCAAGAACTAGTGAGAACTAGTTTAGCACGGAGGCGCTGAACGTTCTAAGAAACATTCAAAATATCAAACAGAATATTCCACATCCTCTGATTGAATTGCATTGTATAATAATATACCAGAAATTTTGATGGACTATTTTTAACTTCGACCTTTATTTTTTGCTCTCCACTTCAAAATTAGAAGTTGCAAAACAAGAAGGAAACTTGAATTTTGTAAAACCCTTTAAAAGTGAGAACGTCGAAAAGTAGTCTTTGAAATACCTCCACTTTTTCAAGTGATGCCACTGGCCTGGAGACCCACGAGCTAGTATGAAAAATATAATGAACAAAATTTGACCCAGTACTTAAAAAGGTTCGCCATCCCTGATCTAGACCATGGTCATCTTCATCTTGCAAGCCTGTAATATTTTTCTTTTTATATACTACATCACAAACAGATAAGTGTATAGATAGTGTGATTCAAACACAAATTATAAATACTAGAAGATTCTCGTCCAAATTTCATCTTTACACTTGCACTGTCGCCGGTTGAACCAAGTATATGTTTTTTTAATTTTATATTAAATGTGTTTAAGTCTTGTTCTACTTTTTCGACTAATTGTATAGCAGTTATGAATTAAAAATCATGAGTTAAAAATTCTCAATAAACCCAGATTATACACTTTAGAGTCAAATCCATGGAAATTGATATTTAGATATGTTCGAATTTTCATACTCGTCCATTCATCTAGTGTAATGCTAAATCGTCGATATTCTTTACGGCGCGGTGTACTAGACCAGGGGTTCCCAACCTGTGGTACGCGTACCACTGCTGGTACGCAGGAACGTTTCAGGTGGTACGCGTGAGTGATGTGAGCAACATGCTATTGATAGCTTCTGCACGCATGAGAAGTGAGCACGCAAACATTACTCAGCTGCTTGTCTCTGCAGGAGTGGAGGAGAGGCAGCGCCGGGGGCGGGGCGACTTGAGCTGTCTTACCCCTCTTCCCCCACAGCCCACGCTATTAATAACTTCCCCTGCGCCTACATTCTTCCGCCTCACAATATTGCCAGAGATTGTGCAAGTTCATTGCTCGCAGTTCGTTGAGCGTGTTGTGATTTTGTATAAGAAAACTGAACTATGAAAAGATTTCTGACGTTCTCTTCTACTTCAAAGGATTGTGCTAAAAAAGCTAAATCACCGGCCAATCGTAAATACGATGAAAGCTACTACTTACAGTACGGTTTTGTAGTGAAGCCAGGGACTGAAACCAGTGACATTCCTATTCCTCAATGTGTTGTATGTCTTGAAACACTTTCGAACCAAAGCACGAAGCCTTCATCTACTGATGCGACAACAAAATACTAAGCCAAGAAAGAAACCCAATGTTTGACGAAGTTTGTCAAGTCTGATACTAAGTTGATAAAGGCGTCATACCTTGCTAGTTTAAGAATTGCAAAAGATGGAAAGCCTCACACAATCGGTGAGACGCTTTTACTGCCGGCCGCTGTGGATATGGTCCAAGCCGTGATAGGAGAAAAGGCAGCCAAAGAAATTAAAAAAATACCACTATCAAATAACACAGTAAAGAGACGAATTGACGATATGTCTAATAATATTGAAGAACAACTGGCTTTAAAACTCCAAGAATGCACTTATTTTGCACTTCAAGTTGACGAAAGCACCGATGTTACAAACATTGTGCAGCTACTTGTTTTCGTGAGATTTGATTATAATGAAGAGGTGATAGAAGAGTTTTTGTTCTGCAAACCACTTGAATCAAATACCACATCGGAACTCATTTTTAAGGTAATTGATGAATATGTGCTCCAAGTAGGCACTCCCTGGTCCAAGTGTATTGGCTTGTGTACAGATGGGGCAAAAGCTATGTCAGGAAGATTGACAGGCCTAGCAGCAAAATAAAGGAAGTTGCTCCTGAATGCAAAAGTACGCATTGTGTCATCCATCGAGAAGCATTAGCTGCTAAAGGTATGCCGGAAAATCTTTACTCCGTTCTATCAGATGCTGTAAAAGTTATTAACTTAATAAAGGCTAGGGCTCTAAACACAAGATTATTCTCCTTGATGTGTGAAGAAATGGGTGGCAAGTTCAAGACTACTCCTGCATACAGAAGTGAGGTAGTTATCTTGGGGGAAAATTTTGAACCGTCTCTTTGAACTGAGATCAGAAGTTTTTATGTTTTTAAGTGAAAAAAATCATGACATGAAAAAATTGTTTGTTGATGAAAAATGGTTGTGAAGATTGGCTTATCTAGCCGATATTTTTGACAAACTCAACACACTGAACTTGGGACTTCAGGTACCAAACACAACAACCTTCACAGCCACAGACAAAATAAACTCCTTCAAGAGAAAGCTGGTCCTGTTTTGTTCACAAATACAGGAGAAGAATTTATTTGCATTTCCCACTCTATCATCATTTTTTGAAGAAAATGAAATATCTCCAATGCCAGATGTGGTTGCAGATATCATTGTTCACTTGGAAGGCCTTCAAAAAAGCTTTAAGAAGTATTTCTTTGAAGATTATTCAAAAGTGGACTTTTTCGGGAATCTCACCAAATAAATTGGAACTAAAAGAAAGTTTTATCGATCTTACAGAAGATAGTTCCATGAAAGATTATTTTAAAGAGAAATCTTTAATTAACTTCTGGATCGGATGTAAAACTGAGTACTCTTTGATCTTCTGGCAAGCTCTGCTATTTTTGATGCCATTTGTTACGAATTACTTGTGTAAGAGTGGATTTTCTGAACTCTTGTACAAAAAAATAAACATACAAGCAGAATAAGTGTTGAAGATGACTTAAAAGTGAAGATAAGTTCCATTACTCCTAATGTTGATATTTTAATCACAGGCAAACAACCACAAGGTCCACAAGTTTCGCACTAAAGACTATAAAAGTATAATTTGTATTATGATATTTGTATATTTTTAGACCCAAATAGGGTAATTACCATTTTAATCTTTTTATTTCTCTTTTATTATAAGCATGTTATTATAAATAAACAAATATTTAACCATTAAATATGAAGATTTTTCAGGAATTTAATTCAAAAAGCCTTTGAAAACTTTTAGAAGAGTAAATATTACACGTTTATTAAAATATTTAGGTCTGGTGGTACGCCAAAATTTCTCAAAAAGTCAAGTGGTACGCAGGTGCAAAAAGGTTGGGAACCCCTGTACTAGACAATGCCAAAAATTCAAGACACGATACTCGTCGAGTCTTAGATCGAGTATCGGGTACCGGGTATTTACCCTTGGACTCGTCGAGTCCGGGTCCGGGTACTCGGACCCGAAAAACCCTACCAAGGAGTCCTGGCGACCCCACTCTTCCCAGGTGATAGGCTCCGTGCCATTGTTTACCAAAGATGTTCAAGGGGTAAGTATTATTATATTACTAGCTCCAGATCTGTTTTAGATTTTTTTGTTTATTCATAAATCTAGTAGGTTTCTTTTATCAAATGTCAAATTAATTAAACGTCAAATTTAGAAATTCATTTCAAAATAGAAATCACCAATTCACTTTGTTTTTCCACATCTTTTTTACACTAACACCAATCCAATGTTAACTAATTGTTTTTCACTATAAACGTCTCTTTATAAACTTTACACCACTCAAAATACACAATTTCCACGAGCAATTTTTTGCACGTCTAACTTGTTCGGCGGTTGCCTACCACCCTCCTGAATTATCATTTATATTAAACATTTTCTATCATTATTGTTATTACTGATAATAACATTTATAAAACATTTTTCCTTTCGTTTTGTTTTAAAGACAATTAATTAACTTAATCTTGATCTTGCGGTGCTGTTTTAATGTTGTAACAAAGCGCAATATTGTCATAACATTATTTTATTTTCTGGATTTTATATTCCTGTATGCAGTATTCATTGTAATCAAACTTTTTATTTGAAAAATGTTAATTAAAACAAATTTCTGTAACTTCCGACAAATTTATAAACTTTTCAATCCGTTAATGTATTAGTATTGTTTCCTAAACTTTGATTATCCGGGTCAGCCGGGATCGTGACTTTGCCAGATAATTGAAAACACGGATAATCAAAGCACATCATTTTTTATATGTTTTTATTTGGTCAAATACATCTAGAAAGACCATTAGAACTTTATTTTTATCGTGAGAATATGCAATGAAACTTTTGGGGTTGATTAGCACACAATAAGTTAGTAAATACATATATTCTACTAGAGTCTATATCATAGGAGCGTCAAAAAATAACAATAACGTTTAGTTATATAAACATATGATCGATTTTTCGCAAATCAGTCGCTTCTAAAAATAATTTTTGCATATTTACTGCAACACAAAGATATGCTATATACACATTTTTATACAAAAAAATTAACCTTTGCCTAAGCAATAAAACGTACCTCCATAAGTTTAAACCCGGGATGATTCACAATTTGATCTGACTCTTTTTGAGACCAATTATCTAAGAAAAATGGGTTAAATTAGAAACAAACCCATTTTTTAAAGTTTGATTTTGTAAATTCAATTTCTCTAGAAATGCCAGACAAATAAATTTAGAATATTCATCTTGCTAGACTAGATTACAGACTTACACTTGAATGACGCCAATTCCCAGACTAAGTTACCGACCTAAAATGCTAATCGTAATAGTCTTCAACTTCTTAGAATATTAGCGCGATGTTTTCGGGAATGTGTAATTAAAGCAAACCAAGGCAACAGAGTAATCTTAATAATTAGTAAATAGGATTATTTCGCCACTTACAATTTAGTAACATTATTTACGCAAAGCTAGAAAACAATAAAATCTTTAATTGTATATTTCTGGCGATTATTAGAAAATAATTGTTCACAATTGTTAATCAACTTATCAAGTCTGTATGGAAATTTTTTAGTTCATCTTGTTGATAACTAATCAAATTAAAATTATTAAGAAGTAAATGAGATTCTAGAGCTAGAGCATCTCATTTTCTTCTTAAATTATCAACAAAATGAACTAAAAAAATTCCATACCTGGGTTCCGAACCTTTTTTTTTTATTGGTGGTTTGGGGGAAGCTCTACCAGCCTGTGTGTGAGGCTAGCACTCACTAAACCCCTACTTCCACTTGGCTTTAAGTACTGCACCCCGGCATCACTTACGCATTCCTTCAGGGTGGGCAGCCCGGACGGTTGTTTTACCGCCCTAATTATTCTGTTTATCTCTTGCTTTCTCTCGTGATTCGCTCTTCTGCCGAGACCTTTCTTCTTCTTCCTTCCTTGTTATTATTTCACGTATTACACCCTGTATTCTAACCCAGTTTTGTTCGGACTCCATCATTTGGTTTACCAGATCGCTTTCCTCTTTAATTTCTGGTAGGTCTGTGCATTCTTTTTGACAGCGCTTGCATTGAAGGATCGTATGTGCGACGTTGTCTTCTGCTCCACAGTACTCACACAGGGTGTCCGTTACTTTTCCGATTTTGTATAAATAATTTCGAAAGCAGCCGTGGCCGCTGAATACTTGGGTGACGTGGTAGCCTATCTCTCCATGTGTCTCTGTGGCCCATTTATGGATGTGTGGAATAATGCGTCTTGTCCATGTTCCTGTTTTTGCATTGTCCCATTGATTTTGCCAGGTCTCGTACATCAGGTCCGTAGCAGCTTTTTTGATGTCCTGTTTTGAAAGATTGCCTTGGCGTTTCGTCGAATAGGTGTTTTTTCTCTGCGACACTAGTACCTCTATGGGGGTATTCCTGCAATTTCAAGAATGGCTTCCCTGGATACCGTTCTGTACGCACTACTAACTCTTAGTGCCAGTTTACGTTGCACTGTCGCCAGTTGGTTTTTATCTTCTGTACCTTCATGGCCCTACACCAAATTAGTGCTCCGTACAGTATCACAGATTGTGCTACCGAACATAGTAACTTCCTTTTGCTGGCAGTGGGACCTCCCACGTTTGGCATTAGTCTTTCCAGCGCAGTGGTGGTTCTGTATGCTTTCTCCGCCGCTTTGGAGACATGGTAGCTGAACGAAAGGTTTTTGACGATAATAACACCTAAATACTTAACTGCACTTTTCGGTGATATTATGGTATCTTTGATCTTTAAAGTTATCTCATTTAACTGTCTCTTGCCCGCCAGTAAAACAGCCTCGGTCTTCTCTGGGGCT
Organism: Phosphuga atrata; assembly: GCA_944588485.1. NCBI lineage: Eukaryota > Metazoa > Arthropoda > Insecta > Coleoptera > Silphidae > Phosphuga > Phosphuga atrata. The sequence goes on from OX155894.1 coordinate 44,638,232, forward strand.
AGCTTTAGGTCCCTTATCTCTAGCCACTCGTCCACCAGCCTCATTGCTTCGTTTGCCTTGTCCATTACTATGTTTTCGGTTTTTCCACAGATTGTGATTGCCAAGTCGTCCGCAAAACCGACTGTCTCAACTCCTTTTGGCATTCTTAATCTGAGCACTCCGTCGTACAGAATGTTCCACAAAGTTAGGCCCAATACCAAGCCCTGCGGATTTCTACACCACTGCTGATTTCTAGCTCCAGTATTTTGTTTTCTGCCTGTATTGCTATTTTCCTGTTATCCAGGTAGCTTCTTATTATGCGGAGTAGGTATGAGGGGAGTCCTAATTTTGTCGCCTCATCCATGATGTGTTGCCAGCTTGCTGAATTGAACGCGTTTCTTATGTCTAGCGTTACGAGGATGCAGATCTCTCTTGTCCTGCACGTTCCTGGTTTAGCTGTCCTCGCCGTTTCCACCACCTTACCAATGGCGTCTATCGTTGACATTCCTGGCCTGAAACCGAACTGTCTCTCGGACATATTTGTTTCCGCCCTTATTCTTACTACGAGGAGTTGCTCCAGTAGTTTGCCTGCTACATCCAGAAGGCACAGTCGTCTATATACGGCGGCTTCGTTAGGGTTATTTAAATTTTTCCGAAGTAGAACTAATTTCGCAACTTTCCATATCTCTGGGAAGTGTCCTAGTTTGAGGAATTTATTCATAACCGCGAGTATGTATTCAGGCGTTTTGCACGCTGCGAGTTTTACGACCTCCGGTGGAATTCCGTCACGCCTGGAGCCCTGCCATCTCGGATGCCATCCTTTGCTATTCTTAGCTCTTCCAATGGGTAATTATCCCCACGGGGGTAAATCAGCTTTTCTGCGGGGATAAACAAGAGCTAAATTACTATGTCTTACTAATGAATTAATAGAATAGATAATTACTAGAATTTTTAAAGAAATTACAGATAAATCGCGCTGTAGTATTTAAGATGATTAATCCAGAGTGCATCAAACCAAACAAAATAAAAGAACATTAGTAGGGAAAGATGATTCGTTCTCGACCCACCTCCCGCACCTTATGGGAAATTACATGTAAATCTTGGTCCAAGCACCTTATGGGAAAATCCTATACAAAATACCAGCCTCCTGTTTAAACCTATTTATTAGCTGTTAATACCCGTTCAAATCTCTTCATATCTGTTTATTAGCTTTCAATAGCAGTTCAAAACCTGTTCATTACCTATTTGATCCTGTTTAAACCACATCGGATCTGTTTATTAGTTAAGAGGGTGTGAGGTTTATGTAACCTCACGTTCCTGATAATCTGGTTCTGGTCTGGTTCTAGCGCATGCGCAAACCGCCGATACCTGTACAAGCAGTATTTTCTATGTTAGGTTTAAACAGGTAGTAATCAACTTATAAACAGGTTCAATCAGCTAATAAACAGGTTTAAACAGGTATTAATCAGGTATAATCAGCTAATAACCAGACCAGCTAGAACCAGACCAGAACCAGATTATGAGGAACGTGAGGTAACATAGATCTCACACCCTCTTAACTAATAAACATCCGATGTGGTTTAAACTGGATCAAATAGGTAATGAACAGGTTTTGAAACGTAAACAGATATGAAGAGATTTGAACGGGTATTAACAGCTAATAAACAGGTTTAAACAGGAGGCTGGTATTTTGTATAGGATTTTCCCATAAGGTGCTTGGACCAAGATTTACATGTAATTTCCCATAGGGTGCGGGAGGTGGGTCCAGAACGAATCATCTTTCCCTACTAACATTTCAAGAAATTTCACAAAACAGTAATGGTCCCCTTTACCAGAAAGAGGAAGCTGAACTTGAAAGCTCCGAGCATTGATGGTCAGACGTTAGAGTTCTCAGAGGAGGTGAAATATCTAAGGGTAACCTTGGATAAGAAACTCACTTGGAACTCGCATCTGCACAAGACGCTCTCAAAAGCCATAGCGGCCTTTTGGATCTGCCGTAAGCTCTTTGGGAAAACATATGGACTAAAACCCAAAATGGTCCTATGGTCTTATACAGCAGTGGAAAAAAGACCCAAAGCATGCTACAAAAGCTTCAACGGCCCGCGTGCTTGGGTATAATAAGAGCGATGGAATCTACTACAACCACAGCAATGGAAGTTTTATTGTACCTACTCCCACTGCATAAACATGTAGAAAAAGAAGGTCTTTTCAGTGCTCTGAGACTAAGGTGTACATCGCCTATTGAGAGTCACATGGAAATAAGAGAACACATTGGAAAGGAATTTCTTAAGCATCCCTGGGACACGATGTCTACAGAAATGACTTTGACAGCCGTTGTGGTCAAGTGGTCAAGTGGTCATTAATGACCGCCAAAGCAGTGTTCAAAGAATGGAACATCTGAAAGACCAAGCGTCCATGTGGTACACCGACGCCTCAAAAACTGCTAAGTGTACAGGAATTGGCATATACAACCGGAGCATTGCGCCAGGCTCCCACGGTACTGCAGGATGAAATTATAGCCATTGAAAGATGCGCACAAATCTGCCTAAAGAAACGTCTTTAAGGAGTGCAAATCTACATTCTAACAGAATTAATTCCTTAACGAAATTTAAAAGCCCACAACTTTAATTCCAAGTTAACCTGGACCTGTAAACAAACCATAAAGCAACTGATGAAAGGTAACAGACTCACGCTAATGTGGTCACCGGGTCACCAGGGCATATATGGGAATGAAATGGCCGACGCACTCGCCAAAAGCTTCGGAGCCAACTTGTGGGCTTACAAAGGCCCACTTAAAGCAGTGGGCTAAGAAATGGGAAGAAGAGCAAAAGCAAACCCACTGGAAGAACACGCCAGGACAGAGGCAAGCTAAAATGCTCATAAACTATTCTGCCGCAATAACGCAGCAGATGCTAAGCTTCTCTAGAAGAGAAATCAGAACTTTGGTAGGAATACTCACAGGACATTGTCCAGTGAGATATCACCTACACAAAATGGGAAAGGCAAAGGAATTTTCCTGTAGATTATGTGAATCAGATGAAGAAACCGCTGAACACATAATGCGCACATGTGTGGCGCTAGCACACATAAGACTTGCCCACTTCGGGGTCGCAAGAATGACCACCTTGGAGCTGATTAGCAAGCCTCTCAGGAATATCTTAGACTTCGTTCATGAAGTTGAATTCCTGGGAGAGTAATTGTAGTAGGGTCAAGCATAATAGATCAAGTTGGTCGAATTGCAGAAAGGCTTTGCAGCTAAACGACCCCTACAAAAAAAAGTTCACAAAGAGTTCGTAGTAAAGTAAAAGATATAGATTTTTTAAGAAAAAGGAGAGCCATCTGATGTCTTCGGGGTTGGATTCCACAGGAAATATGCCAAAGGCAAATGAATCGTGACTTGCAGCTTCATATCAGATTTCTTGCCTAACCTAACCTAAACTATAGGAGAGGAGCTCATCAAACCTTGTTTGTGTGATACAGTATATCTCGTTAGTGGTGAGCAACATTGGTGACTAAAATTAAACAAATATAACTCTCAAATACAACAGTTCAAAGTCGCATTTCAGACGTGAGTAACGATATTTTGGCAACTGTTATTTATAAAATTATTGGAAGTCCTATATTTGCGCTGCAATTAGATGAGTCAACTTGGTTGTAGCGTCGTTTTCACAAGTACTGGTATTTACTCGATATATTAAAGATTACCATGTAAAAGAGGAATACTTTTTCTGCAAGTCTCGTGGTGAAGACGCATATTCTGAACGCTAAAGCAGTGTATTTTAGACAACAGACTGGACTAGTCAAAGTTGGTTTGCGTTTGTACACACGGGGCTTGTACGTGGTTTGTACAGACCACTGATTTCTTCAGTGAAATTAACAGTCTTAATATCTCATTTCAAGGAAATATGACGAATATTTTGACAGCGCAGGATAAAGTTGCAAGTTTTGTGCGTAAATTGGAAATTTACCAACGCAGAGTGCAAGTAGGCGATGTGTCGATGTTCACACAGCTGTATGAGCAATCGGTAAATACCAAACCAAACAAAATTACGCTTAAAATTGCCTTGGTTCAGCATTTATCTGCAGCAATAGACTCACTGAAGCAATATTTTCCGGACATGGATACTTGTCAGTTCAACTCTTGGATATTAAGACCATTTTTTACTGATAATGACATTATTACAGACGAAGATGTGGCGGCCAATGTGGGGTTTCTCGGACTGCTCGAGAATAGTGCTTTAAAAGTAGAATGTATTCTGATCTCGGCCACGGGCGTAGTCAGGGTGTAGTTTCGGGAGGGGGCTTAGAAAATATTTCGGGGCGGGGGTTTTGCAGAAATGCACCAATTTACTTTCTAAGACTGACACACAAGGGTTCCTAAACTCTAATATTTAGGGTTGTTTTGGATGAACCCCCAACCCCCTCCCCCTTTCTACGCCCATGATCTCGTCACGTTTTGGCGAAGAGTAAGTGTATCCTGTTATAGCTAATAGAGTTTTAAAAATGTTAACACCCTTTGCCATCACCTATAGATGTGAGTGTTTTTTCAAGTTCAGTTACATTAAAAACAAAGGCCAGAAACCGTTTCAATGTAGAACATTACCGACTTGAGATGCGCTTTAAGTGAAACTAAACCTAAAAAGACTTCTGAATGCAAAACAGTACCAACGTGAAGATAGTAGTATAATTTGTGATTAATAAAGATATTTGTATTTCCTTGTATTGTTTGTTTTGATAACATTTTAAAGTACGGGTAAAATCAGTTTTAGAGTAGGACAAAGAGATAATGGTATTGAAAAGGAACAGCGATTCTCAAAGTGGGCGATATCGCCCCCCAGTGGGCGATGGGATCGTTTTGGGGATCGCTAGGTAGCCCGGAAGCGATATAGGGACGGTAGGAAAAATTGTTACTTTTTAAAAACATTTTGGCTCGTCGTCAATTTTATAAATTCCCAAATCAGATGGAAATTCAGGAAACTTAAGAAATATCTTATCAACATATTCTAATATTCAGAAATCATTTGGACCTGTTGCATAATAACATGAACAAGAGATTCAAAGATCTCTCAAAAAGAGTTTGTTTGATTTGGAAGTTACTGATTAGATAATAACACCATTTTCATGTTATCAAAACGCAGGCCCGGTTGTGAAAGAAAGTTAGTCAGGTTGCAGAATGATATCAACTTCATATGAAGAATTTTGGTTTCATTGGCTTTTGAAATTCGCGAAGAAATTATTAATAGCTTTTCCAACATAGTTTCCAACATAGTTAGTCGACTTAAGAAATATACTGCATATTTTTTTACTTAAAATGTGTTTAAACCTCACGAACATTGAACCCTAATTAGGTAAATGGATATCGCAACATCAATCTCATCCTTCAGATTTGTAATTTAAAAATTTGTTTGATCTGCCTATAAATTTAAATTTGTTTTTTCATATAACAAGAACACACAGATTTGTTAAAAAATTAAAATCTGAGTTTGGCTGTTGATACAAGTTGGACAAGTTAGAACAAATTGTCTTCGACAGTGAATAGTTTCTCCAGAAAAAAATTAAAATTAGAGTTTGTTTCTAAGATATTGAGATTGAGACAAACTAAAATATTATATTTGTCCGGTTTGAAAAGTAATTTTATCAATAATAATAATATCAATAATTAATATCAAATAATTATATTATGTGTCACTATAATAATTCATTTTGAAAAATTTCAATGTAATTATTTGCTTTTTTAATTTTTCAAATTCATATTTTAAATTTAACACTATTCAAATTTATCCAATTTTTTTACGGTTTTACGCAATATTGTATTTTTCAATATTCATAGCATTGTTTTTTTTTAATTTTACATATTGATTATGAATTAATAAAAAAAATTGATTATGAAATATGACAAATTGATTGAAATAGATTATGTAATTTTTTCTATTTTGCGTCTGTAATGGACTCATTACAGCACTCATATGCGTGCGGTAATGGCTCGCCGAGTGCTGTAATTTTTTTAGTTAGTTAATTTATTCAAGGTTGGCACGGAAATTCAGAGCTGTCAGTGTCAAATTTTCGGCGAGATAGTTTTGAGGTTATGTGAAGTGTGGAAATCGTGAATACAAAAATTTAATTAATTAACCCTTTCACTGCCATGTCAATTTTAAGCAATACCACACAGCGCCAATATTTATAAAAATGCCGATAGTTATGCAACCCCTTTCACAATGATAAGCCACCTATTGATCAAAAACGGAAGATTGTATAAAGAAACTATTCAAAATAATAAAAAAAAAACCAAATGACAACTTTAGAATTACAATATGTTGTGTATTCGATTGTAACACGGAATACACATAATGGTTAACCTGGACAGCTTCCACAGAATGTTATAATTTTTACAGTTTGATTTGTAGCTTCCGTCCATTCATATTTTTTAGAATTTTCTTTGTAACAGTTTTTACAATATTTTTTTTATTTTTTCCGTGATCCTTCTTTGCTCTTCAGTTCGTGACGAGCTTTACATCCTTTGCCTGAGTTCCTTCTTTCGACGCAGTAAAGTAAATCACTAATTACTTCTTTTCTGAATTTGGTAATCGGAATTGCATTACTAGTTGCTTCCTTATATAAAATGTATGAATTTACCATTGAGGTGGACAGTATTAAATCAATGGCCATTTTCCTATACCATTTTATAGTTTTCCTTAAGGGATTGCTGTAGGAAGCTAACTGGTCGTAAAAGTCTACAAACCCTTTTCGTTTATTATACTCAAGAACGATAAGTGGTTTAGTATTTTCTTTTCCGCGCTTATTAGTTGTTGTAAGCACAGTATCAGTATGTTTTGTAGATAACATAAGTACGTATCTTTTATCGCGCCAGCGCAAAATTGTAATTCCACTGCTATTTTCTTGGGCTACGTGTTCTCTTAACTTAGTTTTCTTGCCAAAATGCAAGGTGGTATTCCTTTTCGGTTTATCCTCATCGTACCTACAAGATGGGTACTTTCTTGCAATAGTCGCTCCGCCAAGTCAATGCTAGTATACCAATTGTCGACATATATTGTGTGTTCTTTATTCATGATCGAATCACAAAGGCGTAAAACAGTTTGGGTGTCCCCACCCTTCCCTATTACCTTCGTCATTAATTTTGCCAGTATAAATGGATAAATTATAAGTGTAACCAATCGAAGAACACAATTTAAAAACTTTAATTCCGTGCTTATGTCGTTTATGTTTCATAAATTGGCGAGATGCTAATCGTCCTTTGAAAGGTACTAAACTTACGTCAACACATACATTTTTAGTTAGATCATAGATACTTTGATAATTTTGCAAAAGCATTTTTACTAAATTTTCGATTTTGTGCAATTTATTTTGATTTTGGTTATCTTCGTTATTCGCAAAGTGGACCATACGCAACAATAGCTCAAAATGGTTGCGGGACATGATTTTTGAAATCGGAGTCTTCGGATAGAATTCATGATTACTCCAATAGTTACTTATTGCCGGCATATTTACCATTCCCATATATCCAATAACACCAAAAAGCTGATTTCTGAAAAATCTGTTGGGTACCAATTGTGAAGTCTTGATGCGGGTTGTACATCCGTTGCAAGTAAAGTTTGTGTGGCATATAGATTTGTTTGATCAGAAATTTCCTTGAATATATTAACATCCACAAGGTATGAAAAAAAAATCAATTGGCTCTACTCCAGACATCATTTTGGCTATATTAGGATGTATCCCCTCATTTGAACTAAAAATGAATTTGCGTTGTGCTCCAGTTCAAAAAGTCCATAAATTTTCTGCATGATGCAAATTTCCTGTTAGTTCTTCAGTTTCAGATTCACCATAAAGATTATCCATAAAGAGTAGATACTGTCACATGGACTTTTTACAAATAAGATTTGATTGACTTGATTTTTTTTAATTATATAAATCTGCAAAATTGAAATAATTTCAGATGAAATCACTAGATGGCCCGGGTTAAAAAGAAACCCCGGGCTACATCGCCCGGGACGGCGCTGTATAAAATCAGGACCCCGGGTCACACCACCCGGGATGGCGGTGAAAGGGTTAATGGTAATAAACGATATAACACATATTTATTTTAAATTCTTTTCAATGGTACAATTATTAAAAATATTTATAGTAACATTGGATTCTTGAGCAGTAAAACTCACACCAGAGACATTATATACAGTGCTACTGTTGCTATCAAATTGGAAATGTGGGGCACTAGAAGAACATCCAGGTAAGTTGATATTAGCTCGCTCAGACCCAAGCATTTTAGATATTTCAATCTTATTTTTTAACGAAGCGTCAACATACCCCTCCGCAACAGTAGTAGACTTCCATCCACCATGATTTTTTATTGTCAACAAATCACCACCATGGTTGGACATATGTGTCTCACTACTTCTTCGGAAACAATGTCCAGTATAAAGATCAGTGTTTGGTAATTTGAGAAATGTCGCAATGTCTTTTGATATTCTCCCCATATTAATATCATATGGACTATTAATACAATGACCCTTATGAATAGTTAAGAAAAACCTCTTATGCGTAACATTATTAGGACGTAAGTTAGCATATTTTTTAATTAAGTCAATCCAATGAGGATTTGTAATTGCAAACATTCTTGGAATGTAATTTTTTGTTTTAGATACAGACACAATTATGGAATCGGATCTGTATTCTGTCGTTGACAGACATATCCGTTAATTCCTGACGCATAAGCGCACCATTATAACCCATTAGCAAGACGATCTAAAATGAATATCGTTACATACAAAGCTGAGATATACATACAAATTTACCCACCTTCATAGCCAGATAAGACTTATCATCCGCGTCCCTTATAAATATATGAATATCTTCTTCTACTACTTCTTCTAAAATCCTCGACATTTTAGGTTCATAGCCCTGAGATATCCGTTTCAATAAGGCCTGCAATTTACAATATTTGGATATATCTACATCCTTGTGTATAAATAAACAGGACCTCAACATAGAATATATCGTCTATAAACTTGATGGTATATACTTCTTACGTAGAAAGTAATTCTTCGAAGTAATCTAGTGAAACATTTTCCGAAACAACTGCAACTTTATTTAGATTACACCACTCCTTAAATTTGCAGTATTCTTTTTCATATCTTGCTAGCGATTTATCTGGCAACAATTTATTCACTGTATTTGCAGCTATTTCTTTCAATTCTGGTGGAGTGCAAGATATTTTTTCACCCATTTTAATTACAACCTTTAAATTAATTTCAAGTGTCAATTATCAGTATAACCACCATAAAATTTTATGAACATGTAGCGCGATTTTTTTATTTAGAAATGGCATAAAATGGCATAAAAGGGCGCAAAATAGAAAAAATACTATAAAAAACTCGTTCATAAGGCGTTTTTCAGCACTTGTCCATTAGAAACTTGGACGCGTGCTGTAAAATCGCGCAGACTGAACTCTTCCTTTAATATACTATTAAACATTTAATATAATATCACAAACTGTGTCCCTTAAATTCTAATAAAACTGTTTATAATTCTAATTTTAAACAATTTTTACTTTAATTTGCGCTTTATTTTTTCTAGGAAGTCGCAAATCTAGATTGTTCCCTTTTGCCGTCTAAACAAATGTAAATTTTTCCTACTGAAAATGTAGACAATTTATTCTTTCTTATGAACGTAATTTTCATTAAACAAGAATTATTTATTCACAAATAAACAAAATCAAATAAACTTTATTCTTATCTTTATGTTTTTTCTTTGCTTAAGAAAATAAAAGTGATTAATTTAAATAAAAAAATCTTTATTTGGATAATTATAATAACAGAGACAACTTCATATATAAAAAATGAAATAATCGTATAAGATAGTTTAATAGAAAAGTCTTTAAAAACGCTAGCAAATCGTTGAAAATTCGTTTCAGTTTTTAGTATTTTTACCAAATTTAATTTTTGTAAATATTGAATAACGTAAAAAAATGTTGGCAAAGTAAAAGACAGACAAGTCTATAAATTCTAAAACTTTCAAAATTTGTTGCCGTCACAATGATAAATATTCACAACTAATTTTAAATTCGTGTAAAAAACTTTGTAAGAAATTTTGGTAGATCTCCTAAAATTTAAAAACTAGTGTTTTGGAATCACTATCCAAAGTTGTATGAGAATCTTGTCAATTTGTTCCTCTCGTTATCTCGTGTTCCTCGTTTAAAAGTCTAGGCATCAAAATGAAATATTATAATTCACAATTTTTTTATTTTACACATCCCATTGTGTTTTGAAAGTTTTATAACAAAACATTTTCGTTCTAATTAAAAAGTTAGTTAGTTAAAAGTTATAACAAATTGAAAATTTTTGAACTCGGTTCCAACTCAGGCCGAGCGCGTTGTGACGCATTGATGCTAATTTGTACTTACGCATTTAATAGCGCGCATGGCTTTGTTGATACAGTAGTTGTAGTAGACATGTCAAATCTTAAAGACACGCATAGAAGACGTAATTTCACATAAAACGCGTCATTGGAAGAATACGAGAGTTTGATTTTCTCAAACCTCATGCGGTTGTTAATATATGTTACCTTGTACAGACTATATTGTTGTCATTTCTGCAGCCTATAATCTCAACATAATTTTATTTTATAAACAATATTCAGTTTCTTACTTAAATTTACAATATGATGAATATTATCTGAGTTGGCCTTTATAAAACCTATATCACACATTATTTACTTGATAAAATGAGTTTTTAATAAAAATCAATAGACCATATACAAACGTCGACCGTGTACAATTTTGTAATTATTTTAGCATTAAGACGTCAGAAATAAAAACGACCAATCATGGCACGTTTCGAGTCACGTAATTCATTTTAAAATTGTATCACTTAAATTATTTATAATTAATTGAAACATTTTTTTACAACTTTTTCGCATCAAACATCCAAATTATTTATAATAAGGTTTTAAAATATTTGAAAAAAATCGATAATTTTTTTTTCAACAACCCAATTAAACATAAAAAAAATTAAGAAACAAAAAAAAAATAAAAATAAGAAATTAAAAGATAAATGTGCAGAAATCGATTAAATTTTGACAATAAATTTGAAATATTTTTGAAAATGGGTATATAAAAATCAAGAATTATTAATTATTATTATTAATAATAGAAGCATAGTTTCTAAAAGCAACATTGATTAATAATTGCAAAGTTTACAACAATCAGAGAAATAATAAAATGTAGATAAAACTTAGCGTTCCTTAGCTCTGAAGGAATTAAGAAATACCTATCGGTCCTAATCTCAATAAAGAAAAAAATCGAACCTGCTAGTGGTAGAAGGCGGGTAACGCTAACGTAGGTATGAACCGAACAATCACCGGTATAAGTGATCCACCTCCAACCGTTCAACAGCTTCGGGTAGAAGACCTGGCGGGGCAATGGAACACTTTTGTCCTGAGATTATGAACATGGTTTCGAAGGTGAATGAATTAACAAAACAATCTACGACATAATATTGCAGCAAGCAAGAGGAAGCTACTACATTAAGGATCTACTGATATCCTTAGTATGATGATTTATATTATGATGGTGGTGTTCAAAACTAAATTTTCAGTAGCAATTATTTCCCCAGTCGGATCTCTATATCCGACTTATCCTATCTAATAAAACTATAAAAACAAAGAAGTCAAAAATTGGCACATGGAACGTGAGATCCATGTATGAACCTGGAAAGATGTATAATAACGTTATACAAGAAATGCAAAGAAAATCAACATCATATGAATTAGTGGAACAAGATGACCGGTCATGGTCAAGCCCCAGCAGAGAGAGAGGCATGCTGTACTTTTAGGGAAATGAAGATGGTCATCAAAGTGTCACAATAATTTTATGGAAATATATTATCACGTCCATCATCACCTTTATCTCTCTTTAAGACCGAGTCATACTCTTACGACTGCAGACCCACTCAAGGAAACTAAACATAATACAAATATATCCAACAGCAGACATCCCAATCAAACAAACGCTTGAATCACTAAAGTCACGAGATATCAATATATTACTTGGGAACTTTAACGCGAATGTCGGCAAAGGAAGATGATATTAGTATAAAGGCGAATATGGGTAAGGGACAAGAAATTAAAGAGGTGATAGTTTAGTAGACTTCTGTCTGCCAAAGGTGCAGGCTGGTTTCAGAGGGGCAAGGAGCACAGTAAAGAATGTAATAACCCTGCGCTACATAATTGATCAGGAAATAAGTAGAGGGAGCCTGTTTGCTCTTTTCATTGACCTGAAGGCGGTGTACGATTCAGTAGATCGAGGGAAGTTGGTAGAGTGCTTGCGGAAGATAGGGTAAATAGGGATAGGGTAGATTAGGTATATCTCAGAGAGAGAGAGCGATAAGGATTGTAAGGGAGTTGTATCAGGAAACTGTATGTAAGATTAGCGTGAATGGGTGTGAATCTCATATTTTGAAGTAAGTGAAGGTCTGAGGCAGGGATGTCCGTTGAGTCCCACACTTTTTAATCTCTACGAGACTGACATGGAAAAGGTGACTGAGGATCAAGCTGGAGGCGTGGTTATAGGGAGCAGGAAAGTCGCTAATCCGCAGGAGAAATGAGGGAGTTGACTGAAAGGTTGAGAGGTTATTTTGAAAAGAGTAAGAGTTGAAAATATGTTTTTGAAAGGATATTAATCTAGATTTGAAGGGAACTTTAGGGCGGCTGAGGTAATTTGGAAAGTGTGTGTAAGAAGTGTGTTAGCGTATAGATGGGATGTTTAGGGGACTAGAGAGGAAGACAAGAAAGAGAGGGTTCAACAAAACTTTTACAAGAAATTCCTAAAGCAAGACAAGTCGACACCAGGCTACATAATCCTGCAAGAGGTGAATGCCTACAAGGTGGCCGTTTTAGCTGCATAAAGGGTGGTAAAATATGAATGCATGTTGAGTGAAATGGGGGGTGAAAGAATAAAAAAGAGGTATTTAGAATGGCAAATCGGAAGGGTGAAAGAGAGAAAAAAGGGAATGCGTGGGGGAATGAATAAAAGGAAATTATATGAAAGAGGCAGAATATGTGGCGAGAGACTAGAAAAACTTAAGAGTAAGGCTGGGCTGGAGCCGGCTAGGTTCGGCTCGCGCGAGCCGGTTAAAATTTTTGAAACTCGGCGAGCCGCTTGTTAAATTATCCCTAAAACCAAGAATGATAATTTTGGTGTCTACGAAAAAAAAGTTCAAAATTTTATTTTATCAAATGAGTTCAAATGCATACCATTTGATTACAATAATAAATTTGTAGCTCTTCCCAGAGAGCAGTTATTAGATAGTATGGCAAAGAATATGAAAGCAAGACTTTTATCGGCTAGTCATATAAATATGGATGAGGATAATAATGAGAACAATGATACTGATAACTATGAAATATTTGTGCAACTCTTCGAGATTTTAAATCCTTCTACCTGGTCATTAGGTAAAATTATGTCACCATTTCTTATGTAATTATGTCTGGGCCCAACACTTCTATATTTTCAAGATTAGTTCGTTGTCTCTCATCTTCTTGTGGTTTCTTTTTTATTTTCAGTGTTTGTTCTAGTTCGGTGAGAATTTCTCGCTGTTGTTGTACAGTATAGGCGAAGAAATGGTTAGAAAATTATGTGAAATTTTAAAGCTTCAAGTAGATGTTAATGATTTTCGTGATTTTATAGAGGCAAACATACAACTGAAAAATGTTCAGTTAAAAAAACGTAACCTAATTCAATTTTAAGGGCTAAAAAATAGCAAGCACAATTGCTATTAGCAGTTCAGAAGAGAGGTTTTATAGCCTTAGGATTTTAATTGCATCAAAATTAAAAATCAGCCTTATTGTGGAACATATATCCAATCTACTGACAATATATTTATTGGGGAAACCAATAGCAAATTTCGATGCCATTCCTTTTGATACATCTTGGATGAACCAGAATCACATGTTAACAACAGAAACAAGGGTAAGGAAAGAGCACAATAATGATGTTTCTGCGAATGAACAAGGGATATGGACTCTATATTAATTAATTAATTATGCGTATACTGCGCAGTATGTTTTAAATTTGGAATTTATCAGTTTTTTTTTGTCAATAAATGTTTTGTTCAGCTATATATATATATATATATATATATATATATATGTATATATATATATATGTATATATATATATATATATATATATATATATATATATATATCTATATCTATATATATATATATATATATATATATATATATATATATATATATATACTCATTTACCGTTTTTTTTTCTTCGAAATAATAGGGAGCCGGTTGTTCAAAATTTGGCAGCCCACACCTGCTTAAGAGGGAATGTGCAAACTGGGAGGAAATGGTAGGTGGGCGATTAGTAGATGTAGAATTGCATGAACGGCAGAGTAAAATTGCCAATAGTAAGTTTTTCAAAGAATACGCAATGATTCAGGTGCATGGTCATTTACCAACCTATTTATCACAAGTAAAGAGTCAGACGCGCAGGTCATACTAGCAAGGTTTAGGTGTGGAAGTGAAGAGTGTGGTAGGAAATATTGGATGAGTGATGAGATGAGATGATTGTAGGAAGTGTAGATAGAGAATAGGGCGAGAATGGAAAGAGTGTATGGATGAAAGGAGAAATTGTTTGGAATTGTTAAGGAGGGTGAAAAAGTGGAAAGAGCAAATAGGTATTAAGGAAGAACCTATTCATTTAATGTGTAATTTGTAATCTATAATGGCTCGTATTCTAATGTATTTATTCAAAATGTATTGTATATATGCTAATAAAAGGTCATAAAATAAATATTTAAAAAAAATAGTCTAGTACAATTTTGCCAAGAGGAAGAGATGATAATAACGAATACCCTCCAAAGCGACGACTACAAGCTTCCAAAGCGACGACTCTGTACATGGAGATCTCCACAGGACAGGGTCACAAACCAATAAGAAACCAAATAGATTAAACCGATTAAACCGTTTTAATAAGTGCGAGATATAGACATTGCATCAAGGTAGCTAAGGCTAACCCAGGCGCTGATGTCATTTCGGACCACAATACCTTAATAGCTTAAATGAACATCAAACTCCAAAGAATGCCGATAAAACCAGATAAATATACAGCACATAAAAAAGAAAGACATACAAAATGAGCTACAAACAAAAATAAAGGAAAATTTGAAAGCACTTGAAAACAAGGAAGAAAACCGAAAACGAAAGGTGATGCGGCACTAAATCAGCATTATTGGAACCATCTACAGCCATTCTGAACAAAGAAAAATCCACAGTAAAAAAAGAATGGTTTACTTATGAAATTCTTAATCTCGTGGATAAGAGAAGAAGCTTTAAAGCAAATGGGAGCAACAATATAAAGAAACCTAACGAACACTCCGCACAAAGATGAGAAAATCAAAGAAAGAGTTTCAACATACACAAAAAGGCGAAAGAACTCGCAAGCACGAGTTATCGCAAACAACCCAAATATACTGTACAACAGCGAGAAATTCTCACCGAACTGGAACAAACACTGAAAATAAAGAAGAAACCACAAGAAGATGAGAGACAACGAACTAATCTTGAAAATATAGAAGTGTTGGGCCCGGACATAATTAAAGATGAAGTGGTATTTGCACGGAATACACTGAGGAACAGAAAAGCGTTAGATCCAGACCAACTGCCAGAGGAAATTTTTAAACTGATAGAGGAGGATGAGACTCATATTCTTGTAGAATTATTCAATACCATATACAGAACAGGAGTGATACCAAAGAGTGGATGTTATTAACTTTTATAACCCTTCCAAAAAATAAGAGTGCCAAGCATTGCTCCGACAAACTTACAGTGTTTTTCTATTGGTTTTCCTCTTTTGTCAAATGTATTTCACTATTTCTCAAAAGTATTTCTTATTTACGTCACTTTGACAATAATATGTCAAATGAAATTCACTATTTGTTAAAACTTTTTCTCGTTATTGCAAATGAATTTCTTCTATTTTTTAAATTTAAACAAACGAACAAAAACAGTTGAAGACATAATTTTATTAGAAAAAAAGAGGATAACAAAAATAATAACTATACTAATACTAACGTAATACTTAGAAAAGAAATGTTTCATAATTAGTTCAAAATTTCAGTTCTCTTGAGGCAATCCCTAAATATGTCTCCATATGTCGAACATAATTTTGGCAATGCTCTTGCGTTATAGCTTCAGAAGCATTATGAATTTGTGCATACAGTTGATCTTCATCCGTGAGCTGACTTCTCTTTATGATATTTTTCCATTGATTAAATAGCTCTTCAATGGGGTTTAAAAAAGGACTGTACGGTGGCAGAAATACTGGAACATGTCCATGTGCTTTTATCAATTGTTGAATTTCCTCCGTTCTATGAAATCTGACGTTGTCCATTAAAAAATATGCTCCTCCTATATGATCTTCGCCTAAGTGGTAAAGTTGTCAAGAATTCCCCAAAGTTTTCTCCATTGTAAGACCTATCTTGAATGGTGAACAAATATAGTGAACTCATACACATTGCAGCAGCAATCGAATTATTACGACCTCTTAATTGGGCCTTGACTTTGTTGGCTCTATTATTTTTCTGTGATCTTCCATACGATCTCCTAGAATTCACTTGAATTCCGAATTCATCAATAAAAAATACTTTTTCTCTGTCAATCATTATTCTGTTATATTGAACAGCATAGCCAAACCTACTTTGCATAGTATCTGGGCTGTTACGCCTTTCTGTCAGAAAGGAAATGCGTTTTACGGAATAGTGAAATTCTTTTAACGCTCTGTCAATGGTCGATAAGCTTACCTCTAGTTGTGAATTTTGCTCCAATAATTTGGTTTTTATTTGTTTTAGTGTCAAGGTGCAGTCCTCATCAATCAAATTGCAGATTTCTTCTTGTTCCTCACGAGTAATTTTTTTGGGGCGATGCCCAACACTTTTCTTATTCATCTCGTTGCTTTTTTTATACACTTGGTAAATTTTTCTTACTGTGTCTGGCAAAACATTGAATTGCCGTCCTATTTGGTCTGCCGAACTACCATCGTTCATTGCTCTGATAATAAGAGTACGTACCTCGTTGGAAATTTTGTTGTTCTGTCTTCTTTCAGCATTCATTGTGATTTAATAATAATGAGAAATTGATTTAACAAATAAGGAAACACATCTGACAAAAAAGGAAATTGTTTGACAAACACAGCATTCATAAACACACAATATAGATAGAAAATAGTTTTGAGAAATAGGGAAATACAATTGACAAAAGAGGAAAACCAAAAGAAAAAGACTGTAATTTCACACACATGAAAAATCCTCTTGAAGGTGATATATAACAGAATATACAGGAAACTAAACGCAGGCATCTGCGATACGCAATTTGTATTCTGCAAAGGTCTAGGAACAAGGGAGGCACTGTTTGCACTCAATGCTCTAGACCAGGGGTCTCCAAACTTTCCAGCCTTAGGGCCATACTGATTACTCCAGTAAGTTCCGAGGGCCAAAACCATATTATCATTGTTGCCGGTGGTAAAAAGTGAAATAGTGCACTGATGAAGAAAAAAGTCCGAAAAAGTACGCAACGTTTAAAAAAGGCTGCAAATCGGACTAAAGTCCGCAAAACGGCAACACTGCATATTATTAATTTTCCTGTCATTATCTGTAATTTCTAGATTAGTCGTAGAGTACGAGCCATGAGGAGTAACGTGACACGACATCTGGTGGACACAAGCAGAAATAGGTAGTACCTTCTATCGCTAACAGATGGCGCTAATAGCACGTACAGAATAATCTCGTTGGTTCGAGAAAGTTCTGGTGTCTTCCACTCACTTCTAGATGGCAGTAATTGGAATATATAAGAAGGCTAGTGGCGCAACCACAAGTCAGTTCCTATGACACTGTTGTGAAATAAAA
The DNA here is from genome assembly GCA_944588485.1 of Phosphuga atrata. Lineage (NCBI taxonomy): Eukaryota > Metazoa > Arthropoda > Insecta > Coleoptera > Silphidae > Phosphuga > Phosphuga atrata. The sequence continues at coordinate 44,656,138 of OX155894.1, forward strand.
TAGTGCGTACCTCCTTAAAACGTGTTTGTGCGTGTTTAAGTTTAAGACATCTTTGTAACAGTATTTTGATTTGAATTGTTGCTTTTGTGTGTGATTTAGTAGTATGGAAAAGAAGCGAAAAATTGATAGTGAATGCAGAAAATTCAAAGATCAGTGGAACATTCAGTATTTCGTAATTGAGTCCAGTAACAAGGCGCTATGTTTGATTTGCAATGAAAGCATAGCCGTTCTCAAGGAATATAACATTAAACGTCATTATGAAACAAAACATTTTCAAAATTACTCAAAATATACAGGAAGTTTGCGGACAGAAAAATTCGAAGCTATGAAGTGCGGATTGAAATCGCAGCAATCTTCATTTACAAAACTCAACTTGAACAAGAGGCTGCAACTCGTGCCAGCTTTCGTGTGGCTCTTGAAATTGCAAAATGTGGAAAACCATTCACCGATGGAGAAATGACCAAAGAATGCATAATTGCAGTAGCCGAAGAAATGTGCCCTGAAAAGGTAAATTTATTAAAAACTGTCAGTATGTCAGCAAACACTGTGGCTCGAAGGGTAGAAAACATCGCTGAAAATATATCCTCTCAACTGTTCGACAAAAATGGACATGTTGAGTGGTTTTCTTTGGCCTTGGATGAGTCAACGGATCTGTCAGATACTGCTCAGGTGTTGATTTATATTCGAGGAGTAGATAAAAGCTATGAAGTGCAAGAAGAACTTCTTGATATGTATAGTATTCATGGCACAACTACTGGTACAGATATTTTTAAAGGAGTTGAAATGGCCATTAATCAAAAGAACCTTCGATGGAAAAACTTGAAATGTATTACAACTGATGGAGGCAAAACATGAGTGGGAAAGATAAAGGAGTGGTCGCTCTTGTGTCAAAGGCTGTAGAAAATGACGGTGGGTCAAAACCATTAGTCTTACATTGTATCATTCATCAACAGTCTTTGTGCGGAAAATGTTTGGATATGTCCTGTTTCATGTCATACATGTCTCTGTTCTGAGTTCTCTGTCTGAAGTTCTGAAACCAGTCATATCTACTGTTAATTAGACAAACACCGACAATTCCGACAATTTATTGAAGAGATTGGAGAAAATGACTTACCTTATCATACTGCCGTACGTTGGCTTAGTTGTGGGAAAGTCCTTCAGCGCTTTTTTGAACTTCGAGCAGTGATCGAATTTTTTTTGAATGAAAAGCATCGCCCTCTTACTGAATTACAAAACAACGCATGGCTGTGGAAGTTAGCATTCTATGTTGATTTGACAAAACATGTGAACGAACTGAATTTGAGATTGCAAGGAGAAAACCAGCATCTTCCTGATTTATACACTAATATCAAATCATTCCGGAAGAAATTGATACTGTTTCAATCACAACTACGAAGTAAATGTTTTTCACATTTTAAAACATGTGAAATATTCAGCCACACCACTGAGACTGAGTTTCCTATCGATTTTGCAATCGAAACTTTGAGTGCTTTGAAAATAAATTTTGATACTCGTTTCTCGGACTTTGGTGCCATTGCGAATCAAATTAAGATTTTTCAGAATCCTTTTGATACTGACATTGAAACCCTAGCCCCGGAACTTCAAATGGCAATGATTGATCTACAGTGCAGTGATATAATTAAGAACAAATATCAAAACTCATCTTTGTTGGAATTTTATAAGAGTCTTCCATTGACACAATTTGATAATTTGCATAAATTTGCTCGTGGGCTGTTTTCTGTTTTTGGTACTACTTATTTGTGTGAGAAGAACTTCTCCAAAATGAAGTACACAAATTTTTTTTACAGATCTAAATTAACTGATGAGCATCTTAAATCTCTTTTAATAATTGGTACAAGTAAAATTAGTCCACAACTACAAACTATTGTCAGTGGAAAATCTCAATTACATAAATCTCATTAGTATTGCATATGTCATTATGTTTGTTATAAGTTATGTTTTTATTTAAAATGTATAAAATGTTAGTTGCATTCCTTTAAATAATTTGTTAGTTATTATATACTGAAGTTAAATTTTCTGCATATTATACATGTCTTTACTCATTACAATTCTGTGTATCTTTATCCAACTTATCACAAAAACAATAACAATAAGCCAACAACAATGTTATGAGTAGTTAGCCCATGACCATAAAACATAAAATTAGAATACTTCAGTAAACTAAATTTAATTTGCTATAAGAAATATGTTCTCTAAATGAGTTTTCAAGTATGCTAGCTCTCCGCGGGCCGGACAAAATCTGTCCGCGGGCCGGATGTGGCCCTCGGGCCGTAGTTTGGAGACCCCTGCTCTAGACGTAAATCAGGACCTACACGCATGCATTATAGACTGTACCAAAGCTTTCGATAAAGTTAGACATGACCAACTTCTAGAAACGCTACTAGAGAGAAAGATTGACCTCAGAGACGTAAGAATAATTTCAAATCTTTACTATGGCCAAAAAGCAGCAGTACGAATAGATGACACATCATCCGAAGAAATAGAAATACAGCGAGGAGTACGTTAAGGTCGTATACTTTCAACTCTTTTCAATCTGTACTCAGAAGACACAATAAAAAAAGCACATGATGATAAAGACATAGGCATTAAAATTAACGACATGGCAATAAATAATTCTTTTAGCAGGAATACTCGAAGACTTGCAGACGCTAATTAATAAAATTGTCGCAGTAAGTGAAGAATATCTACTATCAGTGAACATAAGTAAAACCAAGAATATGTTAATGACAAAAATACCTTAGGATCAACGTAGCAACGTATACTATATGTAAAATATTAATCCATTGAAAGGGTAATAGAACACAAATACCTGGGAACAACCATCAATGAAAACAATAACAGCTGCGAACAGACAAGAATCACATTTACAAAAATGAAGCTGTTCTGCTACCGAGATCTAAATCTTGAATTAAAAAAAACCACTGGCGGGATGTTATGTATTGTTAATACTATTCTACGGTATGGAAGCCTGGACGTTGAAAAGGATCGAAGTAAAAAGACAATCGAGCTATGGATATGTCGAAGCATATTGAGGATTTCATGGGTAGAGGTAGAGAATATAACCAGCGTAGAATTTATGAGACATATGATTAAAAAAAAGAAGTCATTCTGTCAATTAAACGAAGTAAACTGTTGTATATGGAACATAACATGAGAGGACAAAAATATCAAATAATACTAACTTATCATGCAGGGAAAAATCAGAAGAAAGAGCTCCATAAAAAGGAGGCCAAACTCATGGTTGAAAAACCATAGGTGGAAAGTGTGAAGAACCAATTATTTAGATATGCGGTCACAAAAAAAAATAGCCTTTATAAACCAATCTTCGGAGCGGAGACGGCAAAAAAAACCTAACCTAACCTAAAAAAAGAAGATAAAACTTATAAAACTAACTATGAAAGTAACTATGAAATTATTTAAAATAAAGAAAGTGTAAGACTTTTTGTCATTGTTACAAATATAGGGTGCTCCAAGAGAAACGGACGTTTTACAAATGAACGGTACTACACTATTTTATGCCCGCTACACACTCTCGCGAAGTAGCACGGAGTTGAGCGAGGAACGAGAGTGTGGTCAGGTTACTCGAGCCGCCTTGTGCTTCCTCGCCTCACCTTGGCTAACTTCGCTTCATGAAGCGGTTTTTCGTACCCGAGTCAAAGGGACACGAGGCGCGAGTACGAGGAAGGGAGAGTATCACGTCTACACTCTCGTGTTTACTCGTCCTTTCCTATATATTATACACACAAATAGTTGCAGCAGCAGCTACCACCTGTTCGGTGTCAGTCATGGCACTGAGGTCCTCGCGAAGTAAGGCGAGAGTGTAGATGCCTCCTCCGTCTAGTTCCTCGCCTCGAACAACTTCGGCGAGGATCCTTGCCGAAGTTACTCCGCGAGAGTGTGGAGCGTGCATTAGCGTTTAAAATATTCTTATTGTCAGAAATAAGTAGGTTAAAAGAGCAGATTGAATTACCTATGTACGAAAAATAATATCATTAAAATGGTGTCCATTTTCACGCTGACAAATGTGGAGACGCTCTCTGAAGTTTCGCTTCCACTTTCTCCAATAATTGACGATCAACCTGAGCTATGTTTTTCTCTATCGCTTGTCGCAGTTCGGGTAGTGCACGAGGTTTGGTTTCATACACAGATACCCCCACAATAAAAACTCACTCATTGAAAGGTCTGGAGAGCGAGGGGGCTAATGCAAATCACCGAATCTGGAGATAATGCCACTAGGGAACAGTTGTCTAATAGCAGCCATCGACATTCGGGCAGTATGGGCCGTAGCTCCATCCTGTTGTAACCAACCATTTCGCAGATTGATTAGTCGTCCTCTTAGCTGAGTCCTCAATAAGTTGTGCACCATATTCGCCTAACGAGCAGTTGCCACGGTCACAGTGTTCCCGCTTTCCTCAAAAAAGTAGAGCCCTATAACTTCCCGATGCCGCACCACACCGTATCTTTAAGGCTGTGTTGTGGTGTTTATGTCGAGATTGTGGATTTTCAGAGGCCCAGTATCGGGTTATAAGTTTTGAGGTTTTACAACACCATTAAGATGAAAATGAGCCTCGTCGCTCAATATCAAAATCGCATAAGGCTCATATTCCAAAAGTTCGAGCATTGCTTCAGCAAAAACTGCACGTTGTGGATAGTCGGCCTCCTTCAACTGGTGCACAACTGCCATTTTATAGGCGTGAAAACATAAATCTTGGTGGAGAATTCGCCATATTCATGTTTTGGATATTCGTAGTATTGCAGAATGCCCACGAGCTGAACACCTTGGGCTACGTAACATAGCCTGCCTTACAGGTTCCACGTCCTTTCTTTTAAGAGGAAGGGGAAACCTTTTATAGGCACCCTCTAGCTGGGTAGTGTGGGACTCCTTCTCTTCAAGAGATAGTATACCCACTAAAACCACCTCCCCCTTTTTCTCATCTTGTCCCTAGCGCTGCCGTGGTTTGCACACTCTCGGGGTATTATCACTCGGCAACTTTGGGTTTGCGCTCTTTGGTTACTTTTTAATTTGTTGGCCTGCTTCCAGTCTCCTCTCATCTACTTCCTTGGCCTTAATTATGCTTCTTAGCATCTCCGCGGTTGCGTTCCAATTATCTTTACTTTCTAGCATGGTTTCGGTCATATTCTCCTTGTCCGGCCATACACCAGTTTTCCTTGGGATCCCTAATCTTAGCTTGTCCCATCTTTCGCAAAAGAATATCGTATGACACACGTCATCTCTTTCGCCGCAGTACCAGCACTGATCGCTTCGCCTTTTGCCTATTCTGTGTACAAAGGCATTAAAGCACCCGTTATGTCCCGTTAGCGCCTGGGTCACATGATAATCGACGTTTCCGTGTTTACGTTCAGCCCAGATTTGCACATCCGGAATCAATTCTCGCGTCCATGCGCCGTTTTTTGCCCCTTGCCAGGCATTTTGCCAACTCGCCATGGTGCGCTGCCGCGCTTCTTTCTTGGATAGGACTTAGCATTTTCTGAGAGCCATCCTTTCGTCTACAAGGAGTGTTATTGGTGGGGATCCAGCCACCACTTTTACAGCCTCTGCCGAGACTGTCCGGTATGCAGAGACTACCCTAATCAAGGCCCTCCTCTGTGCTCTTATCATAACTGTTCTGTGTATTCCCAGTTGCAGGCCAGTTCCCCAGATCTCCGCTCTGTATAGCATGGTTGAAGTGACCACCGAGGACAACAAACGCCTGGTCAGGCTGAGAGCCCCCCCAACGTTCGGCATGAGTCTCCCCAGCATCGCGGCCGTCCTTTCTGCTTTGGCCGACACATTACAAATGTGAGGCGTAAAGCTCACCCGCTGGTCCAAAACTACTCCCAAGTATTTAATACTCTTCTCTGGTTTAATTATTGACTCACCCAGCTGAAACTGCACTGACTCCGGCCTCCTGCCACCTACCAGGAGCACAGATTCTGTCTTGTGCATTGCTATGGTTAATTTCATGTCAAACATCCATTGCATTATCTTAGCTAGAGACTGTTAGACTTAGTTAGTTAGACTTATTAAGTCATTCTCCTCGTGACCCATTGTCAGAAGAGCCAAGTCGTAAGCAAAGTCCACTGTCCGGGCGCCGACAGGCAACTCCAGTTCTAGGGCCTAGAGTGCGTTCCATAAGGCGGGCCCCAAAACCAAGCCCTGCGGTACCTCAGGTCACCTTGACTGCTCTATCGTCTTCAACTATTAACCACCTGTCGCTTAGATAGCTCATAGTTATGGCAACAATTTCTGGTGAGATCTCTTTCTTCTTAAGGGCTTCCACTATTTTGCTTCACGAAGCCGTGTTAAAAGCATTCTCCATGTCAATAGTCGTGAGAGCACACAGATTTCTGCTTCTCCTTGAACCGCTATTAGCTAACCTTGCAAAATTAATTACCTCCTCCATAGCACCAATGGTTGAGCGTCCCTGCCTGAAACCGTACTGCCTTTCTGAAAGTCCGCCTCTTTCCTCAATTTCCCCATAGTGCATAGCAGGCATATTGGCCTTACTTTGGCTTCCGTCTTCGTTTGTGCCTTGTTTCGGTATCAATACTAATCTGGCCACCTTCCATTTTTCCGGAAACACACTGACTGCAAAGAGGTCGCTCACCACCGAGAGCACCGTTTCAGGTATCACTACCACCAGACGGATCACTTCGGCCGGGATACCATATGGGCCAGCTGCCTTTCCCATCCGCAATTTTGTTGCAGCCGCATTCAATTCCTCCAGAGTAAAAGGATTTCGACTTCCTACCTGCGCGGGTACCCAGCGAGCCTCCGATCGTTCAGGAAACAACTTTGCTACCGCCTGGAGAGTATCTTTTTTCGTCCATACAGAGCGTGTCCTTAACTTTCTCATGACTATTTTATATGCTTTCCCCCAGGGGTCCTTGTTCACTTCGTCGACTAATTTTTGCCATGTCAAAGACTTTGCCTGCTTCACCTATCGCTTCAATAGTCTCCTAGCGGATTGGTATTCTTCCCTGAGCTCTTGAATTACCTGGTATTGTTGTCTTTGGGTTCTGCTGCGGTTTGCTCTCGCCAGCTTCTTCCTTGCCTCCTTGCAGGTAGCTCTACAAGCGGCAACCTCGGGCGTCCACTAGTACACAGGTCTTTTGGAGCCATAGTGAACATTCTTAGGGGTCAGCGTCTCTTCGCATGACTGCGTTATCGCCTCCATAAGTTTGTCTGCCGTGCAACGAGTGCACCAAGCCAGCTTGCTGTAGATGTTCGCAGCCAGTTTTCTTTCTTGCGTTCGTCCCACTTCCATCCTACATTTACTCGAGAGGGCTCTGGCAGGTGCCCAGATTTTTTCAGCATGAAGGCTTTCGGTAGATGGTCGCTGCTACATTCAGAGTCCAAGACTCTCTATCGATCAAGGCGTGTTCCTAGTGTGCTTGAACAAAAGGTGACATCTATTATAGATTGGCTGTTTCCACGAACAAATGTGGGGTTGATTCCATCATTAGCAGTTACCATGTTTAGTGCTGCTGCCAGATCAGCCAGCAGATTGCCTCTTCGATCTTCTATATGGGAACCCCACAGGTAGGTCTTGGCATTGAAAGCCCAGCCTACTATAAAAGGACCCTCTCTCTCCTTCAGCGATGCTTCGAGTTTCCCAAGATATGCAGCAAATTCTTCTATAGCGATATTCGGTGATATATAGCAGCTATATATGGAGCAGAAGTTTGTCCGGATCCAGACCCACCCGGGTCCTTTCCCCCACTCTGTCACTATGAGTTCCTTGGTTCTCACCAAAATTGCTGCATCCTGATGTTCATTCACATACCACCCCCCTTTGCTTATGTGTTTCCTATTTGGTTCGCTCACCAGCAGAATATCGGCATTCTCTTCATAGGCCAGCTGATAAAAGGTCGTGGGTCGTCTGACTGCGATTGAGGTTTATTTGAATAAATGACGCGTCTGGATTCTTCAACTTTCCCTGGTCCTGCTTTCCTGGACTGTTCGCGACCTTCTGAGATCTAATTGGATTTGTTAGTATGTTTGGATTTCGTAGTTTTGATAACATTCTTTTCCTTTCTCCGCTCCCGTACTTGTTCTACCGCTTCCTTGTATTTTTTGCACTTCATACTCCTTGCCACATGGCCACTCTCGTTGCAAGCATAACACTTAGGTGCCTCCCTACAGTCTTTTGTTTCGTGGCCTCGTCCGCCACATCTGAAACATACGACGTAACATACCACGTCTTTCTTCTGTGCTAGTGCATATTGCAGCGTTATGTTCATATTCCTGACATTTAATCGGTGTTTCTAGCTGCTGTATGCGGCACCTAGACCAGCCTATCGTTAGCCTTGCTTTCTTTTTAACGATCTCGGCGTCGGCACTTTTCAATTTTGCAATCGCATACGTTACGACATTGTTGCCTTTCTTATTGGATATATGGATATGTATGTCCTCTCTTTCGGCGTCCGTTTCGTTTAATTCTTTGATGAGTGCTTGTCTGATCTCCTCTTCTGTTATGGTACTGTCAATGTCTCTGATCATGATAATGCCATTATCGTTTGGAGTTTCCTTCATCACTTCCCTTTTAAATGTTTTACTTCCCCCATCCAGCACGTCCTCGATTTTAATTTTGATGTCTCCTTTGTTTGTTTTCTCTATACCCTTTATTCTTCCGTTCGTTCCACGTCCTGCGGAGTTCAAATTGTGCGTCGTGGTCCATTTGGTTTCTTTTTGATATAACTGTCTCCACCACGAAGGGCAATAACCCATCGCAAAATGGTGTTCCGGCTCGGTATATCTCCATGGCGAGGAACGTTAAACCTTCGATGAAAGAGACGTTGAATTACCGTAACTGATTCGCCGCTCCTCACAAAACAAGGAAATTAATTTTTATGATTAAGCAATAACCATTTACAAATTGCAAGGTCAGGGGAGGGTGCCTAAGGCCTCGGCTCTTCTCTCCGACCCTTTCTGGTTTAGTACTACCTATCCCAAAAACGTCTGTTTCCCATAGCGCACCCTGTATATAGTAAAAAAAAGTTTTCAAATTTAAATATATAAAAGTTGCAAAGTTTATATTCCGATTTTGAATTTACAAAAATCTAGAATTGAAAATATTACACAGGAATTAATAAAACTTGGACCATACATTTCTATAATTGTTATAAACATTTTTGACGTGATTTAAATAGACAAAAATTTGCAAAAGTTTATTAGTAAATTTTAAACTTAATAAAAATTCGTAATTTAATCAGAGAAACATATAAATGGTAATAGTAAGTTGAACAATTTCTGGAGTTATTAAGAAAATATTTCTGTGTAGTTGTAAATCTCTATTAAATCAAAATTAAAGCAGATGTTAGACAAAAATCAGTTTTTTTTAATTATACTTAAGAATTTGGATTTTAAAAAGCACAACAGGCGGAAAATTTTACAAAATTGGATAGCATAGATAATAAAGTAAACAAAAAACGAATAATTATCGATATTTTTTTTAAGAAAAATGTAAATTATCTAAACAACATTTTGTAATTACATAATTGTAATTTAAATTTTATAAATATTAAAAAAAACGTGGTATTTAAATAAACAGAATTGTATTTGGATATTAGTTTTAACAAATTATCCAATTGTAAAACAAATTTATTTTTAAGAGGCAATCAGTCTGGTCATTTATACTTTTACGTCATTCACGGTAAACAATATTTCTCTATTTATGTATTTAAACTTAACATAATAATCACAAATCTATTAAGAATATTTATTTAAATTTTTGCAATTCCATTCTTACGCTTATCGAAAACATTTCTACATAAAAATTAAACCAAATATAAAATGGGAATATTAAATTATCTAATTATAAGCTGATTTAAGTTTTTTTTAAGATATCTTCATAGGAAATTAGTTTGTAAAAACTATTAGAGAATACAAATTCTATATATCGAGTTGAAAATAAGATTTTTTTACAAATTCGGGTCAATGCTCGTGTAAAAAAATCAAATAATTCATAATTTTTTATTTTTCTGTTGAACGGACATTAACATATAACAAAAATTAAAATTACAAACAGAAAATTAAAAAAAAATGGGTTGGTAAATTTAATAATTTTATTAAACATTATAATAACTATGATTTGATGTCGTCTAAGTTTGATATGTAACAATCAATAAGGAATCAACGAGTAAGGCTTAATAAAATGTGTTTCACTTTTTTCATATAAAAGAATAAAAATTTATTATTTTTTTGGGTAAAAAAGAAAACAAATCTATTATTTCCCCACTTATCGATATTCTAGAAATAAAAACAATAATAATAATAAACATATTTTCTCCCTCTACACACTAAAAAGTATATTTACATTTTTTTTTTATTATCTTCACTTACAAACTAAAACTCTAGTTGCAATATATTTCCATCGTTTTCTTAATACAACATTTGTACTACATTAAAAAAAACATTTCTGGGAATGCCTGAAACCATACAGAAAAAAAACCATTAAATTACGTTTAAACGAAATGCGTATTTACAATGAATGAAACTGAAAATTTTGGCACCCTATAATCTAAATGATAAAAAGAGCCAAACTAATTAGCCAAACTAATTTTTATTTAATAAATTTGATAAATAAAGTTGAACACAAATTATGTAATACACGGGAATGTACGGTTTACATAATAACGTGGTCTTGGGTTCGGATTCTTTTATGTCCCGCTGTGTGTCCTGAATGGTGCCGTTGCGTTGGTTGCATGCACGGGGTTCTATTAGTCTTTCCTAGCAAGGAAGAATTCGGACTCTCGAACCATAAATCTAGTGAATACAGCGCTGCCAGCTGTCCTAGTTTCTCGCGCTCTGCTCCACACAGCCTCAACTCAGACTTTGTTGTATCTTGAAGGAACCTTGCCACCTTTTCATTTGCACTTGTATTTATACTAAACCCGGGACGTTCATCGCCCAAACGTCTACAACCTATAAAAAAGTAGAAACTATAAATTATATGTTAGTTTGCATAATTTAAGCAATATTTCTTACTGAATTTACTTATTACCTGATGAACTTAAAAATCATAAAAATAGCAAATTAATACCCACAAAAAATCTGTCGATATCAAATTCATTGAATTATAAAAATTTAACATAATTATTGATTAACTATAAACATAATATGACTATAAAAATAATTTATTTAATATTAACCAAATAAGTTGGCCATGAAATTCTGGTATGTCCCAGATTTTTAATTTTGCTCCCCCGAAAAAATGGGCAAAAAGGAGATTATAATAATGCCAACCACAGCAAAACATCTGCTGCCGTACGGACTTACTAACAGTACGATGAGAGTGAATGATATACATATATATTATCAGTGACTCACTCGCCCTGGGCTCAAGCCCACCAGCTAAAATCAACCACTAACTTGGTATGATGGAAACACAAGCTACAATGCAACTACCTCAGGCCCTAGTTATGACGAGCGGAGGCAAACCTGGTTATTCGGATTCTGGGGGGCCAGGACATCATGCAGGGAAGAGTCGGAGCTTCCCAAAACTCCTCAAACCCAAGAGTAAGCACTTCATTGGTTCTCTCAACGTACAGACGCTGACCAAAACAGGAAAACTAAAGACGCTAACGGACACCTGCGATAAATTCAGTACCCTCATACCTGCAGTACAAGAAAGACGATTTCGTGATTGTGATCACTTTGACTCTGGTGGATATCGTATCTACAAGGTAAAGCCCGCAGTCAAGCTAAGAAATAGTAATTTTCATATATTGGGAACCGCATTTCTAGTACATAACAGTATCCAGAACTTTGTGCTAGATTTCTCATCACCTTCAGAACGAATCTCCCTACTCACAATTAAATGCGCTAACAAGGCCTACACACTGATTAACGCACATGCTCCTGTTAACAATGACCCTGACAAGAACAAAGTGGAGAAGTTCTGGTCACAGCTCGAACGGGCACTCAACAAGATCCCTCAGCACCATATCAAGATCCTCCTCGGAGATTTCAATGCACAAATCGGCAGAGAAAGGGAGCACAGGCACATCGCTGGGAATTTCTCGGCACACAAAAAGACAAATGCCAATGGACATCGCCTAATCAAAATATGTGTAAAGGCTAACCTCCAACTAATGTCCACACCAAAGTTAAGAAACCACCACGCAAGATGACAACCTGGAAATCACCAATCAACCACATCGGGGAATACCAAATCTATCACATAGTGATAACCAGAAAATCCTCCCCAGAAAGCATGAACGTGAGGGTACGCAAGGGTTACGTGGAGTCCGACCATTATCTTTCATAAATTAAAACCTGCTTCTTACCAAGCATAAGGAAGTGTCAAAAATCTAAATTCCCGCGTATAGATCCAAAATACCTAAGAGAACACGCGGAGGACTTCCCTACAGATCTATATCACTAATACACAATCACTACAGACCGACACACAAACATGGGACGAACTTCATCAGACAATCCAGCAATCAGCAAGGAAAATCGGTCAACCGCCACGAAAACGAAAACAGATGGTGAACATTGGAATGCGACAGGGCCCTTGAATTCCGTATGCTTGCGTGGAAGACTTGGCATAGCAACAAGACACAAGAGAATTGGCAGAATTTCTTAAAAATCCAGAGGGAAACATTCAAAACGATCAGACGTATTAAACGGACATACCATTTCAAAAAAAATAGAGGAAATCGACAATGAGTTCAAAAAAAATAACACGCAAAATTTCTACAGAACATTTAGGGAAGAACTGATGAGCTACAAGCCACCGAGCCTCTGCTTCCGTCGGCCTGATGGAACCCTTGAAACCAACACAAAAGCGAACTGCGAAATTCTGAAACAGTACTTCGAGAAGCTCCACAACAGTGAACCTCCTCAAGAAAGACTCCAATGCCACATAGCCGCCCCAAACCAGGACTCTGTTCCACCAATACATGAGGAAATACGAAACATCATTTTACACCTAAAAAACAACAAAGCACCAGGGGAAGACGGCTTAATCGCTGAAATGCTCAAGATCGGAGGTGAACTCTTGATTGGCAGACTGCAAGCTATCATTGGAAATACATGGAAGAGCGGCACCATACCAGCGGACTGGAAGAATGCTTTGATCCACCCACTACACAAAAAGGGCGACAAGACTGATCCAAACAATTACCGAGGCATTTCCCTTCTATCAATCGCCTACAAAGTTCTCTCACGTGCCCTCCTCACAAAACTGGAAGAACAGACAGAACATCTTAATCAGGCAGGTTTCCGAAGGCATAGATCATGCGCGGAACAAACCTGGAACCTGAAGATGATACTGCAACAACGCCAGCCCAACCGCACAGTTGTCACTTTCGTAGACTTCAAGAAAGCCTATGACTCGATTGACCGCATAACTCTGTTTAATATATTTCATGAATACAGTGTGGATAGTAAAACAACCATGTTAATAGAACAGACTTTGTCAGGCACAACATCTAAAGTAAAATTCATGGGTGAAATCTCCGAGCCTTTTCAAATCAGTAATGGAGTAAGACAGGGTGATTGATTGTCCCCACTCCTCTTCAACCTGGTACTAGATAAGATAATCAAAATATGGGAGAAAGAAGTACCTGGAATATATATGGGAACAAAGGACAAACGAATCAACATAAAGTGCCTCGCTTTTGCTGACGACCTTGCAATAATCACCCGGACTACTGAAGAAACCAAACACGCCATCGAGGAACTTCCTGAAATAGCCATCAGGACCGGCCTTCAAATCTCTCACGAGAAAACGCAATACATAGATTCAAATAGCTCAAATATGACACATCTTGCAACCAAATATGGCAACATCATATAAGTTAAGTTAAGTACCTAGGTGAAATAATTGGAAACACTGGTAAGGAAAGAATGGCTAACAAAACACGTGCAGAAAAGTTACGCAAAGCTTATGCAATCACCTAGAATATGTACAACAAGAAATCACTTTCTACCAAAGCAAAACTCCGTCACTACCATACAGTCATCCTTCCAAAAGCACTCTATGCAATTGAGACTTCATCATTAACCATCTACATCAATGATATTGAGAAAGTAGAACGTCAGATACTGAGAAAAATATTTGGACCCAAGGTACAAGATGGTATCTGGATGCGTAAAAGCTCACAAGAACTGTATTCCCTGACAGAACGATTCTCCTCAGTTGCACGGAAAAGACGTCTGAAATTCTACGGTCATATAGTACGAATGGATGACTCGATTGACCAAGAAAATCTTCCACATCATCAATGGAACCCGACACTCCAACGTACGCTGGCTGGTAGACACCAAACATGACCTCTCAGTAATCAATATATACCTATTGGCAACTACGCGAACTAAATACAGGCAGGAAATAAATTCACATAACTTCACATCAAAGAATCCAATAGCTAAGAGTTTGAAACTAAAAAACGCATGGACGCAAGAAAGAAGACAGGCCCAGATCGAAAGGATGAGGAAGTTTTGGGAAGATAAAAAGAACAAGATGACCAGTGCTAAGTAATGGTTCTACGCGCTCCGGGCTAAACGAATAAATAATAATCATATTAACCAAATTTGGTTTATGAACTCCACATGATAAATTACTTGAGGTGTGGATTAGACAAGCCCTTTCAGAAAGCTTTTACATTGTAAAAGTAAAACTTGCATATATGATTATACGTGAAAGCACTTTCAAAGAAGCTGTTGTTTCACGTGGAAGCACTTTCTGGAAGCGCTTTCACTTGCATAATCTGACTGCAACTTTAGTTCAAAACTATTTCAAGTTAAAGTATTATGCACTCATTTTACTAAATAGTTTAATATAATTTTAAATATAACATCGTTATATGATGCGTATTTGATTGCATATTGGTTCATCAATATACACATTATTTCATTTTATACATTAAACACTTCAACGAAAAAACATGTTTTGCCATACAGGAAAACTATTGGCACTAGGGCATCCAAACCGGTTAAAACCGAACCCGGTTTTCTGTTAAAATTTAGGAAACCGTAAAACCGGTTTTTTTTTCGAAAAACCGAATGTCGGATTTTATTTAAGTGGAAAATAATTTTATTTTTTTATTGTTATTCATGAAGTATTATATTCTGGATTTATTTGAATTTGAAAATAAAACGTAAGAGCAGTTAATATTTGGTTAAATAAATGTTCACAGATTTAGAGTGCACATAATCTTGATACTAAAGAAGTATAAATACTTTGATAAATAAATAAAATATATTATTTATTATTATTACATCATTTTTGCCCATATGGACAGTGTTTGAACTTAAATATCTCATGATGACACAAATTGCACTTCTTTCCCTTCTTTTTCTTCTCTTCCCAAAATCTCTTCATCCTTTGACTGTGCTCCTGTTTCCTATGTTCTGTCCACAATATTCCTATCTTCCTTTCGCTTACTAAAAATTTGGTATTCTTAATTTTGCTTCTGAATTTTTTCCTGTCTTCTATCATTTGCCGATTGATCCCCAATTGCTTTAAGTCATCTTCTATTTCATGAAACCAATTTGTTTTCCTACTTGAACTGTTTACTACATCAAAGATTTTTTTTGTAAGTCGCTTATTGTTCATTCTCTGTATGTGCCCATAGAAAGTTAGTCTTCGTTTTCTAATGATATCTGTGAGTCTGTCTGTGTGTTCATATAGCTCTTTGGTAGGTCTTTTCATCCATATCCCATCTCTGTGTACTGCTCCAAATATTTTCCTAAGAATTTTGCGTTCAATTTTTTCTGTTTCTATGATGCCAGATGCTCCAATTCCATGTAAGTTTGTATGCTTTCTGGAGTTTTTCCGTTCGTTTAATGTTAGACATCTTGTTTGATCCTCCTATTTGTATATATTCCCCTAAGTATTTAAATTTTTCCACTCTTTGTATAGATCCATAAGTCGTATGTATGGTATGTACATTGTTGGTATGTCGTTCCATGTATTGGGTCTTCTCATAGGATATCTGTAAACTTGTATTGTCATAGGATATCTGTAAACTGTTTTAGCGGCTATTTCATGTAATCGCTCCAGTGCTTCCTTTGCCTCCTTTGTGTTATTGCTGGTTATGGCAACGTCAATTGCAAATGCCAAACATTTATTGATTGTTTTTGTTTCGCGTGTTCTTCCTAGCTGTATGCCTTTCACTTGTTCCTCCCACTGCTTAACAATTTTGTCTAAGACCATGTTGAACAAAATTGGCGAGAGGCCGTCTCCTTGTCTGACACCTGTGCGTATCTGAAAGGCTTCTGAAATTTCACCCATGAACTTGATCTTAGAGGTGGTGTCCGTGAGCGTTAGTTGTATAAGTGTTCTCAATCTCAATTTGTCAATGCCATATTCTTCCAGTACTGCAAAGAGCGTTTGTCTATCAATGCTGTCGTACGCTTTTTTAAAGTCCACAAAGGTAACTACAGTGTTATTTGTCTGTCTTTCAATATTGTTCTTAGGTTCCAAATTTGTTCGATGCATGATCTCTCTTTCCTAAAGCCAGCCTGGTATTCACCTATTTGATGATCTGCTTGTGGTTCTAGTCTGTTCAATAACACTTTAGAGAAAATTTTGTAAGTGACTGGCACTAGTGAAATACCTCTGTAATTATTTGGATCTGACTTATCACCCTTTTTATGTAATGGGTGGATCAAGGCACATTTCCATTCTTCTGGCATTTTTTCTGTGATCCAAATGTCTGTAATGATCTTATGAATTGTTTTTATTATGTCTTTATCTTGAAGCTTCCACACTTCAGCAATAATGCCATCTTCTCCTGCCGCTCTGTTATTTTTCAATTGTTGTATGATCTCCTCTATCTCCTCTATTGTAAGTGGAGTAGAATCAGGATTGGATGTGGTTTTTTGGAAGGTCAATTTTTCCGTGGGTTCTTTACAATTAAGAAGAGTACTAAAGTATTGTTTGAGAATTGTACAGTTTTCTTTAGTGTTCGTTTCCAGGGATCCATCTGTTCTTCTAAAACAGAGGCTAGGAGGTTGATAACCCTTAATATTTTCTTTGAATATTCTGTAAAAATTTCTTGTATTATTTCTCTTAAAATCTACTTCAATTTCTTTTAGCCTGTTGTTATCGTGTGCTCGTTTTTCTCTTCTAATTTCCTTTGATGATTGTTTTTGAACTTCGTGAAATTCCTGTTTCGGATGTTCTGTTACTACTGAACTTCATCCACGTTTGTGTTCTTTTCTCAATGGCTTGATCACAAGTTGCGTTCCACCACCTATGTTTCCTTTTTCTAGGAGGTTGCGCCAAAAGCATTGCATTCTGAACTGTGGTCGCAAGATCTGTCCAAGTGTCTGTTGAATGCCTATTAATTTCTTCAATGATTTTGTCTCTATTTATCTGCAAATATTCTGGATCAGGCTTGACTATTTTGTTATTTACTGTCTTTTTCTGCCTTGGAATTGGTCTAATCATAACTTGTAACAAATAATGATCTGACTCGAAGAACCCTTTACGCGTTCTGACATTTAAAATTTCCTGCGTATTTTTGTTAGAAATGGCCACATGATCAATCTGGAATTCTCCCCATACGGTGTTAGGTGCAAACCATGTTGTCAGTTTTCGTCTTAGCTTTAGAAATTGTGTCGACATAATTTTGAGATTAAAATTTTGACAATATTTTATGAGGTGTTCTCCATTTTTGTTTGTGCGATAGTGAGCTGAATAAGGGCCTGTGATTTGTCTGTATTTTCTCTCCTTACCTAATTGCGCATTGAAGTCTCCCATTAAAATTTTAACATGCCTTTATGGTATGCTGTTGGTTACTTCTTCCATGTCTTCGCAGAAGTCTTGAACTTCTTGTGGTTTCTTTCTGTTATGCTCATTTGTAGGTGCGTGTGCATTGATAATCGTGTAACCTTTATTGCCTGATTTGAAGGAGAGTCTTCAGATCCTTTCTGATATTGAATTAAAGTCAACAATGTTATCCACGACTGATTTGTGTACTGCAAATCCCGTCCCAAACAATGATGGTGTACCTCTTCTGACAGCAGGTTTACCTTTATAAAGCCTATAATTTGAAAGTGTTGAAATGATTTTCGTCTTGAAAACGTGTCTCCTGAATCGCAAGAATTTTTATTTGAAATTTTTCTAACATATCTGTAAGTTGTTTTAGTTTTCCAAGTTTGAGGAGAGTATTAACATTAAGAGTGCCAATGTAGTGCTTGCGTAGAGATTTTGAGAAGCTCCGACTCTTCTCCTCATGATGTTCCTGGTCCCCCAGAATCCCATGACCAGTAAAGTCCAGCACGGTGACTGGGGCCTGGGGTAGAGGATTTTTCTTTTGTTCCATCATGATTACTTCAAGTTGAAAGTGGTTGTGGTGATCTTTAAGAAAGATCACGAATGTACAACTAAGGTATTGAGCCTTAGAGGTTGCCTCTTGATGTTTTCTAGCTAAGAGCAGGCATTTCCTTATACTCTAAATATATAGGTTTGAGTTTGCGTTCGCGACTGTTGTTTCAACCCTCTTTTACGGTGTATTAGGTCAAAAAAGGAGGGATAGCAAAAAATACGTTCATGTCACTTTGACATTAAAAAATAAACAACTATGTTTGTAAATAAAAAATATATATATATATATATATATATATATATATATATATATATATATATATATATATATATATATATATATATATATATATATCAATCAACAACAATATCTTTTTTATTCTTTACGTAAATATAGTGAAATAATAATAAAAAAATGTATTAAATAATTACAAATGGTAAATAAATATTTATTTTATTTTTTAACAGTTGCACTATTTTTGAAATAAGTTTTAAAAGGTAATAATCAATTTATTTATTTTTCTACTTAAAACCGGGTTGTAACGGATTAACCAGCTTCTTACTTTGTGAAAAACCGAAAACCGGTTTTTGAAATTTCATCGATTTTTGGATGCCCTAATTGGCACGATATGATGCACGAAGAAAGCGACATATGAGTCTTGGCATTTCTAAATCCTGATCTAAAACCGTTCAAGCAATGACAAAGTTTTATTAATATCAACAGATGCATTTAAATTTTCATTGGAAAATTTCTCAGTTTTTAAAGTTATTTTTCCCAGGGACTTGTATCAAGTTTTATCTCGCGAACGGATACAGTTAGTAAAATAAAAGTTTCACATTTGTAACCACCACAAAAAAACATTTTCAACATAACGATTTTAGCAAAATACATTTTCTCGCATTTCCGCCGATTTCGCAATGCCATAACTTTTGAATGGTTTATCAAAGAGACTTCTAGTTACCACCTGTCGATTCAGCATCCCAAAATTAGTCGGAGAAGATATAATAGTTTCTTATACACTTAAAATTTGAAAAATCGCATCGCAGGTGGGTATTTTAGATTTTAATTGATTTCTCGAGAAAATATCACCGATTTCCATAAATTTAGTCTGAAAAGATACGCAAGAAAAACGATTAAATTATTCTGCTAGTACAATTTGAAAGAAGTGACTGCAAATGGTACAAAACCATGAAAGAATTGAAAAATCGCCGATATTTTAAAGATTTGAAATAAGTAAACTAGAAAATTGTCCATCTAAAAATCACCATAAAATTTTCCGAAAAAAATTGTCAAAAAATCCATCGTGGTCAGATAATATCTGCGTTTTCGATTTTTTTAAATTTTTCAAAAACTGCAAATCGCAGCGAAATCATTTTTGGCACATATAAACCGACAAGAAGAACAAATCGATATATAAATTGTTTGGAAAGATTTCATTTTTCATTGCAAAATTTCCAATTGAAACTTTTGAGATTTTCACATTCATAAATCCATATCTCAGATATGGATTTATGGATGCCAGATCGTGGCATCGTCTTCATGAGGATTTCCCTTGATGCACTTAGAATTTCCTCGAAAAATTTATTACCTTCCCATATCTCTGCCCGAGCAACAAAATATCAATAAATCTCGCTCAATTTTATCAAGACTTTCATTCCGATCTCACGATCCGAAACAGCTAGCAAAATACAAAATATTTACATATTTGTAATCAACAGGAAAACACTTTCGAGATAACTTTGAAATTTTTCAATAACATAACGATTGTACGATGCCATAACTTTTGAACGGTTTACACGGAGAGCTCTAGTTTTCACCAACCGATTCAGCATGCCAAAATTATTCGGAAAACATATTACTGTTACCTATAAACCTAAAATTTAAAAAATTACAATGGTCCAGCCTTCCATTTATTGAAGGACTATTAGATTTTAATTGATTTCTTGAGAAACTTTCAACCGATTCCTATAAATTTAGTTTCAAAAAATGAGTAAGGAATTCTGCTCATTTTGTAAGCAAAACTTACCAAAAGTTAGAGAAAATGACTCAAAACACAAAAAAAAAACGGAAAATTGAAAAATCGGCGATATTTTGGCTATTTTAAACATTTCTGCAAAATAAACTGGCAAATCGTGTTCAGCACTTTGATAGACCTGAAATAAACTGAAAAAATCGACATGAAACTTCTCGAAAAAATCGATTAAAAATCGTTTGGTCATTTTGGTCATTGGTTTGGTCGTTTTTTAGGGTTCCGTACCGAAAACGGAACCCTTATAGGATCACTTTGTTGTCCGTCTGTCTGTCTGTCTGTCTGTCAAGACCATTTTTCTCAGGAACGCGTAGAGGTAACAAGTTGAAATTTGTATCAAATACTCGGGCCTGCGGTCTCTTTCAGCTGTGAAAAAATCAACTTGTAAGTCAACGCGGTCAAAAGATATGACCGTTTATGTCGCATATTTTGCGATTTCACAAGGGAATCAAAACCTATAGGGTACTTCCCGTTGACCTAGAATCATGAAATTTGGCAAGAAGCGGTGTCTTACAGCACATGTAAAGGGAAAAATCTGAAAACCGTAAATATGTAGTTTAATTACAAGAAAATTGCGAATTTACTATTATAAACTTATGAAAATACTCTAATGTGTTGCGTGGTATTGTTAGGCACAAGAAGCATATGGGTTGCATACAGTTAGGTCCTCCTCCTCCTATATTTTTAGGTAGTCAATTGCCCAAAAGCAGTCAATTGAACAACTGAATGTTAAGAGTATCGAAATAGATCTAGAAATAGTTAATATATTACTTTATATTAGATCTAGAAATCTAGTTAGATTTTAATATAAGTTAGTGAATAAGTGTAATTCTAAAATAAAGTTTTATCGTAATCGGCTGTTCGTTTTCTTTTTATAAGTTTAAAAATAATCGCGTAATTCAGTTAATTCTTAATGTAAGTTACTGAATAAGGGTAATAATAAAATAAAGATTTATCATAATCGATTTATTATAATCGTCATTCGCTTTCTTTTGATAACTTTTAAAACATTCTAGTTTTGGCTTCGAATTTGAAGAGGGCGGGAGGTCGGCCCAGGTCGGCCCTTTTGTAGTGAGAAAAGGCATAAATACGAAATTTTGTTTTGCATTCAATAACTTCGTACTCCTGCATATCCTTACTTACTCAATAAATTTATAATTCAACCAATTTTGGACAAACACAGCTTTTGAGAGCTATATATATATATATATATATATATATATATATATATATATATATATATATATATATATATATATATATACATATATATATATATATATATATATATATATAGAGAGAGAGAGAGAGAGAGAGAGATATATAGATAATTGGGACGAGTTTTATTTGTTTACTAGCAACGCCTTAACAAGTTAACTGAATGTGTTTGCTACGTCCTCCACAAAAAAAAAGATACCTTACTTACAAGTTTGTAGGGAACCCTCTGTGCGCGAGTCGCAACTCGCACTTGGCCGTTTTTTTTTTACAAATACCTCCAAATTCCTAATGTTTTGGTGCGCTGAAGTCGGCGAGAGAGGAATTTTTCAATGCGAATATCAAATTTAAATTTTTGCGAATATCAAATTCATAAGTCGATATCTCACGAACGGTTGCAGATAATTAAAAGTTCCTTATGGATATACATAGATGTTCCTTGGAAAATGTATTAGTTTTTCCCCGTGTGACAAAATTTCACGAAATTGTACTAGATATTACCAATTTTATCACGTCTTATGTCGCGAACGGAAATATGCTAGTAAAATGCAATTTACATATTTGTAATCAGCAGCAACATCACTTTTAGAAAACTTTTTTCAAATTTTCCCATAAATTGATAAATAACGATTTTAATAAATTTACTTAACGATTTTTATAAATGTAAAACTTTCTGTCTAAATTCCTCATTTTCCACAATTTGCTTTCGAATAGGGAATATGCAAGTAATTTAAATTTACTTGATTCTTTTACCCTCGATACATTATGATCTTGACATTACACCTATATATTTTCTCATTTAGTTTGTATTTAATACCTAAAAACTTAAATCAAAAAGTCCAAAATATGCGAGCGAAATTCAAATTTGCGAAACGCATCACCATTGGATTGGTCGAATCGAAATATGATCAATGACGTGCACGTTATGACATTTATTAGCGTCGATATTCACTGTTCTATTTTGCTGTGAAATATTTCTATAGTGTTTTTCATTACCTAGTGCGATTTTGGTATATGGTGAGATTATAAATTATCAAGAACAATGACTGAAAATGACCAATCATTAATACATTTGAGTATTCGCGATTTCCACACATCACATAACCTCAAAACTATCTCGCCGAAAATTTGACACTACTGACAAGTTGATAGCTCTGAATTTCAACGATGCTTGCCTTGAAAAATCAAATTATTAAAGTGCTCGGCGAGCCGTTAACGAACCCATATGAGTGCTTTAATGACTCCATTATAGACGCAAAATAGAAAAAATGTTTTTTTAGCATTTTCCATTATCGAAATAGCAAATTCAAACAGAAAATCCTTAACCGTCTATGAAAATAGTAAATGACAATGTGCCGTTCGAAACCGTTCAAACAAGTCAAATTTAATCGGTATTTTATATATTATTTTAAAAATTAATTGAAATACTTTCAACAGTATTTATATTTTTTACAATGTTAAAACGAAGTAAAAACTGAATTAAGCAAATCAAAAAATTGATGCATATCCCCTATTGCTTTACCTGCACGAAATTCTCTGGAATCATTGTCGTTCCAAGACGATTGATCCATGAACGACGCGGCGTCTTGAGACGGAGCCCAATCGGTGAGTTCATCATCTCCTTCGTGACCCTCGCCTCCGCTCCAGCTTAGACTGCTCTCACTAGCCAACTCGCACGAGTCATTAACGTACTGTGTCTCCATCCTATTACACTAACAAACACAACCCTTTCATGTTCGTAAAATATTGATATCATATTTTCAGTAAATAATTACTGCTCAGTTTACGTCAAAATTATTATCGTTTAGTTTAAAGAACAAATCAACGATATTATCGATTCACTAATAGTTTTAGATTTTCAGAATATTTTTTTTTTCTGTAAATAATCAAAGACTTTACAAGATTATTAACCCACAGTTACACGCTAAGTGAGGATTTCTTCGAATTTTTTTTGCACAGCGTGTAACTGTGGGTTAATAATCTTGTAATTTTCTACTTAAACTCGCTGTCTAATTTATAAGTATAATTATTGGAGAAATCAAGCGACTAACAAATCAACCGACAAACCCTGATGGTGATCTAATCGCGCATCAACTCGTCGATTACGTCTTTAACTTAAATATATTCTAATCGATATTTAAATTTAAAAAACAATAGTAATTAAATGTTACTAAAATATAATCAACGGCAAAGTAAGACATGAACTAAAAACTAGTGTTTGTTAAAATATAAAAGAAATAAACTTAAGATAATAATAGCAATACAGTATAATCTTGATAATCCGATACATATGGGACCAGACAACTGCCGGATTTTCCAAAAAATCCGGATTATCGGAGTTAAAACAAAACAATAACAATTTTACATATTTTATGTAAACAATTTTATTTCAGAAAGAATAAAATATGTATGTTCGAACTAAAAAGAACTAAAGACTTCGACTATAAACAAACCACACCAAACCCGGACTCGCTTCCCCCTTCATTGGAAGAAGTTGGCCAGATCATTCAACTTCTAAAGAATAATAAGGCAGCTAGATAGGACTCTATCGTTGCTGAACTGTGGAAAGGTGCTGGAAACAATGTCGTGCGCAAGCTAACCGAGAACATCCAGGACATCTGGGAAACACAGAAATTACCACCCGATTGGAAATCTGCTCTGATCCATCCGCTTCCCAAAAAGGGAGATTTTACTGATCTGAACAACTACCGTGGAAATTCTCTCGTCCCGGTAACATACAAGATTCTCTCGAAGGCGTTACAAACAAGGGCAGAAAATCAGTTGGATAGTCAACTGGTAGAATACCAAGGGGGCTTCAGGAAGACCCGATCCTGTGTTCAATAGATCCTCAATCTTAAAACTGTACTTGCATAATCCAAGATGAGAAAGCGCAAGGTGGTCGTCACCTTTGTTGATTATAGGAAGGCCTTAAAAACCTCAAAGAAACGCATAACAAAGTACTCCAGGAACTAGCACTAGACAACAAAATCCACAGACTCATCCTAGAAACTTTGACCAACACCCATTCCAAGGTTAAGGGGGGTCATAAATCACATCTACAACATGTGTAGAAATGTGTGCCAAAGGATTTTTCGATATTCGATGGAGCAGGCGCAACGCTGCTCCGCAAAGCCGAGCGGCGCTGACCATTATATTGATATCCCTAAATCTAACTGCTACCTGAACCTTTTGGGAATTAGACCCGAGTAGAGGGGAGCCGAAACCGTTGACAGACGCTTTTGAATATTGACAAAGACGCTGTGAAGCGTAGATTAGTTCAGTTTTGCTGTGGCAGTTGCGAAGCGTACTGTATATTTTCTCTTGTGAGTCGCACATGGCTGATTTTTTTGAAAATATTTTTTAAGATGTTAAGAGACGCCCCGGCTCGTTACGATCGACCTAAGAAGCGAAAATTCGCAGGCAACCGACACAGTTTTGAACAAGACAAGTCGTTTACATCGGCGTCAGCGAAGAAACTTGTTCAAAATAAAAATTTAGAAGTGAACGTTGAGCAGACTTTTATGTATTGTATTTTGAATTTCGCGAGTGTATTTTCAACTATTTCTTCAGCTGTTATTTGTAAAGAGTGCAAAAGTACGGTGACTTTCCATCAACGTGATGTACGAGGATTGGGCTTTAAAATTTCTATGGCGTGCAAGTGTGAGAAAGAAAAAGAAATAGATTCATGCCCAAAAATTGGTAAAACCTACGAAATAAATCTCCGCTTAGTTTTCGTGATGCGTTTGTTGGGAGTCGGTTATGAAGGCTATAGAATTTTCTGCGGACTGATGGATATGGGACAAGGTTTTGCTTTGCACACGTACTATTCGATATTAGAAAATATTCACTCAGCTTCTTCTGCCGTTTTTGATACAGTTTTGTCGATTGCGGTTAATCAAGAAATGGAATTCCTTCAAGAACAAGGGAAAGCAGAAAATGAATTCACCGTATCTGGAGATGGCACATGGAAAAAAGAGGATTTTGATCTTTATTCGGAGTTTCAACTTTAATTACAAAGTACACTGGCAAAGTGGTTGATGCGTGTGTAATGAGTAGTTTTTGTGCTGGATGCAATTTGTGGAAAAATAAAAAAATAGTGATCCAGTTGGTTAAGCAAGATAGCTTGCTTGTCATGCAGAAAACTGTACTGTAAATCATACTGGAAGTTCTGGGAAGATGGAAATAGATGCAGTTGTGAAAATGTTTTCTCATTCAGTAAATAAACATCAAGTTCGATATACGACATACATAGGAGATGGTGACAGCAAGACATTCAACGGTATTTTGGAGGCAGTACCATATGGAAAAGATGTTGTTGTGGTAAAAAAAGAGTGTGTTGGACACGTTGAAAAGAGGATGGGGACTCGGCTACGAAATGCAAAAAAATCCAATAAAGGCATTGGTGGAAAAGGTGCAGGAAAACTCACTGACAAATTGATTGGTGAAATGACAAAGTATTATGGATTAGCTATTCGGAGACATCCAGATTCTATTGAGGAAATGAGGAAGGAAATTTGGGCAACATTCTATCACAAGATTTCCACAGACAGCAATCCACAGCATCAAAATTGCCCTGCAGGCGAATCTAGTTGGTGCAAATGGCGCAGAGTTGAGTTTCTCTTAGAGGCTGAGCAATTCTGGCACGATACACCGCCTCTTTCTGAAGCAGTTCAAAAGGTTATAAAGCCAATTTATGAGGATTTATCCAGAAAAGAATTGTTAAGCAGATGTCTGGGAGCGGAAACTCAAAATAATAATGAGTCGCTCAATTCGTTAATCTGGACTTTTGCTCCGAAGCACCTCCATTCTGGGCCAAAAGTCGTTGAAATTGCTACGTTTCTCGCTGTCATGATCTTCAACGAAGGATTCGAATCTATCCTAAAGACCTCGGAAACCATGGGAGTGAACATCGGTCCACAAGCTAAAGGATACGCTCAACAGCGTGATAGCTCTCGGATCGACCGTTCAGAAAAGCGCACGAGTGATGTCGTAAAACAGGCCCGAATCGAAAAAAGGGAAGACGGAGCAGCTCTGCGTGACTTCCAAGAAAAAGAGCAAGGCCTACTGTATGCTCCCGGCATAGCAGATTGACGGTGAGGTGAAATTTTTATTATAAATTTTGCGAACGCGAATTTTTGCGAGCGCGAACTTTGAAACGCGTTTTTCTCGAAACACTATTTTCAAAACGGTGACCACAATATTTCAGAAAGTAATGCACCGATTTGTTCAAATTTATACAACATCTTTAATATGTTATAAGCCAGCGATTGAACTAGGATTATCATGATTGCTTCGATAGTTTTTCTTTCTACGAGCGAGAAACTTTTTTTTTTGTTTTTTGATTTAAGATAAGCAAAACAGCCGCAATCTTGGTCACCGTCAAGCACCTCCTTCACTTGATGTCTTCCTCTCGGTAACTATAACTTTAATTCTATTATATATTTTGTCTTCAAAAAATTTGTAAATCTGATTTAAATGTTAATAAGGATTTTGTAAAAACAATGAGATTTATTATTTCGATAGTTTGTCCGTAAAAAAATATTGAAAAAGACGTAAAAAAACAACCGAGAAACTAGAGGACCCCTTTAGATTTAGAGGCGAGATTTCAGAAAGCTTCGAAATAAAAACTGGAGTGAGACAAGGAGATGGACTTTCCCCACTTCTCTTCAACTGTGTCCTTGCAAAGGTTATGAGAGAATGGCGCAAGGAACTGAACAATTTGGGTGCTCAGAGTGGTATCTACCTGGGACGTAAGAACAATGGACTGGTTGTAGATTGCCTGGCCTCTGCAGATGACATGGCACTGTTTACTGATTCTCTTGAGATGGCAACAATTCAGGTAAACTGCCTCAGAAAACAGGCTGCCAAAGTGGGTCTTCAAGTGTCGCTGGAGAAAACAGAATTCTTCACCAACATTAGAGAGATGTTACTAGAACAGGGAAACATCAAGAGGACTGAGAAATTTGTATTCATATGAAAATGAAGTATCTCGGCGAATGGATTGAACCCAAATTATCAGAAAGAGCATCATTATCCAAGAGAGTCAGCAGGTTAGAACTAGCCTATCGGCTGACTAAGAACACTTACAATAAGAAAGGCCTGTCATACAACCTGAAACTTAAGCACTACACATCAGTCTTACGACCAGAAGCTCTGTATGCCATGGAGTGTATGCCTTGAACCGAAGGGGTCGAATAGAGAAATTGGAAATCAGAGAGAGGAGAATCCTCAGGAAGATCCTAGGCCCGGTAAAGGAAGATGGGGAATTCCGAAGTCGGCATAACTCTGAGCTCTACGAACATATTGACATGCTCTCTGACTGTGCAAGGAAAAGAAGGGTAGCTTTCTATGGCCACATTGCAAGATTGCCTCCAAACCGACTAACCAACCGTCTGTTCACCTTCTGGCAAAACAAGAAGCTTCGTACCACTTGGTGGACAGAGACTGAGAAGGATATTAAAGAACTGAGAATAACAGATCTCAAAAACAGTCAGAGACAGTCTGTGAGACGCACCCTGAAGGAAGTCTGTGGATTTCAGGAAAAACCTCGAAGGAAAGGTAACCCCCTGGACAGAAGAGAGAAAGGAGTTACACCAGCAGAAGATGCGACAATACAGGGCAAAGGTCAAAGCCCAATAGTTGAACAAGTGTGGTCCAAAGTAGGCCTATTCGAAAGAAGAAGAAGAAGAAAATATGTATCTATATAGGTAAATGTCTACATACAAAAAAATATGTACAAACTTAGCTCAGATAGTAAGATAATTATAAGTGGAGTTAGCTTGGTCAGAATCGTCAATCAAGTTTTCAGAGTTAAAAGCAAGGTGTGTTGGCCAGACCTTCTTCCAAGACTGGATGGTGTTTTTGGCTTTATGTATTCTGTGCGCGAGGTTTATATTCGGCGCGGGGCTGCGTAAAGAAAAGACAGGTGTTTCTCCAAAGCGCCGGATTACTGAACGTTGCGGATTAACCAACCGACAGAGTATCAAGATTATACTGTATTTAACGAAAGAAACATGACTAAAAAGTATATAAACATAATCATTTTAGCTAATTTTCTAAAATACCGTAAGTTTATATATATATATATATATATATATATATATATATATATATATATATATATATATAATAAGTTAATATATAATATTGAACAATCGCCGTAAAAATTGAACATACGCCGTATACTAATAGAAAGTTAAATTAATGAAACTTATGCCCGCCATACACGTTACGGTCTACCGTACAGGTTACATGCGCAGGTTTGCCTGCGCAGCTCAACCGTACACAAGAAACTGCACAGGTCTATGCCCACACACGCTCCGGTCTACCTGCGCAGGCAAACCTGCACAGGTAGACCTGTCATGTGGACCGTTGTGTATATGGCGGGCATTAAGCTAATAAACATATATAATCTAACCATATTATATTTAAAACGTGGAAAGAATATCGTGTTTGTTTACAAGTTTGTTTACAAAACAAACAATCAAACCGACACTAAAAAGTAGTAAAAAGTCTTTTACTCACATCATTTACATCGAGTGGTTGACAAAACTTCTCGATTTTATCGACGACGCTCTGATGTAGCGGTTTTATTTTAGTATCGAATTTGTGCGTTCTGCCGTTCTCCAATATATCTATCCTCTGGGGCCGTTTTCTTTTTCCCACCGGCGGAATTGGCGTTTCGTCGACGCTCATACGCTTCAATTTACGCTTCCTTCTCATACTCGGTCTAGCCGGCGAATTCTCATTGAACGAATCGCTCTCCAAACTGTGACTCATCCCTGAACAAAAAATATCAAGAATTAATTTATTCTATTATATTGTCTATTTTTCCAAATATGTAATTTATTCAATAATTTGAACTATTATCTATTTTACTCCAAATAAACTCTTAATTATCTATTTATTTCTATTCATTTATTTAGGGTGTGTCTTATGTTATTTGCTTACTATTTACTTGTCATTTTCCTGTCTACACATTCTATTCATACCATAATTTGTAACTAGAAATGGTACATGAAAGAACTCATGTTCTGAGTTGGGGTACATTTACAGATACCAAAGAAAGAACTTCAGGGATTCATTACTGAGCCATTAACGATTTTAAATAGTGTGCATGTTCTCGTGAAAGACCGAAATTGAGCCGACCGAATTGACCGAAAAAAAACCCAAGAATGTCGACTTTCAGCGGCGAATGTCAACATCCACATAGTCACTCGGTGTATGTCCGAAATATTTGCTACATGCCCATATTTCTGACTTACACCGGTAAATGTCGACATCTTGCATTAATGGTGAATGTTGAACATGTCGGAGATTTATATTGTCTTCTCCGTAATTCAGTCGCTATAAAACGTCACAAGGGTGACGTTACTTTTTCGCCTCTCTTTCTGAGGAGTGACCAAGAATTTAAAACCACAGTACATTCTAAATGAGAAAAGAAAATAATAGTAATACAAAAATTACTTAATAATGTGATTCAAATCTTATTTATTGCAACAACTTAAACTATTATGAATGACACTTTGAATTTCAGAGCAGTCCTTTGCTTTTACAACTGCATTAATTTGTGGAACACTTGCTTTTGCAATGACAGCGTGTATAGCCTTGCCCCCCGCTTCTCGAATTAGCTGCAGCTGCATTTCTCAGCGACATTTCTTGAAAAGAAATCTCATCTATGAAAGTAACTTTTCTTTACAAATCACGAACTGATTACGTGTGTAAAGCTGCTTGAGGGTACCATTTTTATTTGCCAGTTTATAGAAGTCGGAGTCTTCTATTCCAAAAACAACCGCTAACACATTTCGGCTATCTGTACGACCACTATCGTTCGTAACATTTTAGTTGCTTGCAGTAGAAAATTCTTTTTAAAAAGACGATGCTATGCCTGTTTTTGCTTTAACGCCAAGCATGGCTTCATAAGGACTTTGGCGTATTCCTTCGTGGTATGTAGTGTTCTTGGCAAATTGAAGAAAGGGTAAACTATCTGATCATTTACTTATATCGTTATCGTTCATCCATGCAGTTAGCATATTCTGTATATCCTGATTCAACTGGCCCTTTCAACTGAGCCTTGAGTTTGACTGTGACGATGCTTTCCATGAACTATCGTAACCCTTTCACCGCCATTCCGGGAGATGTGACCCGGGGCCCTGAATTTATAAAGCGCCGTCCCGGGCGATGTAACCCGGGGTTTCTTTTTTTTAATAGCGCCATCTAGTTTTGCGCTGGATTACAAAACGAGTAACGAGCCGTCACTGTACTTAAAGGGGAAGAGAAATCGCGATTTTTTGTAAATTAAAAAATAAAATACTTAAATATTACGCAACGATTGGAAATATCCCTTAACCGATCGGGTATTTTTTTAAAATAATTTCACCGACCTGCCGTTTCCGGGGACGGCTGGGTGAATTTTTCCAGGTTTTTCACTTTTTTGCACACAACTTGGACAGTTTTAGTCGCGCAGACGTGGTTCCGGCGTCGGTGTGTCCGGAACGTCGCCACACATCGGACTATCACCTCACTTTTCGACAATTTTACTTAACGTTTTTGCAAAATGCGAAAAACTTACTTTTCTTTGCAAAATATTCGTCATTTTTGGACGCCTAAATAATGCGATCCGGAAGTCTTATCGAAAATCGCCGCACGTGGGGCCGTTCTTCTGTTCTTTGGCTACAAGAATCTGTTGCACGGTTGCCACCGGGCGGCGGACACCGCCGCAGGCGACGTTTTAGTCGGGCGACCCGGAATCGCAGAAAATGTGAATAACGTCGCTGACAAGTCGCGCAGCCAAGAGAATGGTGTCGGAGGACGCGCCTCACAGCTTTCTACCGGAATCATTTCGTGAATTTCATTTTTCCTATGTATTTTCGCCATGACCTCCGTAAAAGTGGTAATTTTTGTAATGCAAACTTTTGGTGTCCGTGTAGGGAAGCATTCGGCCTAAATCGCTAGGTCTCGACGGAATTGCAAATTTCTATCAATTTTGAGACGACTGACGTGTGGCGTTTCGCGAATTTCACCTGGGGTACCACACCACGTGGGTTTTTAAAAAGGTCACATTTGGCCTTTTTATGCGGCAGATCTTCGGTGTTTTAACCGCGCGTCTTCGATGCTTTAACTGCAATTGTCGCCACCGAAAATCGAGGTTTTTGCCAACCGCCCGACGGAAGCGGAGACGACAGCGCAAGACGGGATTCTACATTTTTCTCGTGTAGAACCGAGAGCTCCGTCGAGCGGTGCCATTTTCGCGACTCAACTCCCGGTTACCAGGTTCGAACGTACCAGACCGAAACCTAAAATCACGAATTTTTAACCTTTGAGGCGCATTTTTTGTCTCAAAAATTCTTCGGGATCGTTTGACTGTCGCCGCGCCACGTTTTTAGAACCCTCGCTCGCCGTCCTGCGACGTCCCGTTCACCTGGTGCAAGAAAAAATGCAACTTTTTTTTGCCGATTTTGCAATCACTTCCACGGACGCCCTACGCTTATTTAAAGGGCTCCAGGTTGCCGGTTAGATTCGTTCTCTTCAGAACACTTTCCCGCAACTGTTCCAGCAAGAACTTTTTAAGCTGCGACGACTTTTTGCGAATCTGCGGCAGTTTAAAGAGAAGAGTGCGCAAAAAGTGAAAAAAAACAAGAGGCGTTTTACGGCGGTACCTAGAACGTCCAAACAAATTGACGGATCGGAACGGGACTGGCGCCGTTCGATCGGGCATAGAACCTATTAGTTTGTTTGGGAGTTTAATCCCGATTGCGTTGAAGATGGCGTTGCGACGCTATAAAAACGAAAAACGTCAGGACGTCCAGGAAAACTCCCACAAAATCGCCAACTAAAGATCTGCGGGAACGGTATCGCGCGATTCCGGCAGAGAATTGAACGTTTTATCTTTTAGAGTAAGCGGCATCACGCTGCGTCTTTTGAAACCGTCGCGACCCCCGCCGAAACTCGCCGCATTGCAGGAAACAAATGACAAAAGAAAAACGTCCATATTTTTGCAGAATGGTGTTTTGGCTTTCCGCACCAATAATTGGACATTCGCGACGCCCACTTATAACTGATAATCTGCACAGAGAAAAACTTTAATGTCGATTTGGGGCACCAGGATGTCGCGTTTTGAAATTCCAAGTCGACCGGCACGTGGGCCCCACAGAGCCGCGCATTTTGGTACCGGCGCTGCGTCGCTGCGATCATGGAATCGCCCCCCACAATTTGAAACGTATCGGCTCTCCTTCGCTGGAAGGTGCGGTCAGTCTGCCCGCTACAGCCATTTCTGAGCGCAACGACTCGAAATTGCACGCTTTCGATTCGGAACGGACGCCCACGCCTCTTTTACATTTATGGTTTCGCGATCCAAGCCGTCCCGATCCGGAAATATTTTCATAAATGTGCAGGTTGCATTGTAAAAGTGCACCTTCGTTTTCCGCCGTCTGCATTCAACGTGCCGCGGCGGACTATTCGGCTCTATTTTCCGCTTTTGATCAAAAGGTGATCAATGTGAAAGGGGTTGCATAACTACCGGATTTTTTATAAATATTGGCGCTGTGTTTTATTCCTTAAAATTGTCATGGCAGTGAAAGGGTTAACATATTTCCACATAGCACATATTACGGATATGACTTGATTTCTGAATTCTCTACCATTATCTGACTGAAATATTGCTGGTGCACCAAATGTTAAAAATATTGAAAGAACATGACTTCTTCAGCTCTTTTAGTTTTCAAAGGTCGTAGCTGAACTAACTTAGTTAAATGATCTTGATACTCCATTATGAACTTATATTCGCCATCTCTGTTTGACTACAGATCTATCAGATCAACAACATATCAGATCTTGAGTTTAACTCAGAACTGACCATGGGTTTCACAACAATACCTTTCTTAGGTGCACTGTGTTTCATTTGACACTGTTTGCATAAATTTAAATACAACGTTACAACTTCCAATGTAATATTTTTGTATTTAACTTGCAACTCTTTAAGCATACGTATTTTTCCTTCGTGGCCTGTTCTGGTGTGAGTTTCATACAGTATCCTAACAATTCTTCATTGGTAACATACTTTGGTATTCTCTTCACCACTAATTTTTTAACATCTCTTCACCATTAATTTTTAAAACGTCAAAATGTTTTAATCGTTTTAATCGCATAAACCACTTCACAAAGTATTTTAGTACTTTTCTTGAGAAAAATAAAAACAGCTGTCTTCTCATTTACCCACAATTAATGCATTTAACTTTTCAAGAAAAAGATCACGATTTACTGCAGTATCCATTCTGTATAAATTAGGGTATCGGAAAAAAAATTAAAACTTACATAAGACTGATAAAGCTGATTGACTCCCAGCAGAACAAATGATTTGGCGGGAGAGAGCCTGTCGCCTCTTTGTCAGTTCCTCCCTTTTAGACCTCCACCAGAGCGTATCTGTGATTGTCAACATACACCGGTGAGGGTCCGAATGTACAACAATGTAATGAAATATTTTTTACCGACGTATTTGGTATGTGTTAATATTCACCGGCGAAAGTCGACATTCTCCAATTTCGGTCTTTCACGATAACATGCATACATCAAGCATATCTCGTCTATTCTTTAGTTTATCAAACTTAAGCAGTATTTCAAGGTCAAAATAATTAATCTATTCACATAGTATTCACATTAAGCAATGATTCTTAAAAATATTCGCTTGACATTATCCAACATATCAATATGAACCTGGTCCACCTGGACCACGAGGGACTTGAATATTCAAGGATGGACCTGACAAATGCACAACACAAAGTTCTGAAACAGTAAATATCACGAAAATCCTTCAAGATATCAGAAATAAAACCTAACAATTTGATGACCCTATTCTTAATGTATTCAATATGAAAATCAAATGTTAATTCACTACCCTCACATACACCCAAATCCTTAAATTTGTGAACTCTTTCCAGATTCACATTATTCAATTTGTAGTGCTATATTACAAAACTCCTACTACATACACTCTTCTTCCAGGTTAAAACCTAACATTTTTTTACATTTAGCTCCAACCGTCATTTATACTGCGTTCCAATAGGCAGTTTAAATCATTCCACAATGTCGAGAAATCATCAAAATCATGTATGACATTCAACATCTGCAAGTCATCTGCATAAAGAAGAGGGTAATACAATTTAAGATGAGATTATATATGCGATTGAAAAGCAGAGGGCCCCTCTGCTTTTCAATATATTTGTAATCCTTGTCACCCCTGGAGAAAATGAAGTGTCGCAAGGAGATGCGCGAAGTGTCATTGTTGCCGAGACAAACGAATTGTAGTCGAAGGGCAATGCAGTGTTTCGGAGACAAAAAGGGTCGGGCGTCGGACGTAGCTACGAAAAAAAAAGACTAGAGGAAATAGAACAGGAATTTACAAAGAATAATACTAGGAGTTTTTACAGAATTTTTAAAGAGAACCTGACAGGATATCGACCATCCAGTCTGTGCTTTCGTCGATCTGATGGTTCAATGGAGACAAACACCAATGAGAATTGTCAAATTTTAGCTGAGTACTTCAACAATCTTCTCAACTGTGATTCCCCATCCAGCAAGTTTATTTTTCAACAATCTGAATCCAATCCAGATTCCGTGCCGCCTTCCTTCCAGGAGATAACTGACATCATTCATTCATTGAAAAACGACAAAGCCCCTGGGGAAGATGTAATCAGTGCCGAGTTATGGAAACTGGCTGACGACAACCTCATTCACAGAATACACAATATAATATGTGATATTTGGGTGACCGAACAAATCCCCCCAGAATGGAAATGTGCACTTATACACCCGCTTCATAAAAAAGGTGATAAGATGGACCTGAACAACTATAGAGGCCTTTCTCTCCTACCAGTAACGTACAAAATTCTTTCGAAAGCTCTCTTGAATAGACTTGAACCGCAAGTAGACCCCTAGAGAATATCAGGCAGGTTTCCGTAAGGGGCGCTCAAGCACGGAACAAATTTGGAATCTGAAGACAATCTTGCAAATACGATCTTGTAGATACACCGTGGTTGCCTTTGTTGATTTCAAAAAAGCCTACGACTCCGTCGACAGACCAACTCTCTTCAGTATTCTAAAAAGTTAGAAATACATAAATAAATTCTTAAGTTCAAAGTTGATAGGAAAACCAGGGCATTGATTCAACAAATTCTCATTGATACTACATCAAGGGTTAAGTTTGGTGGAGAAATTTCTCAACCTTTTGAAATACATACGGGTGTTTGACAGGGAGATGGACTTTCACCCATCCTTTTTAATATGGTCCTGGAAAAAATAATCAGAACTTGGGAAAAGGAGATTGAGGAATACACTTTGGTAAGAGAAGAGATTATAGAGCTAATATCAAATGTTTGGCGTTTGCTGATTTTGCAATATTATCGAATACCAGACACGCAGCAAAGCATGCACTTGAAAAATTACACGAAAAGGCTGGTCTCCTGATCTTATGAAAAAACACAGTATATAGAACGATCCCCGTCCGACAATCTACCCATCCAGACACGATATGGTTCAGTATCTAGAGTTTCCCAGTTTAAATACTTAGGAGAAATCATCCAACCATCCGGCCTAAATATAATAGCAAATCAAGAACGAGTAAAAAAAAATTATATTGAAAAGCAGAGGGCCCTATAACTCGGCAATGATTCCATCTTCCCTAAGGGCTTCGTCGTTTTTCAATGAATGAATTATGTCAGTTATCTCCTGGAAGGAAGGCGGCACGGAATCTGGATTGGTTTCAGATTGTTCAATTTCAATTACTTTCAATTAAAACAAGTCGTTGGTGTTATCCAAAGTTGCCTCCAAATTCAAAGAATTATCTATAATTTCTTATTGTATAGATAGGAAAGTTTTAAAGCCAATGATAGTATAAGTTATTCAGATTATAAAGTTAAATTATATGGTAAGCATTAATTATAAGCGTTATAATTTTTCAAATATTACTATTAATATCATAAATTATACCCCTTAAAAATCTATATCAATTAAGAATATTGTAATTATTAAATATCTTTACTAATTAATAATTTGAATATGTGTGTATTACCCAGTTTTCTGTATCTGCCCCTGATAAAGTTGTTAATGGGATTTTTCATTTTTAACAATTGCGTCCTGTGGTTGATGGGATGTTCAACGGCAAAACTGAGCGACATATCGTCGGAGTCTGATTGATGGACGGTTTTCGGATGTTTCGTTTTATTGTCATCCCTCAGTTCTGAATTACTGCTTGAACTGTCCTCTGACCTGTTATCACCTGATTTTATCGAGAAATCTAGAAACATAATATCAATCGTATATTTTCAAAGAGTCCATTTATTCTAAAATCGAGACATTTAAGGGTTTGTGTTTTATTAAATTAAAAAATGTTGATAAAACAGTAGAATAAACATGGTAGAATATTTCTGTTTACAACATTGTATAATTTACAAACCAATTAGCATAATTTAAAATATTATTGTTTAAAAAAGCAATTTAATTGGAAAAAAAAAATTGGGTAACCTAAATTGGGGACCTATTCAA
This sequence comes from Phosphuga atrata, assembly GCA_944588485.1. Taxonomy (NCBI): domain Eukaryota; kingdom Metazoa; phylum Arthropoda; class Insecta; order Coleoptera; family Silphidae; genus Phosphuga; species Phosphuga atrata. The sequence continues at coordinate 44,693,228 of OX155894.1, forward strand.
CGAGTTCAGATTTTGTTTGGAGAGTTGTGATAGGCACATTCGAGTTTTTAGATGTCTTAATGAACGATACAGTATAATCTTGATAATCCGGCGGTTGGTTAATGCGACACGTTCAGTAATCCGGCGTTCTAGAGAAACATGTATTTTCTTTACGTTGCGCCGCGCACCGAAGAAATCACTCTCGCCATATACCTCGCGCACAGAAGAAATAAAGTCAAAAACAACACCATCTAGTGTGGAAAAATGTCTGGCCAACACACCCAGATTTTAACTTTGAAAACTTGATTGACGATTCTGACCAAGCCAACTCCACTTTACAATTGTCTTTTTTTTTAATTTGTTTCGAGTTTAAGTTTGGTTCGATGTGAATGCCGGGTTTGCCGACCCTTCGAACACTGCGGCCTATTGGTAGCCCCTATTGTATTCTGCATTCACATTCACTTATGCCCAGAAACCTGTTGTGTTATTGTAAATTGCGCTAATTACCATTTTTCACATTTGTCTTCTGGAACAAATGCGGCCGGCACTGGGGATAGAACTCGGGACCTCTATACTTGTCAGTTACCGCTCTAACATGAGGCCACGAGCGTCACCACTACACCACTCGCGCCGGCTACAATTGTCTTACTATCTGTTCTAAGTTTGTACATATTTTTTGTATGTACACATTTATTATTATTACTATCGTACATTCCCTTTAAAGAGAGCGTGCAAACTTAAACAAAATTCATGACAACTCAGTCATGCAGCGACGTTCTTCCCAAATCCTCTTCATTCGTGCACTATGTTCTTTCTTCCGTTCGTCCGTCCACTTTTTTCCTGGAATCTTTGGGAGCAGTTCTTTATCAAATTTATGGTGCATTATGGTGTTTCTAAATTTAACCCGATCATTCATGTCGTGTATCGTGATGTTTAGCTGCTTGCGGTCTTCTTCAGTTTCCTGTATCCATTTGGACCTATTTTTACTGTTGAAGGTAATGTTGAAAATTTGTTTTGTAATTCTGTGCTGGTCCATTCTGTATATGTGACCAAAAAATTTAGCTCGCCTTTTTCTGAAAGTGTCAGTGATAGGTTCTCCGGTTTTATACATTTCTGACGATGGTCTCTTAATCCATATTCCCTCCTTATTCACAGGCCCAAACATTTTTCGGAGAATTTTACTTTCTTGTTTCTCTATTTCCTTGATTTTTGAGTAACCATGAATTAGTGTTGTTTCTGCGACATAAAATGCTTAAGGAAGAACGACTGTTTTGTAGTGTTGTAGTTTTGATTAAGAGATATTGATTTTTTGTTATAATGATTCCAAGTAAGTCGGTAGGCTCTCTGTAATTTTTTTATTTGTTCTTGATATGCTATTATATTTAGGCCGGACAGTTGGATGATTTCGAAGTATTTAAACTGGGAAACTCTGGATACAGAACCTTATCGTGTCTTGATGGGTAGATTGTCGGATTGCTGGATCGTTCTATATATTGTGTTTTCTCATAAGATATCAGACCACCCGTTTCTGAAATTTCGTGTAATTTTTCAAGTGCATGCTTTGCTGCTTGTCTGGTATTTGATAATATTGCAAGATCATCAGCAAATGCCAAACATTTGATATTAGCTCTATAATCTCTTCTCTTACCAAAGTGTATTCCCTCAATCTCCTTTTCCCAAGTTCTGATTATTTTTTCCAGGACCATATTAAAAAGGATGGGTGAAAGTCCATCTCCCTGTCGAACACCCGTATGTATTTCAAAAGGTTGAGAAATTTCTCCACCAAACTTAACCCTTGATGTAGTATCAATGAGAATTTGTTGAATTAATGCCCTGGTTTTCCTATCAACTTTGAACTCTTCCAGAATGCTGAAGAGAGTTGGTCTGCCGACGGCGTCGTAGGCTTTTTTGAAATCAACAAAGGTAACCAAAGGTAACACGGTGTTTCTACAAGATCGTATTTGCAAGATTGTCTTCAGATTCCAAATTTGTTCCGTGCATGAGCGCCCCTTACGGAAACCTGCCTGATATTCTCCTACCTGTGGGTCTACTTGAGGTTCAAGTCTATTCAAGAGAGCTTTCGAAAGAATTTTGTACGTTACTGGTAGGAGGGAAAGGTCTCTATAGTTGTTCGGGTCCATCTTATCACCTTTTTTATGAAGCGGGGTGTATAAGCGCACATTTCCATTCTGGGGGGATTTGTTCGGTCACTCAAATATCACATATTATATTGTGTATTCTGCGAATGAGGTTGTCGTCAGCCCGTTTCCATAACTCGGCAATGACTCCATCTTCGCCAGGGGCTTTGTCGTTTTTCAATGAATGAATGATGTCAGTTATCTCCTGGAAGGAAGGCGGCACGGAATCTGTATTGGATTCAGATTGTTCAAAAATATCCTTGCTGGATGGGGGATCACAGTTGAGAAAATTGTTGAAGTACTTAGCTAAAATTTGACAATTCACATTGGTGTTTGTCTCCATTGAACCATCAGATCGACGAAAGCACATGCTGGATGGTTGATATCCTGTCAGGTTCTCTTTAAAAATTCTGTAAGAACTCTTAGTATTATTCTTTGTAAATTCTTGTTCTATTTCCTCCAGTCTTGTTTTATCATAGCTACGTCTTTCTTTTCTAATTAGTTTTGATGATTGTTTCCGAATGTACAGGAAATCCTGCCATTTGTCTGGCGTTTTGTTGCTATGAATTTTTTTCCAAGCGTTTTGTCTTCTATTGCTTGGTTGCATACACTGTTCCACCATCTGTGCTTACGTTTACGTGGGGGCTGGCCTATCCCCATAGCGTTTCTGAGAACATCTGATAATTCTGTCCAGTTTGACGTGTTTGTTTCGTTGATTTCTTGCAAAATACTGTCCCTGTTTATTTTTAAATATTCAGGGTCAGGCTTAAAAATTCGTGGTTGTCGTGGTCTTCTCCTGTTGGGTTGGAGTTTAATTTTAATTTGTAACAAGTAGTGATCAGAATCGAAGAAACCTTTCCTCCTTTTTACATTAAGGACCTCCTTTTAGTTTGTATGAGAGATGGCAACAAGATCGATTTGAAATTCACCCATATTGATTTTGGGTGCCCTCCAAGTGCAAAGCTTTTGTCTGGGTTTTCTAAATTGTGTTGACATGATTTTAAGTTGGAAATTTTCACAAAAAGTTATTAGTCTTTCACCATTTTTATTTGTTCTTTTATGTGCTGTGTGAATAACTGTTGTTTTCTTAAATTGTTTCTCTATGCCCAACTGGGCGTTAAAATCGCCTAACAGAATCTTGACGTGATGCGGTGAAATTTGGTTGGTGATCTCTTCTAACTGTTCCCAGAAGGTATCCGATGTTTTAGGATCTTTCTTATTATAGTAGTTTGTGGGAGCGTGTGCGTTGATGAGAGTATACGCTTTGTTCGCCGATTTCAGTGATAGAGTGCAGATGCGTTCCGATGTAGACGTAAAGTCAATGAGTGAGTCTACAATCGATTTGTGGATGGCAAACGCTGTAACAAATTGCCTGGGGCCCGTCCTAATTTTTATAGAGGGTTTCCCTTTGTATATTCGATAATCATCCGCGTCAAAGTGGTATTCATCAAGGAAACGAGTTTCTTAAATTGCAAGGATTTTGATATTAAATTTGTCCATTGTGTTTACAAGCTGTTTAATTTTACCAGCTTTTAGAAGAATGTTCGAGTTGAGCGTGCCAATAAAGTAGAAGATTCGAGAAGCTGCGATCCTTCTCAACATGACGCTCCTGGTCCCCCGGAATCTGACGACTAGGAGTAATCAGTCTATTGACTGATGCCCGGGTTAGTGGAATTGTACCTTCTGTTATCATCATGTTTGTTTCAAATTGAAGTTAAAGATGAGGTGATCAACAAGAATAAGATCACAAGGTTACGACTTGATTGTTGAGATCAAGAAGATGTTCTAACAGCCGCACTGCTGCACTGGTGAACATATTATGTACACATTTACCTTTATAGATACATATTTTATTCTTTCTGAAATACAATTGTACATAAAATATGTAAAATTATTATGATTTTGTTTTAATCCTGATAATCCGGTTTTTCGATTTAATTTTTTTTTATAATCCGGCGATTGTCTGGTCCCATACGTGTCAGATTATCAAGATTATACTGTATACCCAATACAATTTTGTCGAAGTACTGCTTTTAGTGGTGGCTCAAATAATGGTATGGGGAGGCATATCTTACATGGTCCTATGCAAAACTTTCATGGTCCTACACATCTTCCCAACGGCACTTTAAACAATCAAAGGTACATTATGGATATTATAGAACAGTATATTGTGTTACATGTCTCATATATCAAAGAGAACTTCCAATTAATGCACCATTAGACGTTATACCAAATACTTCGAATCCATGGGATTCTACCCATGTATCTTCCAAACAGAGCTACATGCAACATGCAATCAAAAGATGCGCACAATTTTACCTCGACAGGAACTATCGCAAAAAATGAATGCCTATCCTGTCAGATAGTCAAGCAGCCATAAAGGCTATTAACTCATACACCATCAGATTCAAACTGGTATGGGACTGTGTGGGAAAGCTAAACAAGCTTGGCAGAGAAAATGAAGTAACTCTAAACTGGGTACCAGGACACACTGGTATAGAGGGAGATAAAGAATCCCATTACTTAGCAAACAAGGGATCTAGTAATCACATTATAAGTTGTGAGTATGAACACCAAACTTAGAAACCAAATAGTGTTGTTCATACTCACACCTTATAATGTGATTACTAGATCCCTTCTTTGCTAAGTGATCGGATTCTTAATTTCCCTCTATACCAGTGTGTCCTGGTACCCAGTATAGGGTTACTTAATTTTCTCTGCAAAGCTTGTTTAGCTTTCCCACACAGACTGATACCAGTTTGAATCTTAGCACCTGTTACATAGTGTGAAACTGTCTTATGAAATAAAACATAGTAGAGAACAACACGATGTAAAACACTGTAGTTTAATATTAAAATAAAGTAAAAGTAAAGTTATTCTGTCTTTTAATAAAACAAATACAACACCACCCACAAAAGTTTAGATGAAGAAATGAAAAAAAATGAATGAAAACCTGAAATGAAATTCCCAGGATGAGATAATCCAAAGTAATGCTAGTATCTTTTAACCAGAAAAGAACAAAAGCTTGCCTGAAACTAAAGAGGAACAAGCTACGAATCCTGACAGGAGTCCTGACGGAACACTGCAGACTTAGAAAACACCTAAAGACCCTATACCTAAAGGAAGGAGTGTGCAGCTCAGCAGAGGAAACTACAATATATCTTCTCAAGAAATGCAGAGCACTGCTCTGTAAGAGACAAGTGTACCTTGGGGTCCACTGAAATCCTTGAATCAATACTTGACTCAATAAAAATGACTCAAATATTTTTTTGAAAAGCACATGCACAACCATTACCCCTACAGCCGTCTTAAGCCCTGCTTATCAAAGTCTACAAAACCACAAAAGACTACAAACTAACGAAGCAGTTCAAAACAGACATCATCAAACAAAACATCATTACTCCAAAACAGAAGGTTTTATGTGGAACTTTAAAATTAAAAAAGCCGCTGGAGAATCCAAAGAAACGGTCCCCACAAGGAAGTGTTCTGGCCCCCACTCTATTTAATATATACACCAATGACCATAGCCTATAACAGAAATCGCCAAACACTACGTGTACACTGACGACCTAGTTATCACAGTTCAAGGTAAGACATTAGGGGTAATTGAGGTAAGGTTGGAAGACGCAATGGGAACTAATGTCCAAATACTATCGAAAAACTCGCTAAAACCGAACCCATCAAAAACCCAAATAAGTGCTTTCCATTTAAATACCCACAAGGCCCACAACAAACTAAGAACTAAAATACGCCGAAACACCAAAGTATCTGGATGTAATCTTAGATAGAACACTAACTTACAAACTGTCACAAGACCAGACAAAATGTAGTTGCTAAAAATGAAACGGTGCAAAACCTCAAGTTCTTAAATCCAAGTTCAAGAGAACATCCACACAAGCCCTCTGTTTTTCAACTGCAGAATATGCCTGCCCAGTCTGGTGCAGATCAAGCCATGCAAAAGAAGTCGATATCGTCTTAAACCAAACCAAGTGAAAGAAGAATATTAGAGCACGTAGAAAAATTTAAGCAAACCTTCGACGATCGCCATGTCCTTTATGGCCAAGAACAGCAACGGAAAAGGCTCAAATCAAGGAAAAAAAATTCAATTTCTACAATGTGCTCAATCGCTTAGTATGGACTAGAAGTCTCTGTGGTGAGCCTTTCAAAAGTTATGACAGCGTCAAATCAGTCGGAAATGCGAGATGGTGTACAGCGACAAAATATATAAAACATGTTTATTTGGAGGCTAAATGGCTGGTATGGGTCTCAGGGGTAGCAGAAAGTGCTACTATTCCTGCTACAACAAAACTCTGGGAAACGCCCACAGTCCCAAAAAGGACAAATCCAGCAAATCCCACTTCCACGTCCTCGTCGTGGCCCCCGGGTGCATCGCGTACAATGGATGTGCGTGGTGTAGCAGACGGAAGGGGGTAAATGGCGAGTTTCCGGCGCCTGAAAACCGGAACAAAAGTGGCTAAGGGAGAAAACCCTAACAGAAAATCCTGGTCCTTCAAGCTGGAGGGTTGAATCGATGGGCCAACACCTCATCATTCGGAAAAAGAAAAAAATGTTAAAAACTTCAAAAATCCGCCTCGGAACAATGATGGACATAAAATACAACGAACTAGGCAAAGAAAATTGACTATGAGAATGGCGACCTGGAACATACAAGCATTACGAACCAAGAAAACAGAAGTATTCCAAGAATTAAACAAAATGAGACTGGATGTCTGTGTGCTTACAGAAACTAAAAAAAAAGGGAATGGAGTCGAGATGGTAGGGGAATATATACATGTTTATAGTGGAGTTAAAAAGGACACAAGAGCAAAGAGAGGAGTAGCAATAGCAATACACAGAAAGTATAAAAAATACATTAAAGACCATGAAGAAATTGACGAGCAAATAATAAAAATGGAAATTAAAAAATGGACAGAATATAGTTATAATAGGAGTATACGCTCCTAGCGAGGATGCAGACCTTGCCACTAAAGATATGTTCTACGAAAAACTATTCCGAATAATATCTGAGATAAAAGGAGATCGAGAAATACTTATCTTGAGAGACCTAAATGCCCGTACAGGGAGAGAAGGAAACAACCCGGTAATAGGTAGATATGGAGAACAAACTGAAAACGATAACGGCAGACGTCTAAAACAACTATGTCAGAATATGTCTCTAAAGATAATGAATGGTTTCTTCTCCCACAAATATATACATAAATACACGTGGACCCAACCCACAAAAGGACTAAGATCGATAATCGATTACATTATACAAAAACAAAACACAAAAATAACAACCACTGACGTAAGGGTGTATCGAGGAGCGGAATACGGATCGGACCACCACCTATTGGTAGCAACAGTCCTAATAAATTATAGGAAAACTAATACGGACAGAACTAGTAAAAACGACATCTTAGGAAAAAACACGAATTAAATCATATACAATCTAGAGAGTTTCGGCAACGAATCTACTAAATTTTTGTACAAACTAAGATTAACTGCCATGCTGGCTAAAGTGCAATACGGAAACACAACAGCGAATCAACTATATCAACACCTAAGGAACTGTATGTACCAAGCAGCGAACGAAGCTATAGGACCACAAGAAAGTCATTTTAAAAATAAAGAGTGGTGGTGTGAAGAAATAGAAAGACTAGCAGAAATTAAAAAGAAAGCTTATCAAACTTGGCTACAATCTAAAAAAATAGAAGATAGAACGATCTATGCACACTAGAATAGAGAAGTTAAAAAACTTAAAAAAAGAAAAATGAGATTTGGGAAAAAATATGCGAGGAGATAGAGAGGTGCATGGGAGGAACAAAGGTTTCGGAAGCGTGGAAAGCAATCAAACATATTAGTAAAGAAGGGCAAGTGAATAAAATTGAACTAATAAGTATGGAGGAGTGGGAAACATATTACAAAGAACTGCTAACAGAAAAGAGTTCCACATTGATAACCTGGATATAGAGACACCCACAAATGAAGAAGTAATTGCGATAACGATAAAAGAAATAAAGGAAGCCCTAAAAGAATCTAAAAATAAAAAGGCTGCAGGGCCAGGAAATATCCCAATTGAACTAGTTAAAAATGGACCAGAATTATTACTAGAGCTGATAGCCAAGATCTTCAACAAATGTCTAATAGAAGGCGACAACATTCCAGAAGATTGGAATATTGCTCATATGAGCTCAATATATAAAAAAGGAGACAGAAGACAATGTAGTAACTATAGAGGGATCAGCGTAACTAGTGCGCTTGGGAGGTTGTACGGCCGGATACTAAAAAAAAGAATTGAAAGCAGCATCAAAGAAGTAGAGGAGCAAAGTGGCTTCCGAGCCTGGAGATCATGCATTGACAATATATTTGTTATTCAACAAATTATAGAAAAGCGGAAAGATAGAAATCTATCCACACACCTATTATTTATCGACTTGGAGAAAGCTTTCGATACGGTACCCTAGAAAAAGCTTTTTGAAACATTGACGAGGATTGGGATAAATAGTGTATACTGTCGGGCAATCAGAAATATATATATATATATATATATATATATATATATATATATATATATATATATATATATATCGAGTCAAAAAGTGCAGTCAAGATAGGAAACGTTATATCGCGGCCTTTTCGTACAACGAAAGGATTAAGACAAGGCTGCAGCCTGTCTCCTACATTATTTAAAATATACATACAAGAAGCACTAACAAACTGGAGGAGAAAAACCGCAGGAATGGGAATAAGAACAGGTGAACATTGTTTGACAAGCCTGCTATTTGCTGACGACCAAGTAATAATAGCAAGTGATGAGAGATATAGATTATATGTTATAGAAAATTGAAAGAAGAGTATTCGGAATGGGGTTTAAACATGACTATGTCAAAAACAGAATATCTTCGTGTCGGGGAAGAAGGAGAAGACACAGAACTGGAGTTAAGAAAGATTAAAAAATGTAGGGCATACAAATATTTAGGAACTATCATCTCAGAAGAAGGAACAACAAAAAAGGATATAGAAAATAGACTTGGACAAGGGAAAAAGGCTATCTGCTTGTTAAATTCAATGCTATGGTCAAATGAAATTAAACTAAAAACAAAAATGAGGGTATACAAATCTATTGTAGAACCAATAACAACTTATGGTTCAGAATGTTGGCAAGTTTCACAAAGGGATAAAAAAGTATAGAAGTAGTAGAAATGGACTTTCTACGAAGAGCTTGTCAAACGTCCAAACTAGATCGTGTAAGAAATGAACATATAAGAAGACAGACGAAGAGAATCTATGGCACTACAGACGACATAGAAACACGGCAATTAAAGTGGTATGGACACATGCAAAGGATGACTGGAGAAAGATGGCCTAAAATAGCATTCCAATATATACCAAGAGTAGGGAGAAGAAGAGGCAGGCCAGCAATAAAATGGATAGATGGTATTATGGAAACCATTAAAGATAGAGCCATAAAAGAAGATGGCTGGAGAGATAAGGAGAGGTGGAAAAAGAACTGCGGGATGCGGCAAAGGCTGTAGGAACCTCGCTGTATATATATATATATATATATATATATATATATATATATATATATATATAAATATATATATATATAAATATATATATATATAAATATATATATATATAAATATATATATATATATATATATATGTTGTATTTGAGGTTTTCGCGGATAGATACCTGTGTTGTATTGTTTTCTCGGGGATTCCGCGTTGATGCTGAGGGTTGGCTCTGAAAAGAACCGGATTCTCGACGTTTCGGCGAACTAACATTCGCCATTCTCAAGAGATATATGCGTCCGTGCGGGTCAACCGTTAGACGCATACAGTATGCGTCTAACGGTTGACCCGCACGGACGCATATATCTCTTGAGAATGGCGAATGTTAGTTCGCCGAAACGTCGAGAATCCGGTTCTTTTCAGAGCCAACCCTCAGCATCAACGCGGAATCCCCGAGAAAACAATACAACACATATATATATATATATATATATATATATATATATATATATATATATATATATATATATATATGCGTACATATGCGTATAACAGTTGACCCGCACGGACGCATATATCTATCCGCGAAAACCTCAAATACAATATATATATATATATATATATATATATATATATATATATATATATATATATATATATATTTGTAACTTTAGAGCGAAATAGAGTGGAAAACCGTTTTCAACACTTCGATATTTTTCGGGTGACACAAAAAAATATCAAACAAAATTTTCCATCATTTGCTTCGAAAAATATGTCCTTTTTCGTTTATTTTCAATTTTATCGAGAATTTTATTTTTAGCGAAATCATTTTCGGCACACAGAAACTACACGACAAGACGAACAAGGCGACGTGTAAATTGTCCGGAAAGTTTAAAAAATTCGTCGATAAATTTCAAACTGAAATTTACCAGATTCTCGATTTACTAAGTAGATGCCTCGGAAACAGTTACAGATAATCAAAAACAGATTGCAGCATAGTTTTCAGAAGCTCATTTTCCTGTTAATACACTAAGACTGTCCACGGGAAATTCACGACTTTCCGAGATCTCTACACGAGCGCCGAAATTTCTTAAAAATTTCTTCAATCCCTGCAGGCAATAGTGAACGGAAAGAGCTAACGAAATATAATTTGCATATGTGTAATCTGCAGCAAAAATGCTTTCATAAACGTTTTTAAATGTTGCTGTAACTCAAAAAATAACGATTTTGACAAAATCGCATATTTCGCATTTCGTCGATTCAGCGGTCCAGACTCCCCGTGTCGATGGTATTTCTTAACTGAAAGCTTCCTAAGGAATACTATATACGACTTCCGACTAATTTTGGGACGTTGAATCGATTGGTGAAGACTAGAAGTCTCTGTGGTGAGCCGTTCAACAGTTATGACAGCGTCAAATCAGTCGGAAATGTGAGATGGTGTACAACGAAAAAGTATATAAAACTTTGAAGCATGGACAACTTTCCTATCAACAAAAGCCCCTGTGCAGGGTCAAATTTGGACTGGAAGACATGGAGAACGCTAAACAGAATACGAACCAGTGTGCCACCAGTGAAAACAAACAAACGAAAGTGGAAAATTGAGGAAGACCAAGAATGCCTCTGTGAATGTGGTGAGATACAAATCATGGGCCACCTGCTGGAATGCACATTATGCCCTGCAATGTGCTCCATCCATGATATGTGGATTGCAAGTGAAGATGCCATAGGCGTAGCCCGGTAGTGGGCAGAAAAACTTTGAATTAAATGATTTCGGACTCGAAAAAGTAAAGTAAGTGGTACAATGTACTGCTTTCGCGTTTAAAAAATCTGGTCACCTTATCTAAATGGGTAAATGGTATTCTAATGATTAGAGGAAGAGGGTTAGGTACAATAGAACTATAAAAGGTGGAGTACAAGTCACCACCGAAATCTACTATCTACAATCTATGCAATGGTCAGTCAGAAGTCCCAATTTGATTTTAATTGAGCACCTCGGAAGAGAAGTATGGTCCCTTCAACCACCCCCGCAACACTTAATGATCTATGGAATTGATTAATGGATATGTGGGATAATCTTGAAAAATATCAGTTAACAAGTATATTGATGTCAAGCATGCACCAGCATTAAAACCACAGAGAAACACAGCCCAACTGTAATCTTACAATATTTTAGTAATATGGTTTTATAAATTTTAAACATTATCTATGATTCTGCTTCATTACATGTAATAATTCAAACAATATTGTGATTGTTAATTTCTTGGAGCAGTGTATTATAAAATTATTAAGATTTTATTATTTTAAAATCAACAATTATCAGCAATGAACAATGTCTATTATCCAATATAATAAAAAAAATATTTGTTATCTCAATGAAAATTTTCATTTCAAAAAATAAATTATATTTAAATTATATTGAAAAACTTCATAAGCATTTAGATTTATGAATGTTAATATAAAAAAACAAGCATTTGTTATGAAAACCATTAATTATCATCCCATATATCTATGAAACAATAGTTAAATTTTCCCAACTTAATATCATTGAAATCTAACCGAATCCCAACGATTGCCTTTATTGTAATACACCCGTTTATTTTTATTCATTTCGAGCCTTTAAATTGCGAAACTCACGTAAGTTTCCCGCAGATCTAGTTCGTCTTCTCATGCCCCATTTTCGGCCAGTTTCCAAAGTGATAGGTCCGCACGATTCAGATTCTTCTAAGGCTATTGTGAGATCTTGAGCTAAATGTTCCATATTCACTTAAAGACAGCTAAATTAATAGCTGTCTTTGAAATATTTTCGGTTTTGATTCAATATATTTTGTCGATTTTATAAACAGCACCTTGGCTGTCAGCTTGACGTTTATTAAGTGAACTGACAACCGCCTGAGGGCAATTTTTCAAATTACAGAAAGCCTCAACATTTTCAATAAGCGACATCTATATAGCAACTTACAAACTTTCAAGAAAATGCTAAACTTGGATTCTTTGGAAAACCAATAACATTCAAATGTTTATAATAAAATGTGCGTTATTTTAACACATAATATTTACAGAAACATCCACATAATACATACATTTAAAGAGAGAGAGAGAGAGAAAAAAAGCAATACTACTTTAACAATAATTATTAAATATATACAATATTTATAAAATACAGACAATTTCCAAAGGTCCAGGCCCCTCTTTCCCACTGGGCACTCTGGGCATGTGCCCAGGGCCCAGGGCTCCTCGATCGAAAGGGGCCTTGGAGATAACCGATATTTATTACCGAAAAACATATTTGTATTACTCATACATTAAAAGTACTATCTTGACGCACGTTATTTAGTACGAGAAATGCCACTTTTGGTTGTATTATCACATAACTTGGGTAACACACGCAAGTATCGCTAGGTTTCACAAAAAAAAAAAAATAATCAAAATAAACACAATCAAGATCTCAATATTAAAAAAAGTGACGTGAAAGTGAATTTTTTTTTTCATTACAAAATAAAACTTAAAGAAAACGTTTTAAAATAAGTGTAAATTCTATGGTGATACCGGAGACTAAGGATAGTTCTTAGACGAATCCACACCACCGGAGAAAATTGAAAAAGCAAATTCTTCATTTTTTATTCTATTTTTTTTTTGGATGGCACCTGGATCCCAAACTTGTAAGATACATCCCCTAGCATGGGTAATAAAAAATATTGTTTGCAACACAATTCGAGCGAATGTGTGCACTCACTTCGTTCCTGCGCACAATTTCGCTCTCGTGTCCAATTGACAACCAACCGCCCTAGTTACAAAATATACTATCATTTCGAAAAATAAAACGATAGTGACTGTCTAAAATACCTACTTGCATATATTAGCTTTTGCTAATAGGCAAGTATGCTCTTTTTTAATTTTGTCTTGAAAATAAGGCTTTCCGATTTCAGCATGTTTAGATAAATTTGAAAATACCCTATAAAAATACTATTTAATAGTATACTAAGTACACAGTTTTAAAAAAAATCTGTTTTTCAAAACAAAATTGAAGACCCATTTCCAAATGTAGAAATTGCATTGAGAATCTTTTTAAGCATGATGGTAACTAATTGCAGTAGAAAACTGAAAAGAATTCTAAGAGGGTCCATCCACTCTTGAAATACATGTTAATATTTAGATGCATTACCGCACATTACTTTGCATTCCTTAGCATTATGCAAGTATTACACCACAGTACACAAAGTACTCTTGCATTCCTTGAATTACTTTTGCATTCCCTGAATTACGTTCACATTTTATTCGCATTTGGCCGCATTACAGCCACATTACCTCCCCACTACACCCGCATGAGCTCATCATGCGCCGTGCTGCAGTAGGACAGTGAGCTCCTACTAAACTCCTCAATAGAAAGAAGCTGATGCCATTTGAAACAAAGTGAAATTGGGTAGTATAATATTAATAATAAAATTTTAACATTTAATAGTAATATATTCCTATTACAAGTTAGCTACTGAATTTGCAAAAATATAATATTACATCGGAGTTCCTGGTAGACATCAAATAGTTCTCGAGTACTTTGTGCAAAATTTCGTGCAATAGTTCTGTTTGCTTTTTCTCTTGTTCTCTTTGAATTCTTAGAGTTCTATCGAAAATCCTTATAATTGTAAACATCCCAATTTTACTGTAAAGTTAAACAAGTTGAAAAGATTTTCGAAAAATTGAGCTTAACCGATGCGACGAAGTAAAAAAGAAAAAAAACCACGCAATAGTTCTGTTTGAAGTTCCTGGTAGAACTTTTAGAGTTCTGTCTTCGAAAATCCTTATCAAATTTTTCTGTAAAGTCAAAAATTAGAAAGATATGCTAAAAATTAAACTTCACCGATGTGACGAAGGGAAAAAGAAAAAAGATCGGGGAGGCCGAGCGGCGTTTTGAATGTTTCTCTTTGTCGGCGAATAGATCGGCTTTCTCCTTTGTCGGCCTAGCTTGCCTACCAAAGCCTAGCTTGTAGTAAATACTTTTAGTTAGTAAATTTTAGTTTACTCTTTTACTTTAGAGAAAAACTCGAATCGAATTCGAACTTCATTAGTGAACTTTTTTTTAATATCTTTCCAATATTTGACTTCACAGAAAAATGTTACAAGGATTTTCGATAGAATTCTAAAAGTTCTACCGGGAAATGCAAAGAGAACTATTGCTCGATTTTTTATTTCTTCACTTCGCCTCATCGGTGAAGTTTAATTTTTGTATATCTTTTCAATTTTTTACTTTGCAGAAAAATGTTATAAGGATTTTCGATAGAACTCTATGAGCTCTATCAGGAGCTGCAAACATAACTGTTGGTTTATACATTGGTCCCTTATTATTGAAAATACCTTTTGAACCTAGGTTTTGATCAAAAAATGTCAAGGGGATCTGAATAGAACTCTTAGTGTCTTATTTAGATCCGTGAAAAGAACTGTTTTTGCAATTTTCAATTTTTTTTTGCAAAATGTCAATTTTTGCAGAACTTTTTGCAAAATTGATCAAGTACTCCAGAACTATGGTCGAGGTGCAGTAATATGTTTAAAACGCACAGTTTTTCTCAAAAGTGTTGCTAGCTCATTTTTGGTATTTTCCATTTTTTAGTACTAGAACTATTTCAAATCTACCAGGAACTCCGATGTAATATCATATTTTTGCAAATTCGGTTGCTAACTTCACAGGACTGTGACATATGATTTAATATTGATAACCAATACAAAAATGTGAAAAAGTAGTTTACAGTATTTAATTTTGTTGTATTTCAATCCAATTTCTGTAAATGTATAGAAATTCAACACACTTGTTATTTAATGACGATACTTCTAACTTGACGTCTTCTTCATTACTAGCAATCTTATCTTACAGGTTGCACATAGCAATAACAAGTAAATATACTCTAACATTCAGTGCATTAGAAATTATTTAATTATTTAAAAGTAAATATTTCAAATTTCCTTCCTTTACGTGGCATTATTTTGCAGTACCTAAGCATTTCAAAAATTATCTGCCATTATTACGCATTACGCTTGTGATTTCTCTCAGTACTTCACATTAGCAAATAATTAGCATAATTCCGTGACATTATTGCGCATTACGCTAGTAATTTCTTCGAGTACCTCGAATTACCAAAAAATCAGGATAATTGCGAATACATTGCATCATTTCAGGGAGTGGATGACCCCTCGGAATTCTCCAAATCTCTCCAAATTGAAAAGAATAAAAAATGAATTAAGAAGTACAATGCTTCAAGAGAGATTAACCAGTTTGTCGCTGATGGACATAGAATGTGATATGGTCAAAACATAGATTTTGAAGAAGTGATTTACAATTTGGCCTATTTCATATCTAGAAGGGCTCCTCTTCAATTAACAAAGATTTATAAGCACTAACCTCTGAATGCTAAAATAGTTATATTTATGCTCCATTCTGACAGGCAGTTTAAGTCATTTTGCAATCTCAAGCAATCATCGAAATTATGTATGACATTAAACAATTTCAAGTCATCTAGATAGAGAATGAAGGGAATAACAAAATTTAAGATGAGATGATATATCATTAATAAATGTATTGAAAAGCAGAGGGGCCAAATGTGATCCCTGTGGGACCCCGACATGTCATGTACTTCCTCTGTGTAGATATTTTTAATTTTAACAACTTGCCATCTGTTTACCAAATATATCTTGCACGCAAATCTCCTTGAAAACAACAAATGATTCCACTTTACTGAGTAAAACCTCATTTTGCACCCTATCAAGGGCTTTGGAAAAATTAGTGTACACAACATTATCGAAAAATTAATGTACACAGCATTACCCGACTTCGACATTCCACAACATGAGACAAGAACTCCCTGTAGATGAGTAGATTGATGTTGAAACCATGCTGAGTAAAAAAGATTGATTCATGAACTAGAGAAGATGTTTTGCCATAAATAATTCATTGGAAAACTATCGCCATGATGCACATTTTAGAAATTGGTCGATAGTTCATTTGTTGCGAACATTGCAGGAACGTTGCGGGAACATTACGAACATTGCAGGAACGTTGCGGGAATATTGCGAACGTGGCATGAATGTTTCAGCAACACTGCATGAATGTTGCAGGAATATTGCGAATATTGCAGGAATGTTACAGGAATATATTGAATATTGAAAAATAGAAAATTATATTTTTAGTTTTATTCTCTTTTATTCTTCTCTTTTATTTACATCTTTCATTTTCACTTTTAATATTTTTTTTAAATTTATGTACTGTTATTGTTATTCTCATCAGAGGAAACTTCCGCATTTGCTTTTTTCATTCAACAAGAGTGAGTCGAGCCAAGTTGAGTTTGAATAAACCATTTCGCCAGAGTCTCTTCTATATCTTTTTCCCACCATTTCTCGCCGCTAATATTTTTTAAAGTCTCTTTAAAATTGTAGGACAATATAAAATATAAGTAAAAATATCTGGCAAAAATATAAAAATGATCACTTTTAAAGAAATAAACTTACTGCAGAGTAATTTCGCCAACATCAATTGGCTGAAAAATCGTTTCTTATTCGAACGACCTTGCCAACTGAATGTTAAGGCAACGTGTTTGTTGTACAAGTAGGTTATGTAAAAGCGTTTAGGAGGGACTCAGCGTTCATCGGTGTTTAGGGTTACATGTTTATAAATTATAAACATCTAACCCTAAACACCACTGAGTGTGAGTGGTTTACAAATTATTGTCCAAACAAAAGTATTGCTAAACACCACATAGGTTTTTAAGTGAGTGGTTTACAAATTTTTGTTGATGGAAACAAAGCTGTGCTGATGAGAGATAATTCTCGGAACGCGTCCACAGATGGCTATCCACATAAGGTATCGGAAAGACATGATCTCATAACAATGTTATTTTTTTATGATTTTTTGTTGAGTGCCACGAAGGTGGACTGAAAGCAGAAAAATAACTTACAAATTTCAGGTGAGATTTGTTTTGGTAGTCCTAAAAAGACTCAATAATTGTTATAGAGCTCCGGAAAGGCTGAATATATTTATATGTTCAGACTGTGTTCCGTTTGCTTTAAGTTTGTATGATCTCCTTCGAGGTATCCCCAGCTTGCCGTGGTGAAGGAGCTTGAGTATCTTAATGACCCTAAGAGCTAAGTCGGCGGTAGCACAGCTATTGGTGGGGACTCCCGTGCCGAACAGGTCAAAGGTGAAAGATCAGACTAAGAGAGATACACACCCTACCCGGCTGTAGTGTCATGGCCAAGGGTCTGCACAAGGGTTAACGACGCCGGACCAGTTTATCTTTTGGTGATATCTGTTCCGATATACCGGGCTCTCTGCTGTCAGCTGACCTTGTCAAAACTTAACCGCCCGGGTCAAGTGGTATGATACCCACAATAATCTTTTTTTTTTAAGTTTGGTCCGATGTGGATGCCGGGTATTAACCCTTCAAACACTGCGGCCTACTTGTGGTCTATTGTATTTTGCATTCACATACACTTATAGGCCCAGAAACCTAGTTGTTATTGTAAATTGCGCTAATTAATATTTTTTAAATTTGTCTCCTGGTACAAATGCGGCCGTCACTGGGGATAGAACTCGGTCCCTCTCTACTTGTTAGTTAGCGCTCTAACATGAGGACACGAGCGTCACCTCTACACCACTCGCGCCGGCTCTACACAACTCGCGCCGGCTACAATAATCTTTGTCTCCAAGCTAATGGTGGAACAGCCTTTGCCGATAGCTGCGTGGCCACGGGAAAGCGGTGGTCGTTAGTAGGTCGAACTCAGGAAAATGGCTAACTCCTGTTTAAATCAGCCTTCTTGTAGTAATGCGGGGCTCTGCTGCAAGTGAGCAAACCAGAGGCTGAAGACCTCGCCAGAAGTGCAGAAATGCCTATGGTAAGCACTGGGGTGCATACAAAGGAGACAGAACTCCTATTGAGCAGCGACGAGGAACTTGCCGACAATCTTAAGGGTCTAAAAACAAAAGACCCAAAGAAGCGGCGGATGAGCGGCGGATGAGCGGCGCTGCTAGAAAAACAATGAAGTTCCTAATCAGATCGGGCTTAACGGGGGAAGGGGCTAGGGATAAGGCATTAGTGCCTATCAATCCCAAACCCTCAGAACCCAATAAGCGTCAGCGGTCTGATGGGAGCAGTCCTGAAAAGAACCAAAGCAAGCGGGCCAAAAGGCAGGCACTGCCTATGGCTCAGCAAGCGGAAGCAAAGAAGGCAACTGAAAGGCGCAAGTTGCCTACAGTAAGCGCCGGTACGGCTACCTACAGACAACTGGTCAACTCCATAAAGGTAGGAATTACCTGTAAAGGCTACCCTGAAAGCCTTATGACGGAGGACCAAATCAAAGCGGTCCAGAAAGCCATTTTGGATGCTATTGTAAATTGGGAGAGGAGGGCTTTTAAGCCCGCTTTCCTGCAGGCGCATCAGCGTCCAGGATGCTTAGCACTGACTTGTGCGAACCAAGAGACTGCTGAATGGGTGAAGGGCCTTAAGGCCCAACTCCACCTATGGGAGGGAGCCGATCGGAAGATTGTTGAAGTGGCAAAAATGCCACGCACCGAAATCTTCATCGGCTACTTCCCAAATAGCATAGATGAGGAGAAGTCCGAAAGAATTCTATCTCTAGTATAAGGTCAAAACGACCTCAAAACTTCCACGTGGAAGGTCCTAAGGAGAAATCCAATAGGCCCAACGCTGGAAATGACCCTGTCGGTGGACATACTCACATTACATTGTCCGGTGAGATACCACCTACACAAAATGGGAAAGGCAGAGGAAGTTGCCTGTAGATTATGTGAATCAGATGAAGAAACCGCTGAACACGTAATGTGCACATGTGTGGCGCTAGCACACATAAGGCTTGCCCACTTCGGGGTCGCAAGATTTACCACCTTGGAGTTGAGTAGCAGTGCTCTCAGGAATATCTTTGACCTCGTTCACGAAGTTAAATTCCTGGGAGAGTAATTGTAGTAGGGTCAAGCACAATAGATCAAGTTGGTCGCAGTGCAGAAAGGCTTTGGAGCCAAACGACCCCCACACAAAAAAAAGTTTGTATGATTATCTATAACGTAGTATGGTTTCACCAAATCTAACTTTTGTTTTATGTCAAAATTGAACGAAAACGACAAAATAATTTGCAAGTCTAGTCTTGTCTGTCTACTCTTGCCTGTGTAGTCTCGTCCGTCTAGTCTTGTCTGTCTAGTATTGTCAGTCTTCTCTTGTCTGTCCTAGTCTTTTCTGTCCTTGCCTTGTCTGTGCTAGTCTTGTATGACATAGTCTTGTCTGTCCTAGTCTATCCTAGTCTTGAATGTCCTAGTCTTGTATGTCCTAGTCTTGTATGTCCCAGTCTTGCCTGTCCTACTCTTGTATGTCCTAGTCATTCCTGTCCTAGTCTTGTCTGTCCTATTTTTATATGTCTTAGTTTGTCTGTCCTAGTCTTGTTTGTCCTATTCTTGTTTGTCCTAGACTTATATATCTCAGTCCTGTCTGTTCTAGTATTGTCTGTTCTAGTCTTGTATATCGCTGTCCTGTCTATCCTAATCTTGTCTGTCCTAGTCTTGTATGTCCTAGTCTTGTATGTCCTAGTCTTGTATATCCTAATCCTGTGTGTCCTAGTGTTTTCTGTCTTTGTCTTGTCTGTCCTAGTCTTGTCCGTCTAAACTTGTCTATCTAGTCTTGTCTTGTCTGAAACAAATTCAAGTTAAAACCACTTCATGTTGCGACAACTTCATGTTGCGACAACTTCATGTTGCGACAAATTCATCTTGCAACAACTTCATGTTGAAACAACTTAATGTTGAAGCGACTTCATCGAAACAATCTTTCTAGTTTCAACTATGAGAAGAGATATGTTCACCTCAAATTCTCATTTAATCTTCAAATTCACGTTGAAACATCTTCATTTTGGGGCAACTTCATGTCGAAACAACTTCATGTTGCGGCTTCGTATTGCGACAACTTCATATTGAACTTGAATTAGACTACTAACTTATAATTATTAAGTGGACCATGGAAAGCACAATCTAATCCATCTAGTCCAATTCATTTAGCATTGTAGAGAATTCATTAAATTAAATACATTTTAATCTAGTAGACTACATAGACAAGACAAGAAAGAGACAAGACTAGATACAGACAAGAAGGAGACAAGACTAGACAATATTAGACAAGAATAGACAAAAAAAAAATTAAATAAATATATGGCTATCCGCATAGTTTACAATTACTTTTTGGGATTTTTTTAATATTCATCTTTCCAACGATAAGACCCTAGGTGCAGGTGTGAGTCCCGAATCTTTTACCCAGGGTAACGCAACGCTCCAATGAGAGTGTATATATTTATTAATCTCATTGTTATGTTTAAAAAAGCCACAATGAATTCAAGAAGTCGGTAGACTGTTATAGCAGTCCATAGCATCTGGCCGCTAAATCAATTGGATTACTATAACAGTCCATAGCACCTGGGCGTCAAATCAATTGAAATACTATGGCAGTCCATAGCAGCGAAAGGGTTAATACAAGGTATATCACAGTTAGTATTTGTATATGTTACACTTAATGCCCGGTTTTAGTAATAACGCGTTTTCTCTAGTTAAGACTAGTTTTTACTAACTGCCTTTGTTAAAACTAAAATTTCCTCGTTATAACTAGAATTTACTACTTTACATATTTAACTTTTAGACAAAACTAGTTCTAACTTTAAGCCTTATAATTAAAACTAGTATTAGATAAACTTGAGGGGGATTGAAAATATGGATATTGTTTATATATTAAAATATTTATTAATAAGTCTTGGCTAATGTTAAACAAAAAAAATCAACTTACTTAAAGGAACATTAACATATAATAATAATGCCATGGCGACAATATTAATTTCAAGTAATTAAAATGATCAAATAAAGAAAAGTCAAAAACAGCTTAATAAAAACAAACAAAAAATGAAATGAAATAGGTTTACCAACTTGTTATTACACGACAAACTATCGTGACATTTTGAGTTACAAAGGTTGCCTTTTTTCTTACAGAGACACCTTTTTGATATACACCCTTTCTTACATACGCAGAAAATAGTTCCGAGGTAAATTTGTTTTTGGTATTTCACGGACTTGCAAGATTTTTTCTGGGCACTTTTTACCCAAGTATATAAGTATTTATTTACCCAACATACCTGCTATATAGGGTTTCTGGTTCGGATATATCCGAACCGCAAAACCGCGGTTTTCTGTGCCAAAACCGAAACCGCATAACCGTCATAAAAAACCGCGGTTTTCGGTGTTATCTAAAGATAAATAAAAATAAAATACATTGAATTAGTGCTCTTTCAAACATTGCAAACTGTTGGTTTGAAATGTCAACCAAGTTTGGAAAAATGGCAACCATCGATGGTATATGTGTTCGATCAATTTCAAAATCTGCATTTATTCGGAAAGCAATAGCTGGCCGATTTCCCAACCAAATCTTGGCAAAATGTTCTTCGGGTGTCCTCACCTTAATTCAAAAGGACTACGAGAAAAGAAATTATTTTAAAGTTTCAAGAATTAAAAGCAAATGGACAAAAAATGAGTACTACGCTAGATGACTGGACTAAGTTTGAGTCGCCGAAGATACTTAAACATTAATATTCATGGAGAAAACAAGTTTTATTGCAATTTAGGCTTTCTGCGAACTGAAGAAGCTTGTTCTGCAAATAATATCGTAATAAGTGTTGAAAAACATTTAGATTCATTTAGTATCAGTTTCAGAATTGATATTGTGGGTGACTTGTATTAGAAAGTTGACGTTCGCGGTGACGTCGCTACGCTATTGTCAAAAATTTCGCAATGCGGTTTTTAGTCGCGCTTAATCACAAGCTTTCCCTTCACCAAAACATTCAATTTTTTCGCTATCTTCAAAATTGCGAAAACTACAGCGAAAAAATCACCGCGTGTTCCCGAAATTCGACCTAGATAAGCAAGTTGAACTTTGCAGCGACGTCGGGTTGCCGCTGTCAAAGATTTTGCAATGGGCTTTTCACTACCGCTTCCTGACAAGCTTCCCCTTCCATAAAACGTCAAACTTGTTTCGCTAGCTTGAAAATTACGAATACTACGGCGGAAAAATCAGTAGTCGCAGCAGACGGAAATTGAACATTCCGTTGGCGTCGCGGCGCCACTGTCAAAGATTTCGCAAGACGGTTTTCAGACTCGCTTTCCGAACACGTTTTGCTCTAACAAAACGTCGAATTTGTTGCGGCAGCTGTGAAATTTCGAAAAAACAAATGCAACCAATCCTTAGTAGATATAACTTTGACGGGCCGTCGCGGCGTTAATTTCAACGCGGTTTCAATTTCTGGTCGCAAAAGCCACAAAGTTTGATTGAGGCTGGGATTTATTGCCGTGGGATTATTATTGAGAGAGATACTACACATGAAGATAGCCAGGTAATTAAAAAAATGGTACAGATTGTCGAGCTGAACCAAATATTTGCAATAACCATACAATTCATCTAGCTGTGTGCGACACTTTTTACAAGAAATCATCTCTAGTAGAAAACATCTGCAGTATTGAAGATAAAGATTTATTTCCTGAAGAACCGCAAGAAGAAGATGTGGATAATGAGTATTACGTCGGAGAAGATGCTGAAATTAAAAGCAATTTACAAATGGTAAGAAAAGATAACATCTCGTTTAAATATCAGACACTACTACCAAAAGTTCTTAAAAACCGAACCCGAAACCGAAACCGCGGTTTTATATTTTCAAAAACCGAAAACCGCGGTTTTGAAAAAATGCGGATATTCAGGAACCCTACTGCTACATAATTTGTCGAGAATTCCATATTTTGTTCCAATCTTGTAAAAACCTTCTTCGTCCTTTTGAAGAACCACTCCAATGAAATTACGTAGATCTGCTTTTGCTCTGTCGACATCAGGAATTTGTATAACTACGTTATCACCGATTTCTACTGGAATGTGTATTGAATCTGAGCCAGCATCATTCTCATAGCCTGTTTTTCTAAGTTTTTATGAGCCTTTTATTTCTCTGGCTGCTATTATTTGTATAGAGATCTCGAGATCTTTGTCATTTGCTTCTATTGGTAAAGGTTCTACATTCGGATAAGCTACACCTTCAGGGTCATCTTGACTGATTCTATTAATAAATAATTGGAGACTGTCCATTTGTACTAGAGGAACCTTCTGCGTCTTTTTGCCTGGTTGCGGTTATAATTTTCGGTTGGTTGCTGCAACTATTAGTTACAGGCTTAGTTTCCGTTCGCTCGGTTTCCGCTTTATCTGTAGTATTTATTTTATATAAAGCATTTTCGAGATCATCTTCATCCCGTATATTCTTAATAACATGAATGGGCTAAAAACGGCTCTATACCAAACATCGCTTTGTTTGGTGACTGCTTAATACCAGAATGAAGTGACAGATTTTTCATAAATAATTGTACGAAGCGAAGACCATTTTACCAATTTGTAGTATTGTTGTCTTGCATTCATGAAGCCAACATTTTTTCGATGTCTTGATTAGCCCTTTCAACAGACCTTTGGCTTTTGCTGTGCCTTGGTTTTCAGTGGACCAGTTTACCTCATACATACAGATCACATACCACATACAAGTACCCATTTCATGGGCTCTTTTCTTGTCACTAATTTTCGTGTTCACCAATCGCTAATAACAAGTTTAAAAATTCTTCTTTTCATCGCGTTCTCTGATTTAAGTTCGCCATGATAGATGCGTTCAAGTCGATACGTGGGAAAATAACTACGTAGGAAAGAGCGGCCGCGTTTGCCACCGAGTTGACTCCACACGCGTCGAATCAGGTGATGTCTCTCCAATCAGAATAGAGCACTATGCACTTTGAAGATGGTTGAAACAGTTTTAACTGAATCATTTTGGCAAAACGCGTTTTGTCTAGTTAGAACTAGTTTCCACTGATATTCATTTTTCAACAGTTCTTATGTCTAGTTTTAACAATGGCAGTTAGTAAAAACCTTTTTAAACCAGAGAAAACGCGTTGTAACTAAGAACGGGTTTTAACTGTATACAAAATATTCTGGAAACATTTTAGCAATTTCAAGACTATTGTCAGAAGATGGAATAGAGTTAGATAGATTATTACTATTTTGCTTTGCATAAATAAATTTTCAAAATTATTTACTACTTCTTTTGACTTTGTCTTTAATTGCATTGATATGTTGTTGGTAACATATTATAAAGTGTCTGATATTGGTCCTGTGTATAAATGATGGATACCATTTTCTTCCCAAGCTTTATGTACAACTTTTCTTATTAATAACCAGTGATTTCAGCTCTTTACTATACCAGTCAGGAAATATTTTATTTTTAGATATCATTTTTGACATATAAATATCAATACAGGATATACACAATAAACACAATATAATACTGTAAAAATCATTTAAAGCTTGGTTGACATCACTGCTATTGAGGATCTGATCCCAATCAACATTTAAAAGGAAATATTTTATTTCGTCATAAGCTAACGTAAAATTATAATATTCATACTTATACAACATAAATAATTCTTGACATTTACCGATAGAAATATTAAAATATATGACCGGATGGTATTTATCACGTACTATCTCATGCGTGAACAATAATATCAGACACATATTAGACAGTGGCGGATTTAGCACACTTGGGGCCCCCGGCGCAGAAGAAATATTGGGCCCCCCTATAAAACGAAGAGAAACAAGAAAAATAAAAATACGTGTTAACCATATTATTAAAAAAATAATAGTATATTAATGGACGAGTTCAGTAAGCGCGATTTTACAGCACGCGTGCAATTTTGGAAAACGACGAGCGTAGCAAGTAGTTTTCTAATGGACAAGTGCTGAAAATCGCCCTACGAACGAGTTTTTGATACTATTTTATCTATTTTGCGCCCTTTTATGCCATTTCTAAATAAAAAAATCGCCATATTGACATACATAAATCGATACATATTGAGAAAATTTTATCGCATATGAGTGCTGTTATGAGTCCATTACAGACACAAAATAGAAAAAAAATATTAAGTACTACTAATGTTTTATTTCCAATAATATTTGAATATAATATAACTGTATTAATAGCATAATAATATTCAAGTTTTGAACTGATAGTTTTTGAATTTCTTAGATAATTTTTAACTCTTTTTAAACCAGAAAATGATCGTTGCCCGGAATGCCTTTGAAATTGGTTACAATGTTTTTTAAATAATTTCACATTTGGGAAAGTTGCTTTCGTTAATGCCTTATAATATATTATCAATTGATTGCTTGTCTTCTGCATCTAAAAATATTAAAAACTGTTCCAACTGTTTTTAAAATTACTTGCATCAATGTCATCTTTGTACATTTCTATTAAATTATTAACGCATTTTTTCCTTTCTTCTACACATAAGTTAAAAACGAAAAAAACTCTAAATTACCATTAACATAAAAATTAACATATTCATAGATTTGTCCACGTCTGTTCAGTTCTGCTATTAAATCATCGGATATAATATAGAGTACATAATGTAAAAACAAATCTTTTCTTGCGACTTCTTCAAATGATTTATTTGTAAGTTCTTTAACTTCCGATTCTATTTCGATAAAATTATGTCTGATTTTTTTATTCATCAAAATTTCTAGACTTTTTAATAATTTTGCACCTTTAACAATTTTGCAGTCAATAGATTGTAAAGATTTACTTGTTGCATTGATTCTTTGCAAAAAATTATTCCATAGGGCTGTCATAACAGTAATTTCATAATCATACATTTTGTAAGTAATGATTTTGCTTCAATAACAACCTTTTTTTTATGGAGTTGTATATTTCATCTAATGCCTCTTAAATATTTTTGTAGCCACATTTTAAGGCTGAAACTGCATAAGTCCGGGCAGACCATCTTGTATCTGACACTTTCTTTAATGTATAAGACCCTTTATCTAATTTATTACATAACATGTTCCATCGAATCTGTGATGCAGAGAAAAAACAAATTATGCACGAATAAAAAATATCTGGACGCATTACTACAACTCTTTGCAGCAACATTACCAACTAAATTAAGCGAATGACTAGAGCAGGGGATTACTTATCCTTGTTTGCAGACCATTGTACTTGCCCAACATACTTGCTGCAATGTCGTACGATTATCCACGACAATATTTTAAAGCTACTGGCAAATTTTGCAAGTTAGATAAAACTGTCTCTTCTAGATACTCCGAATCATGTCTTTCTATAGGGAAGAGCTTTAAAAATATTTCCTTAATATTTCCATTTTCTGATAAATAGTGCACTACGAAGGTAAGTTGATCCACATGCACAACATCGGGTGTAGAATCTAAAATGATATTATGCGCATTTTAATTCCTCCACAATGTGTGGCATAAGAGAATCGGCAATTACTTTCAATAGTTCATCACACTTCTGATGCGATATGTAATTTACACGTCTGCTACTTTGATTACCATACTTTTGTAAGTGCAATTTTAAAAAATCGTCATATTCGCTCAAATACTGTAAACTAGTCAAATAATTGCCTTTTCTGGAAGATGTTGCACTCTCATTATGGCCTCTAAAAGCAATGCTAAACTTTGCGAGGAATTTTGTTGGGGATACAAGCCTTCGCAGAACCTCTTTCCAATAATTTTCTTTTTGTAATGTAATTTGCAGATTTTCAACATCGATGCGATTTAATGAAGAAGAGCTCTTGTATAATGTACACATTGAAGCGACCTGCTCTTTTGACATTTCATGCTCAGACAAAGTTATTCCAATATGTGTCCAATTTTATGTAATTATCCTAGACTTTAAGCCCGAAAACATTTTGCATGGGTAACAATAAATTGATTTTGATGTATCGCAAAAAATTAGCCACGTCCTTTCTCCCTTTTCCACCATTCAAAATTTTTCTGTAAAAATGATTTTTACATAAGCCTCTGTGGTAAATGCGATCACCGGTTTTATAAACCGATGTGTAGTTATATCGCCTATAATCATATCGATAAAACGCTAGGCCAGACAGCAATATCTTTTAATATAACTTCAAATGGTATATTTTCCGTTTGCGTTTCATTGCTTTCTAAGTTTTTCACCTGGTTGACTATTGACTGTTTCTTTATTTTGGTTATCATTGTTGCTTTCTATACATTGGTTTTCAACTTCAACTAACTCTTTTCGTTGACTGATGGAAGCTCCTTGTTCTTCATTTTAATTGTTGCTCGAATTATGATGGCCTGTGTGACCAGGGCCAGTTATAAATTTGTCCAATGCTCCATACTGTTGGTTGCCAACTTGCTCGCGTCTTTTTTTAATTTGTCTTTTTTTGGCTTCTGATAGATGTCGTTTCATTTCCAGACACCAGTAAAAAGAAAATATAAAATTTAGACCGCCTTTTTTAGATCTGTGATTAATTCAAAGATCAAGTACGTAATTAAAATTGCACATATGAAACCCAAATTGTTGTCATTAGAAAAAAGTGTAAAACTAGGTTTTTGCGGGGCCCCTTGGAGGTAGGGGGCCCCGGGCGCGCGCTCCCTGCGCCCGCCCTTAAATTCGCCTCTGCTGTGGATACCATTTTCTTCCCAAGCTTTATGTACAACTTTTCTTATTAATAACCAGTGATTTCAGCTCTTGACTATACCAGTCAGGAAATATTTTATTTTTAGATATCATTTTTGACATATAAATAAATATCAATACAGGATATACACAATAAACATAATATATTACTGTAAAAATCATTTAAAGCTTGGTTAACATCACTGCTATTGAGGATCTGATCCCAATCAATTTTAAAAGGAAATATTTTATTTCGTCATAAGCTAACGTAAAATTATAATATTCATACTTAGTATTAATACATACTTAGTAGTAATATTCATATACAACATAAATAATTCTTGACATCTACCGATAGGAACATTAAAATATATGACCGGATGGTATTTATCACGTACTATCTCATGCGTGAACAATAATATCAGACACATATTAGATAAAATAAGATCTGGAATAGACTCGTTTACATTAATGTACACATTATTGTAATTTTATTGTATACATTAATGTATACAATAAAATTTATTTGGTATAAGTTATGGAACGTACAAAAGTCATAAAGTTAACAATATATGCAGTCTGAGGTGAAGATTAGTTGCTTACTTTCACACCAAAATGATTATTGAATAGGATGATTGCGACCGTTACTACGTGGTAATCCATACAAAGACTGAATTGATAAATTCACTAATTGTGGTTAAAACATAAATTTATCAATTCAGTGTAAGATCATTGTTGGGCCATGCGAGATTAGGTAGATTAAAATTACCACTTAGCACAATGTTACAACAGTTGTTATTCATTAACACTTCTTCAAGAGACAAACAAAAGAATCCAGGGGAGATTGAGGAATTTATTATAATACAGAAAATAGGTCAAACAAATTGAAATTAATATTAATTTATTATTTAACTCATTACAACATGCTCATTGCAGCACCTCATTATTCGTCATTATTATATTAATGTCATGGTTTGAACCAAATTAATAATAGAATTGAAAGTAGGAGATTATCACTACAATATCTTCAAATCTGTCAGTAGCTGGAATTACACGGATATCTTCTGTTGCTCTTTGGCACACCTCGCTCTAGATGCGTGGTGTGAGCCGTTCGCTGCGTCAAAGCAAGTAAGGGAACGGTCAAGACCAACTTTTGTCAGGGGCTGAAGGCCAACAGATATTATGAAAGAGTAAAGAAAATAAAGTTAGAATTTGTGTAATTACTACCTTAGAGTCCA
Organism: Phosphuga atrata; assembly: GCA_944588485.1. Taxonomy (NCBI): domain Eukaryota; kingdom Metazoa; phylum Arthropoda; class Insecta; order Coleoptera; family Silphidae; genus Phosphuga; species Phosphuga atrata. The sequence goes on from OX155894.1 coordinate 44,722,638, forward strand.
AGATAAGAAAATCTCGTCGGCTCCTCATCCAACGGAAACTCTTATCTGAAGGCAAACTGACAGATAGCGTAAATCAATAAACAAACAATAGATACCGGTTTGGAATTCGTATCGCAAGGCCACCATGGATTGTGGTTAGCAAATTAATTTACAGAAGAAATATCAAAGTTTAAAATGAGATGTCATGGTTTGAACCAAATTAATAGTAGAATTGAAAGTAGGAGATTATCACTACGATATCTTCAAATCTGTCAGTAGCTGGAATTACACAGATATCTTCTGTTACTCTTTGGCAGACCTCGTTCTAGATGCGTGGTGTGAGCCGTTCGCTGCGTCAAAGCAAGTAACGGGAACGGTCAAGACCAATTTTTTCATAATATCTGTTGGCCTTCAGCCCATGACAAAAATTGAACAAGAAAGTTGTCATTTGTTTTTCGTAGTCATGATATTTAAGAAAGCTATTCATTTTCCATTTAATTCCCATGTTTATCATAGTGAAGCTGCTCTTAGCATATCTCCCCAAACTAAAAGAAAAAGTATTAATAATGTAACATCATGCCATAATTTATTTGCGGTAAAATTCCAAAAAAAATAAAAACCCAATTTGCAATAAAAATTTTACATAATCGTCGGTTGCATTAAATCCGAGAAACCTCATTTCACCTTTTTCTTTATTTTAAAACTTAACAAAGAGTTATTTATCATAAAATACACATTAAATCTATGCGCCGCCATGCTTGTACAACCATTTCTTGTCGCCTTCTTTCTTAATTAACTTCTTGTATTTGTCCACGTAATCATGATGACCATCATAACCATCCGCTTTCTTATGTCCCTTATCATCTTTAAAATTTTGTCCTTTTTCATAATGCTTTTCCTTTCCATAATGATCATGATGGGAACCACTATCCAAGTGTCCTTTCTTATAATCACCACCCTACACAACAGAAAATATTTTAAAGAAAAGCTAGATTAGACAGATAAAACTAGACATATAAGGCTAGACGGACAAGAGTAGATATATAATTCTACATAGACTAGATTGGACAAACAAAACTAGGCATATGAAAAACACTGCACAGACAAGCCTAGACAGAAAAGACTAGACTTTCAAAGTCTAGTCTTTTCTGTCTAGGCTTGTCTGTGCAGTGTTTTTCATATGCCTAGTTTTTAGCCTAGGTTGCTCCCTGGTGAAAAAATGAAATGTCGTATAAAGTGTTTCCAAGGCAAACGAAGTGTCGTCGAAGTGCAACGAAGTGTTTCCGAAACAAACGAGGTGTTGTCGAAGTGCAACGGAGTATATTCGAGACAAGCGAAGTGTCTGGCGGCACAAATGTTAACACATCCCCTTCATTTCGACGAAAACTTCACAATAAAAAAGTTCAACCAAGCGTCAATGTTGAAATTATAGTGTTCCAAAAGACACTTGACGACACTTGTTGTTGACGCATTACCGACACTTCGTCGACACACCTCTTAGACAATTCGACATTTCATTTTCACCAGGAAAAACTAGACAGATAAAACTAGATATACAACTTTAGCTAGACAAGACTAGACTCGATAAACAAGAGTAGACAGAAAACGCAAAACAAACAAAACTAGACAGAAAACCCAAAACAACCAAAGCTAGACAGACATTAATAGTCAGACAAGACTAGACAGACTACAGCAGACTCTCCTCTTGTTGGAGTTAATGCAAATATTATAATATTTGCATTATAACGTTACCTTTTTGTGTTCATCATCTTCAAAGAATCCTCCAGCCTTTTCCTGTCCATCTTCTTCATGATACTCATCATAAAACTCCTCCTTTTTCTCATATTCATCATTTTTATGTACATTGTGCGTTCCTTTTGTACTATGGCCTTTGTCGTGCTTACCCTCCTCGTCATACTACAACAACTTGGTCTAGAACAACAATTTCATCAACCATATAATTCTCACCTTAGCTCCCTTTTCGCCCTTATCGCCTTTATGATGTTCGCCATGGTAATCAGATTCATGGTGTTCTTTCTTCTCGTGTCCTCCGCCGTCCTTATAACTTCCGTCGTGTGCTTCCTTATCATGATGACCAAATTCTTTTCTGTTATGGGTGTGTTTACCTTCGTATTTCTTCTCGCCTTCTTCTTTGTGTTCTTTGAAATGTTTCGCGTCGAATTCTTTTCCACCTCCTTTGTCGTGCTTCTCATTCTTCGGTTTGGCAGGCGGTTTCTTTGAAGCCGATGATTTTAAGTCTTCTTTGGCTGCCTCAACGTATTTTTCGCTAATCTTTTGCTCTGAGTGTTGAATTCCATATAAATCAGGTTTTTCTAAATCCGCAGGTTCTTTAATGTAGCCGTAATCATAATCTTCAACGGCTTTCGCTTTATCAACCGCTGGGTAAACCTTGATTGGTTCTTCCTCCAAATCGGGATTTTCCACGTTTATAATAAACTTACTTTTCTTACTATCCTTGCCCTCGTCTTCCTCAGATTGTCTCTTTCTGTTAGCATAATATTTATCTTTTAGCTTTGTATCATCTTCTGTTTTATGAAAGACCTTAGGGAAATATTTCAACTCCTCTTTTACTTTACTATATTTATCTTTTCCATCCTCAGATTCATGAAAGACTTGTGGAGCTTTGTTATTATATTTGTCAGTTAATTTTTTTTCATCTTCTTCATCAAAATATTTCTTTGGAGACAATTTTGTGTCACCTCTAACTTTAGTTTCATAATATTTCTCATTCAATTTTCCATCATCGTATTTATCATCAGATTCTTTTAAATTCTCTTTTTTAGATTCGAAATATTTATTATCTTCATGACTATTTTTAGAAGGTTCCTTTACCTTTCCTTCTGGTCTTTGATAGGAACTCTCAACAAAGAAAGATTTATCTTCTTCAGTTTTTCTCGAATTTTCTTCTGGTTTATAATGTTTAGTGCTCACGCTTTCATCTTTATTTTCCAAATGTTCTTCCTTCACTACAACATCTTTAGTCTCACCGCTTTCTTCAGGTTTATCATATTTCGTTGCCTTTGCATCAACTTCTTCCGCCCCCTCATAAAACAACTTCTTCTTGAAATAATCTTCGTCTTTTACCCCTTCCTTAAAAAGCGGCATATAATATTTTTTCTTGTGATATTCATCTTCAACCTTAACTTTACTAACTTCAGTTTCCTTTTCCTTATCCTCATCTTCTTTTTTAAAATATATTCTTACATCATCTTCTTTAATAGATTCTTTAACGCCCTTGTCCCTTTCATCTTCATCATCCTTGATTTCTTTTTCTTTCAAATTTTCGCCTTTATGAAACCATGTTTCTGTATATTTCTCAATTTCTTTGTTATCAATTTCTCCTTCATTGAATTCTTCCGTTTTGTAGTGATTTTCAGATTTGCTGTTTCTCTTGCTTTTAGGTTTTAAAATCCTTTTTGTATCAAGTTTAGTAATTGGATTTTCCCTTTTGTTTTGCACTTTTATTACACTATCTTCTGGTTTTGTGTAGGAGAAAGCAATGGGTTTTTGGAGAACTTTTTGTATTTCACTAGCTTGGGGAATTAGTAAATCTATAGGATTAGTGAAAATTGGTCGAAGTTCTGCTGAGAAGGTGAGGGAGAATTGAATGGTGAGAAAGATTGTAATGATGGACATGTTTACGGTTTTAAAACATTTCTTGGACTGATGTTCTGTGGAGATCAGATTCCTATTTATATAATTCTGTTTCTTAAGGTTGATTTCTTAATTAAATGCATAACATTTTTTGCATGGATTCATTGAGCATGGTAGATTTAATTGCATTAAGGTGTTACATTAAAACATCTCTTCATACACTTTCTATGTAAAGTTTTACGGTTGATCAACTCCTGCTTTGTTGACTTTCACTTTAAACTTCCTCGCTTATTTAATAATTTGTATAACAGACAAAATCTGGTATTTTAACAAAAAAAATTAAATAATTTATCTTTACGTTATTTTTTTTCTGTAAATGTTTATAACAATTTATTATAGATTATATACAGAATTTAAATCTTAACACAGTTTTTTATTTAAATATATTTATATTTTTTCTTCAGATAAAAACTAACAAATATAAAATATAGATTATAAAATATTTTTTATCCATAATAAAGAATGATAGTCACTTATTAAAAAATGGCCACTTTTGGTAATTAAATGCAAAAAAACAGACTTTAAAGCTGATAATTTAAAAACAACGTAATAGAATTTTGTAAAAAAGATATTTTGATATGCTTATTCCACTAGGTGTATACGAAAATATGATAAAAAGTGATATATTTCTACTTCAGAATAATTCAATTTTTTTTCCATTTACTTCATCAAAAGAGGCACAGTCTTATTTCTTTCTTTTTCTAAATCATTCCTTGTATTATTAAAAGCCTCTGTCTTCATAAAATCTACTTTCTTGTAAACAGTATTAGCACCGGGAGATCTCAAAGGCTCATCATTCGAGTTTCTTGAATGCCTGGCATTATTGCTTTTACTTTCCAAATCCAAATCTAAATATTCCAAAATCTTTTTCTTATTTACTACTAAATCAGGAAAAGAATGATATATCTGGAAAAATAAATAAATATTCAAAACTATTAGCAATGTAACAATTGCATTTGTCATGGCACAGTTTTTTTTAACAAAAAACAATTCCATCACAAATTGCACCATCAAAACCACATCATTTGAAACTAATCAACTGAAAATTGATATTTACCAACAAAATCAAATTTAAATTTTTATTAATTGGCAGACATAAACTAGTTTCCTTCCCATAATTTATATTTTACACACAATTTATTTAGAAAATAAATCTCAACTTTTATATAATTAGTTTAAACTTTAATTTAAAACAATATTTAATATGATTTAAAACAAATTTAATATACCAGACTATACCAAACTTTTATTACCTGTTCATTATCAATTAATAGACTTTCATAAGATCGCCCAAGACTTGGAGGAGTTGGACTTGGTGCAGCTCGATACTTCCGGCTCATATTATCTTCAACACTTTCTCTTCTTCGGGTGGATGTAGGCATAGTGCCCTACAATAAAGGATTGTCAATATTTTTAATCTTAAAACGGATCTTCAATCTTACAGATCTTAATATAGGGGGCTTCAATTTCCTGTCCACTGAAGGAGCCAATTGTGGAGAGGCTGGCTCAGTATTTGAAGAAATTGAATGAGAATCAGATAGTTTCCTTTTAGGTTTCAAACCTCTATTTACTTTTGGTGGAGGCATTAACTAAAAATCATAAAGAAAAATTAAGAATAATATTCAAACAGGATTTTATCTCATTTGTGTACAAATCTGAAATTGATAGATGCTACACATTGTACAGAGAATAGTCATAACTGGCATTGTAACCTTTGATAATATTAAAAAAGTTAAAAATTAAATAAATATATTTGGTAGCATTTCCAATCTAATGTTTAATTACTTGAGTATCAGGTAGAATAGGACTTGGTAAATTAGAATAATGTGCAGTAGATGAAGAATCTTGAGACATTGGTGAAGCTGGTTCACCTAAAATTTCATCTCCATACCTAAATACCTACAAAAATAAAATTATGTGTACAGTTGTTGAAGATAATGGAGATTAAATAATTACATGTGCACTACTTGTGCTTGGTTTGGGAGAGGAATCGTACGTGAAGATCGTGCCTGGTGCGGCATTATTGTAACAATGCCTTCTGCTCAATGAGCTTCTAATATCAGCTTCAACGTTGTGCGATCGCGGAAAATCATACATTTCATCAGAAATAAAACTCTAAAAAAAAAAATAGTTCATTATTTAACAGGAATTAAGAAGACTTGGAGCAGTCAATGGATTATTATATTGATTAGATTATTTAAAAAAAATCCAAGAAGTTTTAAAATACATGTAAAAATACACTAATATATATATATATATATATATATATATATATATATATATATATATATATATATATATATATTTAATTCTTTAAATATTCTAAATAATTTGAACATACTCTAATATGCATAATAATTTCAAATATTTTTAAATTGCAGAAAATGAAGAAGTCTTACAAAAGATCCTGAGCAAGATGGACAAAATAATGGTGAAAGAATTTAATATGAGAATAAATACAAACAAAAGAAAAATTTTCTGCAGTAAAAATAGCGAAAACCAGACAGCAATGGGATCGTCCATTAATCACGTGAGGCTCGAGGGGGGGGGGGCAGTAGCGTCGCTAGCGTCAGTCAATCGGGCGAATGCCCGGGGCCCACGGACTAGGGGCCCCCCACAGTGGTTGCAGATCGATTCTGATACGACTGAGGTGTGGCGTTTCGCGAATTTCACATGGGGAACCGCACCACGTGGGTTTTAAGAAGGATCAAATTTGACATTTTGACAATCTTGGGTATTTTAACCACGCGTCTTCGATGACTTAACTGTGAATGTCCGTCCGCACGTTGCGCATTCCCAAGTTTCGTCCTCCGTCCTGCCGCGCCCCTCCGGGGATCCAAAACCCACTCTAAAATCGTGGTTTTTGTGGAAACGGCTCGACGGAAGCGGCGGCGGCGGTGCAAAAAGGGGAATGTACATTTTTCCGGTGTAGAACCGAGATCCCCGTCGAGCGGTGCCGTTATCGCGACTCAACTCCCCCAGGTTCGGACGTACCAGACCGAAAACCAAAATCACGATATTTTACTTTTGAGGCGCATTTTTGGTCGGATCTCAATTTTTTGATTTTTTTTGTGGTACAGAAATTAAAAAGATTCATTTTTATATACCTTAATGTAAATGTTGGTTATTATTATCCCTGTTGTTTATCATTTTTTTATATATTATTGGTAATGGGAAAATTACTTTACTTATTTATTATTCCTTAATTCATTAATAATACTTAATTATTTCCCATTACTTAATGTAAATGTTACTAGGTTCACACAAACAATTCAACGTGTAATATGTTTCACCACATATTGTTAAATTATTTTTTTCTACAATTTGCGTAGTAGTGGTTGGTCCGAAGCAGGATCGACGGGGCTGAGCTGTTAGGGTCATACGCCGCGTAATGGCATTGAGTCTGAGAGAAACAGATATAGAGCGGCGATATAAACGAAAAAGCCGCCGAAAAGAAAAGCCCCCTCTGTTGATTGAGTCATGCAATTTCTTATATCTATTAATTTTTCTTGGGTTGTGTGCTATAGAGGGAAAAATGAAAAGTTTAGTGATATGAATAACGAAAATTAAAGTACTAAAAATTACGGAACTAAAGTACAACTAAAAAGTTGCTAAAAAAACATGACGTGATTAATGTATGACCCCAATAGAGTTAAAAATGAAATGATACAAGAAGTAAATGAGTTTAATTATCTGGGAAGTAAAATAACGAATGATGGAAGAAGCAGCAGAGAGATATTAAGTAGGATTGCCCAAGCCAAGAACGCTTTCTATAAAATGAATAACCTATTTACGGCAAAGAACATAAGTCTTGATGTGAGCAAACAAATCTTGAAGACCTCTATATGGCAGCGAATCTTGGACAATAGGAGAGAGAGAGAGGAAAAGAGTACTAGTATTTGAAACCTGGTGCTATAGAAGGATTATGAAAATCACCTGGAAAGAAATGATCACAAATGAGGAAGTCTTTAGAAAAGAAGACAGAATCACCTTGTGGGCCACATACTGCAACACAATGGACTACTGAAGCTTACCAGATCCAGTCTGGAGTACATGACTGGAGTGTACCCAGATATGAGTTGTGGCTCATACTGTGAACTGAAGAGCAAGGCGGAGAGACGGGAAGAATGACGAGCTGCTGCCAACCAGCCTCACAGTTATTAATTACAAAAAAAAACTTTTAAACGGGTAATTTCACGATGCCATGACTTTTAAACCGTTTATCCCAGACTTCTAGTTTTCACTAATGATTTCATCCCAAAATTAGATAAACTGCATACAATTTAATAAACCGCATCGACCCTTTAAAGCACTCTTACAGATTACACAGGACATTTTTGTTTTCATGAAAAAGTGTTTCAAGTTTAATAGGTGTCCTATAGTAAATGGGGTGTGCTGATCACGAATCTGTGCTTAGTTTTTTTCCAGCAAGTCAGGTTTTCAGGAAAAGTGTGTTTGAAATTTTTCATAGAAACTGCCAAAAATATTGAGAAAATACTTATTGAAACTATATTTAATAGAAAATTACACTGCAAAATTGAGTTATTCATTAAAAAAATAATGCAGTATAATCTACGTTAGACAATCGTTGGTTTTTTTTTAATAAAATCGTTCTCTTTTTCCCTTAAAACTGCGTTTTGTAGTTTTCTTTTTGTGGATTTTTGAGCGAGTCCCTCTTCAAGGTCCAGCAGTAATCAGCCATCATTCGAATATCCCATCTTCCTTGGTAACGTCTCTCCATCTCCTTTATGTCTTGATGAAACCTCTCTCCCTGTTCCTCGCTGACAGCTCCAAGATTTTCGGGAAAAGAGTCAACGTGGGAATCCAGAAAATGAAGTTTGACGCTCATATTGCATCCCAGTTTTTTATAATTTTCGACCATGTTGGCTACAATTTCTTTGTAGTTTAGAGACTTGTTGTTTCCAAGGAAACCGTCTATGACTTCTACGAAAGAACTCCATGATTCAGATTCATCCTGGGTCATTGTATTCTGGAACAATCTATCCGATTTTAAGGTTCGAATTTGAGGGCCTACAAAAATTCCTTCTTTAAGTTTAGCTTCAGAAAGTGCAGGAAATTTGTCGCACAGGTATTTAAAGCAGTCACCTTGTTTATTTAAAGCTTTGACACACAGCTTCATCAATCCTAACTTTATGTGCAGGGGAGGCAAAAGAACTAATTTTGGGTCAACTAATGCATCACGCAGCACATTTTTTTGTTCCGGTACAAGTCTTTCTCTGAGTGGCCATTCTTTCTTAACGTAATGTAAATTTCGTGCTCGACTGTCCCACTCGCACAAAAAACATGGATACTTTCTGAATCCAGACTGCTGACCCAAAAGCATGGATATTATTTCGAGGTCTCCACAGAGTTGCCAACGATATTCGCTATACTTTATTGTATTTAGCAACAGCTCAAGATTCTCATACGTTTCTTTGAGATGCACGGAGTGAGTAACAGGCACCGAGGCATAAGTATTACCATTGTGCAACAAGACACCCTTCAGATTTCTCTTAGAAGAATCAATAAATAACCTCCATGATTTGGAATCGTAATTATCAGCTCCCAGTTTCATGACTACTTCAGGAATATTATAACAATACACCAGTGAACCTTCTTGAGATAAATATTCCGCGAACTCTTTTTTACGATGCCTATACCACGAAAATGTGGTTCCTGGGGCTAACAGATTTTTGTCTTTCAGTCGTGATCCTAAGATTTTTGCAGTTCATCAGTTTTTTCGTTTGAACTTTCATCTGATGATTGCTGTTGGATGGTGTGAAGAAAAGGTGGAGGAATGGGAATTCCTGGTCCATGAGGTACAGGTCGTTTAGCAGACGGTAAATCAGGATACTGAATAGTATGTTTATTTTTTGAATTGAAACCCTTGACATCACAAGAGCAAAAGTAACAGTCGCTTCCATGGTTTTTTTGTTCCCTCCATACCATAGGAATGCCAAAGGGTAAAGAGCTACGTGTACCTTTTGTCCATTTTCTCAGTAGCTCGACACACTGAAAGCACACTTTGTGTGGAGCCCAAGTTTTGTCCTGATCACCAAGCTTTACACCGAAGTAAGCATGATAAGCTTTCTTGATAAATTCTGTTATGTTTCGTTGATGCTTTGCTATCGTTAATTCACCACACACATAACAAAATATATCAGGACTGTTTTTGCACTTTCTTGATGACATTATGACGCACTAAACACTCAGAAAATAAAACACAACTCGATAATACAAACAATTGACTCTAACTAACAATTTCGTAAACAACTGCTAATGCTATCAAGTTGACCTTGACAGATGCGAAAATGGAACAGTGTTGTCATTGAAATGAAATAAACATAATCGAAATATACTAATCGAGTAAGGTACCGTCACTGAACTCGAAAGGGGTCAAAAGTCAAGATTTCTTGAAAATTAAGAAAAATTGTCAAAAAATGCGGTTTACGTCTTGAATTTTTTCCAATGAATTGAACAAAAAATTAGGTTTATTTTGACGAGCCTTACCAAGTTCCGCCCCCGCAGGGGGCGGCTGTAGGTGCGTTTTAAATTTTTCACTTTTTCCGTAAAAACTCCGTTCCTCTTGCGTGTCCAAACGGGAAATTGTCATTTTCTGTTGTAAAACTGAACGGGCCCTCGACCCGTGTCTGCCTGCCGCTCGCAAGTCCCACACGGCGTCCTCCAGGTGCCAAAAACAGGAGATCGTTTCTAGCACTTTTGAGGAGCAATTTTGGTCCGTGGCTCGATTTTTTTACTGCTTCCCCTTGCCGCGTCGATTTCACATTTTTTGACGTCATGCGGAAAAGTACGCGACCGTCGGTTCACCCGGTGCGGCGGAAAATGTAAGCGAAAAAAACCCGTTTTTTTCATCACATCTGTGGACGCCGTACTCTTGAGTGAAGAGCGCCGTGTCTCCAAACCGGTCCGTTCGATGCGAGATGTTTACCCGCAAAGGGCGGTAGAAGATTCTGGGACCTGCGGCATCCTAATGCCGCTCTGGGTCAATTTTAACACAAAAATCGGAAAAACGCGCTGTTTTTTTCACCTAATTTGCGGGGATCCCTCTCCTGGAATACCCAACAGTCGGATCGGGACCGGACCGGCACCATTCGATTCGGCATAGTGTCTTTAAGTTTGTTTTGGAGTTTAATTGCGATTGCGTGCCGGATGGCGCCGGGAGGCCCGAAAAACCATATTTTGCATATGTACGCGAGAATCCCCTGGGATTCGCTAAATTAAATAGCAGGGCCTCGCGGTGGTGGTTTCTGAATATAGAACGAAAGGGTCTATAAGGCGATAGGAACGACGCATCGCTCGATCGCATTTGGAGGTCTCGACGCCCGTCCAAACTCAAAACGAATTTTTCAAAATTGAGCAAATTGAAACCTCCAATATTCGGTGAAATGTTTTAGAATTGTATTGCTTTTTTCAGGGATTATAGCCCCACGTGTCTACTTTCGAACGACATCAGTCTCGGCGCATTACACCTCCGGGGACGTTCCGCAGGCCCCAATTCGCGAAGTCACTTTTTTTTCACCTCTTCAAACGGAAACGCGAAAAAGAAAAATTACATTTCCAGTCCAACAAGTGCATGCCCGGTGAAAAGGCCAACAGTATGGCGTTTGAATTTCTCTAATCCATCAACGGATTCGCACTCCAGGTCAAAAATACTACGACCATTGCTTGCCGCTGAATCGCCAATTTACACTTACAGCTGATCATTCTGACACTATTTTTGCTCAGGTTATGTGCAAATGTCATTGTTGAAGTTTATCCGTTTATGATTATTCGTGTAATTATGAGAAGATAAAATTTAAAAAAAGAATTTAAATCAAAATTCTGATTTTTCGCTCATTGTTAGGTTGAAATTCAAATCAAATTCAAAGAGATATCTTGAAATCTCTAAATTGCTGATTTCGGCGACTCTGGCTCTTGATTAGCAACACATAGCAACGTCAAAATTCGCAATTTTTCACAAATTTCTACAAGAAAGCAAAGATTTTACACTTTTATTTTATCAGATTCTTAAAATTCAGACCATTTTACATCAGAAACAGTTGCTTCCGTTCACATTTGAATTTAAAAATTTATTTCATAAACCGCAATATTTACGAGTTTTTTTTGAGAATAATTGGAGCTTTTAAATTGAATTTAGATTCCAACGGTACAACACGCGTCTTCCTCGGAGGTATAGCAACCAACAGAGTTATTGGCGAAAAACTTTCAGTATTACCATTTCAATATTTATCGGCATTTTCAATACAAATTCGAATACAACTCATCAAGTTCTATTAAAATATGCTGCATGAATTTTCTGCGGCTGACGATCCAGCGGTCTCCAACTGTTTACTTGATTTTCAAACATTTGCGTTTTTCATTTCCCTACATTTCTAATAAATTCTTGTAGCATGAATCGATAGAGTAAACTTTCCTCTAGCAGCGGGGCAAATTTTATCATTCCTTTGCAAACCGTTTTACCAGGATTTTTTTTAAATGCAATTCATTTTCCAGGATTCGGGATGGCTAGCAAGTCCGCCCCACAGAAGTTTCCTTCCAATTTCCGTGGTGAATGGTGTCCGGGAAAATTTTATTTCTCAGATTTGTTAAAGTTGGAAAGTTCTACGTTAGAAACAATTGAATATTCTTGCAAATTCACACTCTTACTTGAGTAAAAGTAAGCTCGGCCATATTTGATTAGAGTTTTTACTGATTTTATAAAAGAAAACTATTGTTTTACAAATTTCTGATTGGACATTCTGAAAATTCGGCAAATTTTATATGGGGTACGATGTAAGTTTTTGGGTCATCTGGTGATTTAAAATCCATTTTCCAAACGGTGACAATTACGACTTTCCTACAAGAATAGTTAAAAATTGCACATTTAATTTGGAATCTAAAGTGTATTCCGCGACTTCCTAGCATGTATAACAAAAGAGTTATTGTTGAAAAACGATCAGTTCTATCACTTGAGGGCTGAAGAAAAAGCCATCTCTAAATTTATCCGGTTTTTCTTTTTAAAATCGAATAGTGCTCATTGAGGCCTATTGAAATGTGCTGCATGAACTTAAAAATGTCGTCTACCTTTCTGCTTCGTCTTTGAAAAATCATATGCCTCATTTCCTTGGGTTTGGATGAAATAATTTTAACACAGATCTATAGTTCTTTTAACTTTCTTTTAACTTTCTTTTAACAAACGCATAAAGTTTTATGTAGTTTACATAAGTTTTATATAGAGTGTACATGTTTCTATTGAAATTGACATATTTGTGGTCGATAGACTTGACACAGGATTTTTTTAATAAAGAAATTCTTGCAAATATATTTTTTTGTTCAATTTTCCGGAGTCTAAGAAACATGCATTTAGCGCTATTTTATAGAGCAGATTTTCATCTAAAAGTTGTGTCATTTTCATTTTTCCAACGTGAACCGTTTTGGCGAAAGAGCCCATTTAAACCCATGTAAATTGAAAAACGAAATTCAGAGAAGGGGTACCCATTCTAAAATTTTTTCAATTTTATATTTTTTACTTTTGCGACCAAACCGAAGGTTTTTACAAAATTTGCAAAGAATACTTTTTTGTAGACACCGACGTCTTACATACGGATATCCCGGTTATAATTTTACATCTTGAGGCGTTGACGAGATATTTCCATAAAATTGTTGACGAGAAAATCATTCTTCACGACGTCCCCATTGGAGTGGGAGCGTTCTAATTTTGTCAAATCATACCTCTGGTGGATACCCACATTCAGCATAAGTTTCATTGAAATCCTTCAAGGATTAATATATTTTTTCGCAATTTTTGAATATTTTGAAATTTCCGCGTTCGGTTTTGATCGGAATTCCTGTTTGACATGTCTGGATTTGTTGAAAAATTATTTTTGTAAGTTTTATACAACGTGGAACAACAAAATTTGACACATTTGACACAGAATTAGTCAGTCTATAATATCCCCCAGTTAGTTTTGAAAAATATTTTATCTGGCGGTGGCCGCCTCCCCTCAAACTCGAACGTAACAGAAATTAATAAATTCAAATAACTATAAAATGAAAACTGCAAGAGATGTATTAAAATTTCTTTCAGATCTATATAGATTATACATTTTTCTATTGAAATTGACGTTTTGGTATTTTGATGGCCGATAGCCTGGACACATAATTGTTTTAATAAAGAAATATTCATTGAAAACTTGCAAATATATTTTTTTGTCCAATTTTCCGGAGTCTAAGAAACATGCATTTAACGCTATTTTATTGAACACATTTTCATCTAAAAGTTGTGTCATTTTCATTTTTCCAAAGCGAACCGTTTGGCCGATTTTTTTTTTATAAATGAAAGAAATCTAAAACGAAATTCAGAGAAGAGGAAAATTTTAGGAAGTTTCACACAACGTGGAACAATAAAATTTCACACATTTGTAGAGAATTAGTCAGTCTATGATATCCCTCCGTTAGTTTTGCAAAATATTTTATCTGGCGGCAGTCGCCGCTCCTCAAACTCAAAGTCACACACGAGGTAAGATATTCAAATAACTATAGTTTGAAAACTTGGACAGTTGTATTCAAAATTCTTTCAGTTCGGCGTAGCTTATAGACCTTTCTATTGAAATTTGGTATTCTCGTGGCCGATAGCCTTAACACAGAATTTATTTTTTCTGTCCAAGACCACATACCCGCGGCAGCGCGTTTAACCCCTGCCAGTTACACAGTTATAACGTTGGTTTTACCCCCGCAGATTAGGTTTCCCGCCATAGAAATCCAGACCACATACGCATCCCTCGAAGTCAAACCGGAACTGATACTAATGGATTCAAATAGCAACAACTCGAAAACTGCAATAGATGTAATAAAAACTCTTTCAGATCTATTAAGATCATAGATATTTCTATTGAAACAATTTGACCATTTTGGTATTTTCATGGCCGATAACCTTGACACTAGATTTTTTAAATAAAGAAATACATGAAAATTAAATCAAAGTTGACATTAACGTCAGTTGAGTAATTTATTGGTTATTATTTTTTTGGTGAAACTTTTAGTAACCATAATTTTGCTAAGTGTTGCTAATTGTCTAAAAGAAAACTTACTATAATTGTAGGAGTGATATTGGAAATCAAGAGTTGCCAACCTTCATAAAAGGAGGTTACTATATATGATGAAGTGAAATTAGTAACTAAGGCTTGCAATTTTGACGAAAAAAAAGACAACAATGTAACTTTAACAAATAGTTGGTAAGATTATGTTTGAGTATGTTGGTAACTCAAAAACACAAGATACCAACTTGATTAAAACAATATGTGGGTTATGTTGAACGTCAAAGTTGACAAAATCAATGTCACTTAATCTTAAATTGATTAAGTGACATTGATTTTGTCAACTTTGACGTTCAACATAACCCATAAGGTTATGAAAGTTTTAGTGAGATTTTCAGTAACTTTTTACTCCACAGCTGATTCTTTATCGTCCATTTTGTACACCTTAGTAACTAATATCACATCGTTAGATATAGTAACCTTTTTATGATCGTTGGGAACTTTTCAATTCTAATATCACTCCTTAAATTAAAGTCACTTTGATTTCAGACAATTGGTAACATTATATGATTAAGTACACCTCAAAAGTGTTCTATTATATTATTTTACAAATCTGACAGCATTAAAAACATTTGAGACGGATGAATTATTAGTTAATATTCTGTGCAGTACGAGTTGTACATCTTGCAACTCATACAACCTTAGCTGATACAAGAATCGCGCAGCTCGCAATTCTGATTACTCTTTCATATACAAATGTCAAAATTCATTATACAATTTCACCCTCATCAATTATTCCACCTTTAGCAACTATTCCATTCTTTTCAACTGTTCCATCCACAAAAACTATTCCATTCCGAAAAATACGATCCACATGTACTAGTATTATACTAAAATATTTTCTATCGATGTATCAAGTATTTTAAAGAAATAATTTTAATGCAATTTAGGAAATATCAATAAGGTACTTCTTTGCTCTATTACAAAATATCTCACAAGGATTTTCTAATTTTGTGAAAAATCTTGACGTGATGGGCTCAAACCAAATTCACATTCAGAATCAACGTACCCGTATTAGCTAAGGACACTTATCAAATTCAAAACACCAAAAATCATGTCGGCCTGTGTGATTGATAACAGATTATAACACCATTTTCAGGTCATTTACCTAGAGATGACTTTACAATTTCCTTAAAAAATTTATTAGTTTCCCAATTTTCTGCTCGCGCGACAAAATTTCATTCGATTATAAAAATGTTATCAAGTGGTATCTCCCAATGGAAAGCATCTAGCAAAATGCAATGTGCATATTTGCAACTAGCAAGAAAAACACTTCGAAAAACATTTTGTAATTTTTAAATAGCATAGTAATTAACGATTTTAGCTAAATAAATTTTCTCGCATTTTCCGCCGATTTCACGATGCCATAACTTTTACACTTTTAGGCCTAGGCCGCACTACGGCTAAACCGCTGCGGTTTTAAATCGCGTGATTTTGTGACTCAAGTAAGCTTATAGAACCGGCCTCACTTGCGGTTTTTTCCCGCGACTGATTGTTCCCATAGCGTACTGTGTGTTTCTCGAGCGGTTATAGCGGTTACCGCTCGCGGGAAAAAACCGTCGTGTGGCCTCGGCCTTAAACGATCAAAGAAGTTTTACTTCAGCCAAGGGTAAAGGTAACACACTCATTTTTTTTCTGAAACAAATACCAACCTGATGATCTTCTGAGGTTGAATTAGATTTGCTGTGATTTCCTGATTTGGTTCCTTCACTTTTACTAAAAAAAAAAAAGAATTATATTGCTACACACACAGAAAAAATATAATATTAATTAACATATTTAAAAACATGTTGCTTACATATTTTTATTCGATTGCAGATTGTGATAACATGCAGATGGACTAACAATATGTGAAGGTTTGGGAGGCCTTGGAGGTGCTGCAGCGCTTAATTCAGCTATTTTCGTATTATCGAGAGATAATTTTTGTATCCTTTGGTTTACCATCTCTAGGTCTGTTGAACTATTTGAAGGTCTAGAATACTTAATACCTAAAATACATTATTAACATTACATACTAATTAATATGATTATAAATATTTACTATGTTCAGATTGAGTCAAATTATGAGACCAATCATCATCTGTGAAAACGCTTTCTGTGTCTGTCGGGCTTTGCAGGGGAGATCCAAAGTTTTTCTTATCAAAATTGAAATAGTTAATTTCTTCTTGAGAACGGGAAAGACCTGTGGTGTGGGGTGGGTTTAAGTTCCTTGGGATATCATACGATTTTGGGTCAAAATTCAAATAAGTTGGTAGCATCATATCATAAGTATCATTTATATGCCCCTTTGGTTTGCCATAGTAAGACTTCATATTGTGCTGAAGCAATGAATTAATATCCTATATGCAAAAAAATCAACATATACTATGAATCAACAAGGAATTTAAATTAAGAATATTACCTTAATATTTTGATTGGGTAAAATAGGTGTTTTTCCAGTGATGCATTCAGAGACCAAAATATAAGGACTTGTACTGATAGGTGAAGCATTTGGTGATGCTGGTGGAATTTCATGTTCAATATCTTCTTGTCCCTCTAATTCCTCTTCATCACTAGTTCCTTTAAGTCCACAGATTCTGCAAATGCATTGCACCCAAGATTTCATTTCTAATTCAGTATCAGCTGCTAAGTAATAAGTACGTGTCGGCGTTTTGATATCAAACATGAAATCAAACTTGAGTTTTTTGTCTTCGAATTTAAAGCCTTTGTCGACTTGTTCACACTGGTCCAAGTTTATTGAGCCCTTTAGTTTTCTACTTTTTCTATCCGTGTAATAGGAGAGAATGTATTGGTCAGGAATCTCTCCTGGATGTAACGTAAACCATCTCCTTCTCCAACGCTAATAAAAAAATAAGTCAATATAGTTTGTCAGTTTCTTTGATTCAATTTTTTTTAATTTTCATTTTCTGAATTCGTAAAGACTTATTAGTAGATAGGCACAAAAGTAAATAAGGCAGGGACATCAAAGACGAAACAAGTAGTAGTCGAAATAATTTGGAAAGGCATGTAATGACAAAGTAAATGCAAAATATTTCAAACCAAGCCAAAATGAGATTACATCTGCGATTTCCCTACTTCTAATATTGAGAACAAGCTACTCTTTTAACTTTTTGATTTCCTCTTTTAGTGTGAATTATTGTTGTTCGTTTCCTATTACAGTATAATCTTGATAATCCGGCGGTTGGTTAATCCGACTCGTTCCGTAATCCGGCGCTCTGTGAAAACACGGTCTTTTTTCACATGCTGCCTAGCGCCGGATATAAACCTAAAAGCGGACAGAAGAAATAAAGTCAAAAACAACACCATCCAGTGTTCTTGGAAAAAGGTTTGGCCAACACACCCTGCTTTTAACTCTGAAAACTTGATTGACGATTCTGACCAAGCTCCACTCTACAATAATTGATGGTAAACAAATAGTAAGACAATTATTGTCTATCTGTTCTAACTTTGTATATATTTTTACATGTACACGTGCACATGTACATTTTATTTTTACACGTTTACCTATATGTACACGTATACACGTTTTACCCATATGTTTTTACGTATATGTACCGTACATATAGATACATATTTTATTCTTTCTGAAATAGAATTGTACATAAAATATGTAAAATTGTTATTGTTTTCATTTAATCCTGATAATCCAGAATTTTTTGATAATCTGGTGGTTCTGAGGTCCCATATGTGTAGGATTATCAAGATTATACTGAATTTTAAACAAAAAGAAAATCTTAAGCAAGGTAATTGCATTTAAAATTTCCTAAATGTTTTTTTTTAATCTTTTTTTTTGTTTCTTGTGTTTCCTATTGTTGTATGTTTGTTATGTAAGAACAAAAAGATCATAACAAAATATATAAGCAAATAGTGAAAAAAGTGATATATTGTGTTGTTGTATTAAAAATTTTGCAGTCAAATAAAACACAGTTGAATGTAAATCTTACTGAGAGTGTAATCTGGACTAAAATATACTTTTCCTTTATGTAGTCTAAAACACAAAGAAAGTACATTAGACAGAATCAAAATGAAATGGAAAAAAATAAATTCAATTTGATATTTTTTTTTATCAAATAAAACATGCCAGAAAAATAACTTAATGAGTTTAGAAAATGTCTCAGTTGTTACTATCTTCTTCATCTATCGAATAGGCCTACTTTGGACCATGCTTGTTCAACTGTTGGGCTTTGACGTTTGCCCAGTATTATTGCATCTTCTGCCGGTGTAACTCCTTTCTCTCTTCTGTCCAGGGGGTACCTTTCCTTCGAGGTCTTTCCTGAAATCCACGGACTTCCTTCAGGGTGCGTCTCACAGACTGTCTGTTTTTGAGATCTGTTATTCCCAGTTCTTTAATATCCTTCTCGGTCTCTGTCAACCAAGTGATACGAAACTTCTTGTTTTGCCAGAAGGTGAACAGATGGTTGGTTAGTCGGTTTGGAGGCAATCTTGCAACGTGGCCATAGAAAGCTACCCTTCTTTTCCTTGCACAGTCAGAGAGCATCTCAATATGTTCGTAGAGCTCAGAGTTATGCCGTCTTCGGAATTCCCCATCTTCCTTTACCGGGCCTAGGATCTTCCTGAGGATTCTCCTCTCTAATTTCCAATTTCTCTATTAGACCCCTTCGGTTCAAGGAAAGACACTCCATGGCATACAGGGCTTCTGGACATAAGACTGATGTGTAGTTTCAGGTTGTGTGACAGGCATTTCTTATCGTAAGTGTTCTTAGTCAGCCGATAGGCTAGTTCTAACTTGCTGACTCTCTTGGATAATGATGCTCTTTCTGATAAGTTGGATTCAATCCATTCGCCGAGATACTTAAATTTCTCAGTCCTCTTGATGTTTCCCAGTTCTAGTAACATCTCTCTGTTTGCTTCTCTGATGTTGGTGAAGAATTCTGTTTTCTCCAGCGACACTTGAAGACCCACTTTGGCAGCCTGTTTTCTGAGACAGTTTACCTGCATTGTTGCCATCTCAAGAGAATCAGCAAACACTGCTATGTCATCTGCAAAGGCCAGGCAATCTACAACCAGTCCATCGTTCTTACGTCCCAGGTAGATAACACTCTGAGCACCCAAATTGTTCAGTTCCTTGAGCCATTCAAAACCTTTTCAAGGACACAGTTGAAGAGAAGTGGGGAAAGTCCATCTCCTTGTCTCACTCCAGTTTTTATTTCGAATCTTTCTGAAATCTCTCCTCTAAATTTAACCTTGGAATGGGTGTTGGTCAAAGTTTCTAGGATGAGTCTGCGGGTTTTGTTGTCTAGTGTTAGTTCCTGGAGTACTTTGTTAAGCGTTTCTCTATCAATGGAATCGTAGGTTTTCCTAAAATCAACAAAGGTGACGACCACCATGCAGTTTCTCATCTTGGAGTATGCAAGTACAGTTTTAAGATTGAGGATTTGTTCAACACAGGATCGGGTCTTGATGAAGGCCCCCTGGTATTCTCCCAGTTGACTATCCAACTGATTTTCTGGCATTGTTTCTAACGCCTTCGAGAGAATCTTGTATGTTACTGGGACGAGAGAAATTCCAAGGTAGTTGTTTAGATCAGTAAAATCTCCCTTTTTGTGAAGCGGATGGATCAGAGCAGATTTCCAATCGGGTATAATTTCTCTGTTTCCCAGATGTCCTGGATGATCTTGGTTAGGTTGCGCACGGCATTGTTTCCAGCAGCTTTCCACAGTTCAGCAACGATAGAGTCCTCTCCAGCTGCCTTATTATTCTTAAGAAGTTGAATGATCTGGCCAACTTCTTCCAATGAAGGGGGAAGCGAGTCCGGGTTTGGTGTGGTTTGTTTATAGTCGAAGTCTTTAATGGGTGGGTCACAGTTCAGTAGATTTTTAGGGGTGGGTCACAGTTGAGTAGATTTTTAGTACGGAGCCAAAAGGTGGAAGTTGTCCTTTTGGCCACATGATCTATCTGGAATTCACCCTGGTGTATTCACCCCTGGATTAGGTGAAATCCAAGTCTTCTGCTTCCTTGGCAAGTGTTTGAAGGCTGTAGACTTCATGATCAACCCAAAAGTCCTACACAGATCCACCAATCGTTCTCCGTTGCAGTTGGTTCGCTTATGCGCCGGATAATTGCCCACTATGTTTCTGTATTTTTTTCTTTTCCCAATTGAGCATTGAAGTCACCAAGCAGAATAACGGTGTGCCTCTCTGGAAGTTTAGAGATAATATCTTCTAAGTCTTCCCAGAATTTATCAGTTCTGTCTGGATTGCGTTTGTTGTCCTGGTTGATTGGGGCATGTACATTGACTATACTGTAGCCCTTGAATGCACATTTGAGAGAGAGGATGGATACACGACTACTCGAGGAGGTAAAGTCGGTGACTGAATCCAGTATCCTGTGACTGATTATAAATTCTGTACCTAAGTGGGGTACGTTCTTCATTACCCGCTGACCCACTTTTCCTTTGAGGATTATGTAGCCTTGGGACTCGAAGGCATGTTCGTCCGTAAATCTGGTTTCCTGTACTGCTGTCAGTATTATGTTGTGTCGTGTTAGTGAATCGGTCAAATGTTTCAGTTTACCCACTTTTAGCAATGAGTTGGCATTAAATGTTGCGAAGAAGCTTTGCCGTCTTGGTCTGAGTTTACGTCCTGTGATTTCAGGATACTCCGACTCATCCTTAAAGCATGTTGGTGCGGACTCCCCAGAATCCGAAGGTCCGCTAACGTCACCATAGGTGACGGTGGATTGGTTACCACCTGGGGTAGTGCATTTAGCAAGATTTTCCTTCATGCTCAGTTGAAGAATATTCTTCATGGGACAGTGGCGAGCCACTGTCCATGATACTACCCAAGTTGTTAGCTTGGGAGGCTTATTATTCGGGGTTGTCACCCCTAGACAGGTCGCCTTCACTACGGCTAAGGAGTCCTGTCCACGCTACTCTTCCCAGGTGCTAGGCTCCGTGCCATTGTTTAGCAAAGAAGTTCAAGGGGTATTATTATATTACTAGGTCCAGATCTGTTTTAGATTTTTTTGTTTATTCATAATTTCTAGTAGGTTTCTTTTATCAAATGTCAAATTAATTAAACGTCAAATTTAGAAATTCATTTCAAAATAGAAATCACTTTGTTTTACTTTAATCAGTTGTTACTATATTAAACAGACAAGAAAATTGATAATTTTCTTCATTTTAAGTCTAAGAATGCAACTACAAAATTCTACTTAAGCAATGATAAATTACTTGAACAACATTTTGTTTATGAATAGATAATTTATTAATCTATTACATATATCTATAACTCATTTATTAACTCGGATTATAGAGTACACACAAAATATGATAAAACATATAAATAAAAGTAATAAAACGTTGAATTCGATAAGACAACTGAAGAGACATTTTGGAACCAGCGATTTTTTAAAGTGAGTTCAATTTTTCTTGAACTATGGTGCAGAATGCAAAATAGTCGTCAATCAGATATAGTTTTTTTAGATACGCTAAATCGGCTTCTTTTGTTTTTTTCCGCATTTTTTTAACCATTTTCAATTTTTGTTAAAAAATTTAATGGATCGATTTCTGGGTTTCTAGCAAAACGTTATATGATCTTCGACTAATTTTGACATGCTCGATCGATTGGTGAAAATTAGCAATCAATCTCTGCGATAAACCGTTTAAAAGTTTTATTATAAGAATATTTTTGTTATAAGCACATCAAATAGTATATTCTTCAACTAGGGCGGTAAGCTGTCAATTGGTCACAAGAGCTAAATTGGGGGCACGAACGGAGTGAGTGCGCACATTCGCTCGAGAGGGCAATTGACAATACCGCCCGTGTTGCAGATAATATTTTTGATTACTCATGCGAGTGGACGTATCTTACAAGTTTGGGATCCAGGGGTCATCCAAAAAAAATAGAACCAAAAATGAATTTGCTTTTTCAATCGTCTCCGGTGGTGTGGATTCGTCATAAGAACTCTCATCAGTCTCTGGTATCACCATAGAATTTACACTCATTTTAAAACGTTTTCATTAATTTTTATTTTGTAATAAAAAAAAATTTGTCACTTTCACGTCACTTTGTTATATTGTGTTTATTTTATTTATTTAATTGTTTTTTTTTTTAATGTAACTTAGCGATATTGAATATTTGCAAGCGTAACCCAAGTTATGTGGTAATATATCAAAATTACTTTTCGGATTCCAAGAAAAAACAAATATGTATGTTGTATGCTCTTCACATATAATCTCCTAAAACTATGGTGCTCTAGGTCAGTGGTGCGCACACCGTGTGTCGCGACCCCCAGAGGAGTCTGAAGGAGGTAGATTTTTTTTGGATCGTCGAATTTATAACTTTTTTTTAAAGAAATTTTAAAATCGTCTACCAGGTCGTCTATCCAGAGGTCGAAGTAAAATTTTACACAAAATGTTGGGTCGCAAATGAAAATAGTTTGCGCGATTTTTTAATTAAAAGCTGCCTTACTAACTAATTTTGGCATAATCGATTGGCAAAAACTAGAAGTCTCTGTGATAAGCCGTTCAAAAGTTATATCATCGTGATAATGCTAGGATAATGCCAGAAAATGTATTTCCTTAAAATCATTAATTATTAAGTGAATGGAAAATTTAACAAGTGTTTTCCCTGCTGGTTGTAAATATATAAATTGCATTTTGCTGACCGCTAATGTTCGCGAGATATAACTTGATATAATTGGCAAAATCGAACGAAATTTCGCGAAATTTGGTCGCCAGGGTGTTTAATATTGAACAATTAATTTTATTTATTTTATTAATCTGAACAATTAATGTTTTTAAGAAAATCTAAAAAAATAGTGAAATGTCATTATATACAAAAATAAAAAACGTCTACTTTCTATCCAGGGGTTTCGATAAAATTTTACACAAAATGAATGGGTCGCAAATGAAAATTGTTTGCGCACCACTGTTCTAGATCAGTGTTCTTCAACCGGTGTTCCATGGAACCCTAGGGTTCCACTAAAACATCCAGGGGTTCCGCGAATCAATGCTAAAAAAATATGAACTTTAACCGGCGCCGGACAGGCGTTTACAGTTAGAGATGATGCGTTGCGTCGCTCTATGGAACACGTGGTCGATTGGAGTTTCATATTGGAACTTTTCATTTGCTCAGTGGCTTATATTGGACGAGAACGACGCACATTGCCCTTATAAATAATTTCAAATATCTGGTGTACATTTATTGTTAAAGTCTTACAAAGGCAAACGGTAGTAAGTTAATTATTTTATAATAAATTGAGTTTTGTTTTAACTTATCCTAAAATCCTTTAGAAATACAATGCAGAATTGGCTTAAAACTGGGAAATTGGAATCAAAATCCAAAGAACAAGCTTCTTGCTCTCTTGATAATTCTACCAGTTTTTCGCCAATATTTAGAGCTGACGGATAATATTGACGAAGAAAATAAATCAGGATCTACTAGCCGAAAAATACGAAAGTATGATGAAGATTATTTTAATTTTGGCTTTACATGGATTGGTGATAAAAATGAGCCAAATGGGTTTTGTGTGGTATGTGAGCAAGTAGTCAACAAACCTCAGTTCAAAAAACCTCAACAAAATCAGTTTAAACCATACAAAGTTAAAGCGTCATTTGGAAATTAAACATCCGACTTTTAAAGGTAAAAGTGAATATTTCAAAAGAAAATCTCTTGAAGTACAGCAGAAAAAGAATGCATTTGAAAGGTATGTTCGTGATGATAATAAAAATGTTCTAAAAGCATCTTATTTAGTTAGTTTGCGCGAAGCTCATACGATTGCAGAAAAATTAATTAAAGCTTGTACAAAAGATGTAATCAAATGCATGATCGGTGAAAAAATTGCAAGCAAAATTAATTGACCTCGTCCCATTGTCTGATACGGCGATTTCATGACGAAATAAAGATATGTCAGATTACTGCGAAAGATTTACTGCAAGTAGTAAGTCGTTTGAAATATGGACGAATCTACAGATGTGTCTGGATTATCAATTTTGTTAGTTTTCATGAGATACATACACGAAGCAAATTTTCAGAAAGATATGCTTTTTTGCGCAAAGCTCTGCCAAAGGTTGGCCTTGAACGCCAAACTGAAAAGTCAAATTTTTTCTGCTGCAAAATTTCGATTTAAAATTAATCATTTATTCAGCAATTCGAAAACAAAAATTCGTATAAATTTCAAGTTCAAACACTAAAATGGTGCATGGTGATCGTTATATTGATTACGGTGCGATGAGGTCGAGTGAACAGCGGAATTTTGACTTTTATCGCGGAGGTTCAGGACAATTTGAAAATTTTTGATGAAGAACGAAGGTTTCGAGAAATGGGGAGTCTAAAACCCCTACGGAGCGCGTCCTTAGGTGGTGGATAGGGGAACCGTCAGATCTCACCAACCGGTGAGAGAACTGAAGGGTAGGAAGGAAGTAATATACCTCCCGCGAACCAACAGACATGGCAGAGGGCAGCAGCTCTGACATTACCAGATGAAGGTGGAGATCAAAATGATCGGTACAGCTACATCTTGAGGAGCTCAAGGCGTGGGGCACATATAGCCGAAGCGACAAGAGTACTGCGATGAGGAAAGCAATGGAAAACTACCTCATAAAGAAATTCCTAGTACAATCAACATGGCTGACAAAACAAACAATGGCCCTCAGTACCGGCAGCTCTTAAATGGGCAGAGGGTGCTAAGAATCACCGGGTCAGCTACGAAGATAGGCACATGGAATGTGAGAAGCATGTTTGAAGCAGGGAAGACACACAATGTTGTCCAAGAAATGACTAGACTGGACGCAACTATCTTAGGAATAAGTGAGATGCGATGGATAGGAACTGGGAAGTGTAGATTTGGTGACCATACAATATATTATTCAGGCAATACCGGCAAACATCACAGAAACGGTGTTAGAATCATTCTAACAAAGGAAGTAAATATGTCAGTGAAGAACTTTGTACCTCAATCAGACAGTCATGCTGCTACAGCTAAAAGCAAGCCCAGTAGACGTAAACATTATACAGGTCTATGCCCCAACAGCATATAAGAAGGTTGAAGTAATCGAAGACTTTTATGGTCAAATTACATCCGTCATGAAGTACACAAAAAACAACGAACTGACGATTGTACTAGGTGATTTCAACGCAAAGGTCGGGCAAGGAAAAGTGGACCGCATCGTTGACCAGCACGGACTCGGAACGAGAAAGGTGACCGCCTTATAGAATTCTGCAAAGAAAATGATCTTATACTTACCAACACCTTCTACAAAGTACCCTCTAAGAGACTATATACATGGAAGTCGCCAGCCGACACACATACCAAGATAGTAAGGAACCAAATCGACTACATCACGATTAAAAAGAGATACCGTAATTCCGTCAAATCCATTAAAACATATCCTCGAGCAGAAGTAAATTTTGATCACAACCCTTTAATATGTAAACTTAAACTGAAACTAAAGAAAGTATGCAAAATTACACGTACACCAAGGTTGGACATGAGAAGAATAAATGATGACACAGTTAAAGAAAGATTACAGAAATGCTTCGATGAAGGCGTAAATACTATAAAAGAAATATCGGAACCGGAAGGAAAATGGAACGCAATAAAAAAACTAATTTGCAACGCCTCTCAAAGATACCTAAAACAAGTAAAGATAGCCAAACAAGAGTGGATGACACAAGATATTCTGAACCTAATGGAACAAAGAAAGAAAGTGAAACAAACAGACGGTACCAGTTACCGTGAAATAAACAAATAAATAAGGACCAAAATCAGAGAAGCCAAAGAAGGCTGGCTATCGGCCAAATGCGACGAAATAGAAAAGCTAGACCGCATCCACGATCACTTCAACGTACATCGGAAAATTAAGGAAATGGTAGGAAAGAAAAATAATACAAAAACAACAACAACGAGTCTGGCTGATAAGAACGGTAAACTGGTCACGGAAACCTCGCACAAACTAGAGGTATGGCAGGAATACATTGAAACCCTATTTAACGACACTTCTCGTTCAGAGCACCCCAATAACAATAACAACACGACAGAAAGCGGTCCAGAAATCACGAAAGACGTGAAGTAAGGAAAGCCATAGAACTAGCAAAGAATAATAAATCCGCAGGTCCAGACAACGTCAACACCGAAATGTTGTGCATTGGTAATGTGCAATGCGAACACTGGGAACGATTATCTAGACATCCTAACTGCTCTCTTTAATAATATCTATAACACCAGAAACATGCCAGAGGACTGGTTGCACTCCATATTCGTCACGATACCCAAGAAACCAACTGCAAAGAAGTGCGACGAACACAGATTAATAAGCCTAATGAACCACATAGTTAAAACCCTTCTTAAAATCATACATGCTAGAATCTATAAAAAATGCGAAGAATATCTAGGTGAAAGCCAATTCGGCTTCAGGAACGCACTGGGAACAAGAGAGGCTATTTTTACAGTCCAGGTTCTGATTCAGAGATATGGGCAGTGATGTCCATGCCTGTTTCATAGATTTCTCCAAAGCCTTCGATAATGTACAGCACGATAAAATGATCGAGGTATTACAGGAAACAGGCATAGATACAAAAGACATCAGAATAATAGCCAACATGTATTGGAATCAGACAGCGTCTGTAAAAGTAGATGACAACAACTCCGCAAAGATTAACATCCGCAGAGGCGTACGACAGGGATGCGTATTATCTCCGACTCTATTCAACCTGTATTCGGAGAAAATCTTCAAAGAAGCGCTCAAAGACACCAGCGGCATCAAGATGAATGGGGAGCTTATAAACAACATCCGATAGACCTACGATACCATCGTACTTGCTAGCAGTTTGGAAGGCTTACAAGAACTAATGACCAAGATTCACACCACTAGCTCGGAATATGGCCTCAAGCTTAACAAAAACAAAACACGTGCTAATAAGCTGAAATGCTTCAGATCCCAGCGTATTGATGCCAGAAGGAGAGATCATCGAATGAGTAGAGAAGTACCCTTACCTGGGAACTATTGTCAACGACAACTGGGAGCACTCCGTAGAGTTGCACTGCAGAATAGAGAAGGCTAGAGCGGCATTTAATAAACTCAAAACAATGCTATGCAGCAGCGACCTGACATTACAACTAAAGGTCTGAATGATTAGGTGTTACGTTTTCTCTATTCTGTTGTACGGCGCAGAAGCATGGACGCTAACGGAAGCAACAGAAAGGAAGAGGCGTTCGAGCTCTGGGTATATAGAAAGCTGCTCCGCATATCCTGGCGGGATCACATTATGAATGAGGTGGTAATGCAAAGAATAGGCATGCAGAGGCAAGTTCTGAGCATAATCAAGAAGATAAAAACTGGCCATCTTGGCCATATAATGAGAAACCAGAAATACCGCTTACTACAGCTGGTTCTGTAAGGAAGAGTAGATGGACACAGAAGACCAGGTAGAAGAAGATACTCGTGGCTAGGAAACCTGAGGCAGTGGTTCTCGCTCAGTTCCACACAACTTTTCAGACAGGCTGTAGATAGAGCGGAAATTGCTATGTTGATCACCAACATCCCGAAGGGATAAGGCACGCAAAGAAGAAGAAGTTGCATTCAAAATAAATTGATTTTGGATTTTTCAATTTATTATTTTTAAATTAAATTATTCAATTCTCCCAGCCAGAAATCAGTTTTTAAGGCATCAAAAAACCTTCTGATTTCTTAGACTGGTATTTAAAAAAGTAATATCTTAATAATATCTTGATATTTAGATTTTTTTAAAGTACAGACTTAATAATATAGTCCAGTTCTTTTTTTATTATTTTATCTATCCGTTCTAACAAATCTGGAGGTCCCGGGTTCGATCCCCGGACCGAGAGTCGGCCGCATTTGTACCAGAAGACAAATATGTAATTAATTAACGCTAATTTAAATAACATCTAGGTTTCTGGGCCTATAAAGAGAAAAATGTGGGAAAAACACAATAGGTCACTTGGCCGCAGTGTTTGAAGGGTTAATAACCATTCTTTAGGTTTTTCTTTTTCCAATTTCATTTCTTCTAGTTTTTCCAACACTTTTTTGCATTTATTTTTGGTCCTTCCCTCTTTTAGGTTGACACTCACAGTTTCTAATTGTTTTCTCATCATCATCATTATCAGCATTGCTTCCACAACCCTTTGTGGGCCTCCTCAAGCAGTTTTCTCCATTCATTCCTATTATTATAATTGTTTTGTCACAACACTCAACACTCTTTTTCTTCCAGGAAAATATCCTCTATCATTGAATGATGAGACTGGCTGCTCTTTGGGCTGTCTTCCTTCTATCTTTTGGATCTTCGTGATTGAACTATTGTTTGTTTACCATAAATGTGTTGACCTTATAGTTATCAATATCAGAAAACACATATTTGGCCTCCCCTTCTTCATGTTGATTAGAAACACACTGCTTCTATGTGCTCTTCATTTACCCTCGCCACACAGTTTCTGTTCGCCAAATACATTGTTTAATTCAAAATCTTGAACCAAATGGGTGATTTTGGGGCCTCTAGGCTTTGTTAGAAAAATCGATGTTAGTGTCTTACACCCAACTTGAGTGCTCAGTCGACCTGACAGAATATATTTGTTATTTAAACGTTGTAACACAATTTTTGGACTACTAAATAACCTAGAATAATTAACTTTGGTGTGTGTAAAGTTATTGTATATTAATTAATTAAAAAACTATTATTAGAAAACTATTTTTAGTCTTTATCTAGAATTATGACAACATTACTTAATTAAAACTAGATAGACAGAACCAAAGAACCAAACTCCTAGAAAGTTGATTTAGACACACAACTTGAGTACAACAATCACTTGACATGACTGAGGATACTTGGTATTTTCAAATAATATTTGTACTACTACATTACCTAGAAGTAACTCTGGTGTGTCTATAGTTAGCATAGTAATTAATTAACCAATACTATCTAACACAGGCATAGCCAGGGTTTAGTTTTGAGGGGTTTTACTGACACACAAGGGTTCCTAAACTCCACATCTCTCTCTTTCTAAACTCCATTCCTAAACTCCACATCTTATGCTCTCTTGAAGATAGTCATTGAACCACAAAACCCCCCTAGCGAAAATTTACAAAATTAAAACTAGAGACACTTGCTGTAGAAAATTGATAATACTATGACTATGGGCTGAACTGAACACTGTATAAGCAAGACTAGACATGCAAATATAAACAGACTAGACAGAAAAGAGTAGACAGACAAGACTAGACAGACAACATTAGATAGACAAGACTAGACAGAGAAGTGTTGATAAGATGTAGCTAACTAAATAAGTGATAACTGAAAATTTAACTGTTTATGACTACATTATCAATATTTTTTCAGGAGCCATACGAACTCTTTTGAGACTTGATAGGATATATGACTCTCACCCTGATTATTATCCTAAGTTAACAGCTAGTATTTATCTAATATGATATTGAATGCCACTATTTGAAAATTCCCTTGAGAGTGATGACTAGTGGGCCCTTCTGTCCTTCCTCTGACAGGACCTGCTCACCAAGTTAATTTCTCTTTAATCTCCATTTGTTATTTGACTATTGAAATTATTTGAATATGAACGTTAAAAAAAGAACCAAGAGGAAATCCAGTAAAACAAACTATAACAACTTTCATGTGATAAGACAGTCAAGATTAGACAACATGAGTCATAAATATTCAAGTTTCAATTTATCTTGCATTGTAAGATTAGACTAAAAAAAACAATGGGTTTACTAAAACAAAACCAAACAGATAAGTCAAAACATTTAGGAACAGAGTAACAAAAAAAGAGGATTAAGACAAATGAACCAAACTTAAAATTTTAATATAGATTTTGGGTATTGGCAGGAGAGGAAAGTTGTAATAAGAGAAAAAAAAATGTTTTTAAATATATATTTAAACAATGAAATTATTGCTCATTGTTGGTCTTGTTATTTTTTTATGTGTATGTGCATGTTAATTGTTTAGTAAACATATAGTGTTGTCTTACCCCTCGAAAGATGCGTTTCGTAGGTGGAGACTTGGTCAACCAACCTTCGTAGAGTATTTCTTGACCGTTCCTTGACATTTTTGAACTATTGAATTAACATCGTTAATTATTGTCATACCTTTCGTTTATGAGACATATATTACTGATGATGATGACCAATGTGTCATGTCAATATATAAAAAATACCTTTCTTTTCATGTTTACCAACATTACATTTTCCAGTTAAAATATCTCTATGCTCATTCTATATACAGGGTCTTACTTTTTTATATACCGGATGTTTACTTCATTCATTATATAGTAAAAACGCTCGGTAGGAGACATTGCATAGCAATTTATTAAATCAAAATTTGCCAGTTAAAAACAAACTAATTCCTTTGATAAATTGCAACATTTTTGTCCTTTAACGCAATTATTTTTGATTATTTTGATTATTTTTTTTCTACTGATATCTATTTTCTACTGATATCTTTATATACATAAAGAACAAAATAAAGACCTCGAAAAGACCTCGAAATGGGGACAATCACAGAGCACATAGCAAAACTTATACAAAAAATGTTGTCATTTGACAACATGCGACAATATAACAAACCGCAAACTACAGAACAAACGTCAAGTGGAAATTCCCAAAACTGCAACAAACCACATCCAGATAATACATAACACTGTTTTCTACCTAAAGGGTACCCAGAGCAACCCCGGCGAAACAAGAGGACCACACCGACAGCACAGCAAATGAGACAACGCAGAAGAAACAAAGAAGGAAGCCAAAGAACAACAGCACCATAGCGGGACCAACCCAGCCGAGGACAAGAGGCCACAGCAGAAGAAACACAAGGAAACCAAGAAGAAGAAGGGAAGGGAAAAAAAGGGAACGAAAAGAACCGTTTTATTTTTTGCAATCGCCAAAGCAGAACCAAAAACAAAAGACAAACAACAAAAGACAAAAGACAACAACAAAAGACAAACCGAAAAACAAAACAAAGACGGCGGAAAAGCGAGCAAGCGCTCATGCCGCCACAAAACAAAAGGATACCATACGTCTAGACTTGTCTGTCGTGTCCTGTCGGTTTAGTCTTCTCTGTCTAGTCTTGTATGCCCGTCCTCCTCGGTGGTGTAGTTGACAACATACCCGCCTTTCAATGCGGGAGACCCGGGTTCGAATCCTGGTCGGGGAGACAACAACTAGGGCGGTTTTCATTAACCGTGCGGGCTGCCCACCCTGAATGAATGCAGAATATGCGATACCGGGGTGGCGCATACTAAAAGCCAAGGTGGAATAGGGGGTTTAGTGAGAACTTCCCCTGAACCAAGTCTATTATGTCCAGTATTGGACAAAAAAAAGTCTATTATGTCCAGTATTGTCTGTCCAGTCTTTTTCGACAGTCTTATTTATGCAGTCTTGTCTAGTCTCGTCTGTCTAGTCTTGTCTGTTCAGTCTTGTCTGTCTAGTCTTGTCTGTTCAGTCTTGTTTGTCTAGTCTTGCCTGTCCAATCTTGTCTATCCAGGCTTTTCTGTCCAGTCTTGTCTGTCTAGTCTTATCTGTCCAGTCCAATGAAAGTATACTAACTGGAACGAGCGCTGGCCTCTTGGCTTATGCTTGCCGACAGAGAGCATCACAAGGTGTATCTTTACGGAGATCTTTAAGGCGGATTTTTTCGGTGTATCTTTATCACAAGGCGTATCGCTCTGTCTTTGTCAAGTACAGTCAAAAAGGAAAACTGAACGTGTGTCCGACGTCCATTTTTCCTTGCAAATACAACAGTATTTTACCATTGTCTTTTTGAAAACAACTTTCATTAAAATATATAAACTTCGGTTTATAATATGCTCACCGATTGAACGATCTCACTCTCTTTCTTGATACAACTCAATACAACTAGCTTTTCGCTCTGACTGTATCACATCCTCCCACTCTCGACTACACTGTTGGCTAGACAAGGATGGAGGGAGGTCCTTGGAACCTCTCTCGCGGCCCGGACAAAAGCCAAGATGCCAGCGCTCGTTCCAGGTAGTATATATTTCAGTGGTCTAGTCTTGTCTGTCCAGACTTGTTTGTATAAGGAGATAAACCCACCCAAGAGCCATCGTCATACAGACCTATCTGCCTCCTTGATTGTTCCGGGAAACTACTAGAACACTTGGTACTCGACTGTATCAAAAGGAAACTCCGGAAAGGATACAATCTATCCGAAAAACAATACGGTTTCCGCGAAGGAAGATCGACTATCGACGGCATCATGAAAGTGACTAAAATCGCAGTAGACGCCTCGGCTAGCACCAGAAGAACCAGGAAAATGGTGGGCCTGATCACACTCGATGCTCGAAACGCCTTTAACATAGCAGCGTGGCACAACATAATCGACGAGATCGCTCAAAGGCAACTTCCAGCTTATCTGGTTAAATTATATCCAGCTCCTTGTCGAATCGGAAAATACAACTCGATGCCAGTGGGACAATGCTACAGCATAATGTCACATGTGATATCCGCAAGGATAAGTTATGGGCCCTACCCTGTGGAATATTTATTATGATGGCGTTCTAAGATTAGATCTGTCAGGAGGTGTGGAGATGGTTGGCTTCGCCGATAACCTTGCCATCGTTATTGAAGCCATTGAAATTATAAACGGTTGGATGGTTTCAAAGAAGCTTAGCCCCTGAAAAACAGAGGCGGTATTTGTAACCGTTAAAAGGAAGATTGTGGCTGTACAATTCAAAGTGATAAATAAAAAATCGTCGCAAAGGATGCCCTTAAATACATTGGGGTTATGAATGAACGAATGCTAAGCTTCAACCAGCACACGGAGGGAGTAACCACGACGGCGCTAAAAACTGCTGCAGCCCTGGGACGGCTCATGCCTAATGTGGGTGCCCCCTTAGCTGCAAGAGAAGACTACTAAGAAGTTTTGTCCACTCGACGCTACTATACTAGCTAAACCTATGAATACTAGTATTCATAGGTTCATGGTTCCACACCTTAAATTACCACGGTAAGAAATAAGACAAAATACACGGCGAAATAGTACACTCTGATTTAGGCCGAGGCCGCACTACGGTTTTTTTCCTCGAGCGGTAACCGCTATAACCGCGAAACCGCTCGAGAAACACACAGTACGCTATGGGAAAAATCAGTCGCGGGAAAAAACCTGAGTCATAAAATCACGCGGTTGAATACCGCGACGGTTTAGCTGTAGTGCGGCCTAGGCCTTAATTGACAGATTTTTAGGCAACTTGTCTATCAAATTTGCACACAAATTATTCGTCAATAGTTTTTCATCATTTTTATAAGAAATTAATTATAAATCCCGAAAAATCTGAAATTGCCCCAACAAATTTACATATAAAACCTAATATATCAATTAAAAAACTATTGGTTTTTAATACCAAGCAACTAATGGTTTGTCGACAATTTTTCACACGTTTTTAAATCTTCCATGCTAAATTATTTAAAAAAACGTTTCAGTGCGCGTTTTTAAAATAAGTGCGCGTTTTTCACCACACAATATGTCGAGTGCGCTACACAAAAGACTAAATTAAGTGAACATAGACTAGATAAAAGACTAGATTAAGTGGATATAGACTAAGTATGCAGTCCACTAAGTATGCAGAGTAGTTGCTACGCAGACAGCAACTTAAAGCAAGTCTAAATAAGGTAGGCCAACTAGAGATGTCGCCAGGAAGGAAGTTGTAATAGGTTTTTGCTAGGTAAGGTATAGGTGCTTTTATGGTATACTAAAACTCATTGTTGAAAATGTTGCTAAAAAACTAAATCTTAATTTTCGATGTATAAAAAAAAGTATCCTCACTAACCGATTTATCAATACATAGGTCCAACCTCTTTCTTGATACAATTCAATACAACTATAGTACATTTTTTTTAAGAATGCAGTAACTAGAAACCTGATTTACACTATGACAAATGTTCAATCTAGTTATAAAATTTGGCGCTAAATTCAAATATAGTTACATGAATATGAAATTGGTAATTTATTAATAGTTTGATTAAATATCTTATTATTTATTTACATAGTTTATGCCCAAATTAAAGCACTTAAATCAAACCCAAATACTGTTAATTTATGTTAACAAAGAATTAAAAAAATAATAGAATTTTAACAAGGAATATCTTATTATTATTGAATAACTTATTATAAGAATTATAGAAATTGAATAAATTATTATATTTATTAAAAAAGCATAACAAAAACACATTTATTGAAATTTAAATTTATTACATTCTTCTTCTTGTTTAGAATGGGCCTACTTTGGACCACACTTGTTCAACTGTTGGGCTTTGATCTTTGCCCAGTATTGTCGCATCTTCTGCCAGTGTAACTCCTTTCTATCTTCTGTCCAGGGGGTACCTTTCCTTCGGGGTTTTTCCTGAAATCCACAGACTCCCTTCAGGGTGCGTCTCACAGACTGTTTGTTTTGGAGATCTGTTATTCCCAGTTCAAATTCCTTTTTTTTAATTATTCCATTCCAAATTCATTCAAATGTAATAAATTTCATTTAATTATTCCATTCCAAATTTATTCAAATCTAAAAAAAGTACATCTACTAAAAAAATAATTACATTACATTTATTTATTACATTACATCAGTTTGAATCTGAATCTGTAAATTCAGTTTCACTGGACGAGCCAGTATTTACAACAAATTGCAGGTGCATATCTTCTACAATTTTATCCAGTTTGTATAATTCATCTTCTTCTTTTATAACATGGTCAATGCAATTGGACCACTTCTCAGCTGAAAAATAATTTTGTTACTTCAGACATTTTAAATGTTTTATTATCTGTTGCCACATATCCCTTTACCTGTGCCCAAATTAATTCAATGGGATTTAATTTGCAGTGTTATGGTGGCAAACGTAAAACCTCCCGATGTGTATTTCGAATCATTTCGTCCACTCTGTATGGAACTGGATGAGTGTTTATGTAAGTTTTTACCATATACAATTGCTCTACTTTTAATAAATGTTCGTCTACTTCCTTTCCTTTGCTTCGAAGATATGTTATTATATCCTCTTTCCTCCAAGTGGTTGTCGGTGTTTTTTCCATTTTGACAGAATGGTATGGAGCATTGTCCATCACAATAACACTATTTTCAGTTAAAGATAAAATAAAGATTCAAATTTTTGCCATCCACTCTTCAAATATGGTGGAATTCATATCCTCGTGATAATCACCCGTTTTTTTGGATTCAAATATTAGTAACCCACCTTCTACAAATCCATTTTCGTTGCCTATGTGGGTAATTATTAATCGGTGACCTTTGGCAGAAGGACAAATTTAGGCCCACAGACAAATCTTCTATAAAGGCTTGGCGTGAATTTGTTAGTCTTATCTTTCCAAACTTTTGTTTTTGTATGGCCTGCATTCACCCACGTTTCGTCCAGGTAATAAATAGCCCTCTCTTCCTGTCAATATTTACGAATTTTTGTTAAATACCGTCTTCTCCATAAGACAAAATCATCTCTTTCTATCAGCATGCTATTCCTACCTCTTTTCTCCCACACAAATCTTAGTTTCTTGAGAACTTTGAAAAGAGTAGAATGGGACATACTTGAAATTAATTCATTACCATTTATAGCCTGGAACAATTTTCATATACATAACATCTGTTTAAAACCAATAATAGTCATGTTACTTAAT
Organism: Phosphuga atrata; assembly: GCA_944588485.1. NCBI lineage: Eukaryota > Metazoa > Arthropoda > Insecta > Coleoptera > Silphidae > Phosphuga > Phosphuga atrata. The sequence continues at coordinate 44,759,008 of OX155894.1, forward strand.
CGAAGTGTTACTGTTACTCAAATTTTAAAATTTGCTAATACAAAAAAATCAAAAAGAAAATATGACAGTAATTCAGTTATCACTTAATATTTTAGTTATGGTGATGTAATTTAGGCATAAAAGTCAAGCAGAGTCACAAAAATAAAATAACAGTTTACCTGCAATACTTTATCCAAAGTTGGGATTTCATTTCTTTTGAAAAAGGTATGCACCTTTACTTATTTACTTATTACCAGATAGCTTTTTTCTCATCTTCTGATAATTTTGAATACAAATCTTCTTGCATTCCTTTCTTCTTTGGTGATGAAACTTTTCCTGTTTTTTCCATTTCCGCAATAATTTTGGATATAGATCTTTAAGAGATTCCAACAGCTGCTGCAGTGAGTGCCACAGCTTGAGTTTTTGTTGTACCCTTACTTTTATGGACCAAATAACTGTTGTAGGCCATTGATTTTTGTCCACTTTTTTAAAAATTTCCCTTTGGATTTTTCTTTATACCTTTGGAAGTAATGGGCACCTCGTTATCAGCCATGGTAGTATAAAAAACAAAATTCCCGGAGGGTGCACAGTTTCTTCAATGAGTTAATACAACAAAACCAGAAAGAACAAATACTACTATTGTTTGTATTGAAAAATACAGATTAAATACACCAAATGGCAACAATAGTAATAAAATATAAACAAATAAATGGAGAAAAACGCAAAAAATCTAAATGATACAAACAGATCAGATGACAAATGTGAATTGACAGGGCACCCATTGTAAAATAACATCACAACATGCATTGGCGTACAAAACAAATATACTTAGTGTTAATTAATTTTTTCATCTTTAAATTTAAAATTAAATATGAAACATTATTGTATAATATAGTATCTATTAGCCGTAGTATAATTTAACGTTCTATTATATTTAGAAATTATTAGTAGTCTTATATTCTATTCGCCAAATTCTACGACAGTTGACTGCAAATGTATGTGAAAGAGAGAGATGGAGAAGAAAATTTTGTCGGTGTAAACTGCTCCTCGATTTAAGCCAATCAGAGAGCAAGGTCAAATAAGCCCTATCTTCCCTGTACTGCATTCTTAAAAAAAATGAACTATAGCTATTCGCTCGGACTGTATCACATCCTCCCCCTCTCGACTACACTGTTGGCTAGACAAGGATGAAGGGAGGTCCTTGGGTCCTCTCTCTTGGCCCGCACAAGCCAAGAGCCCAGCGCTCGTTGCAGGTAGTATATATTTCAGTGGTCCAACCATGCAACATAGGTAGTAACCTAGGCTACAACTAATAACCTAGGCTTAAATTTGGAATTGAAAAATTCGCTATGTTTTAACCACTAATTTTTGTGAAAATATAAACTCATGAAGATATATAACTCTACACACTTTACACGACTCGAGTTTCGATTGTTGAAGGTCATTTTCAAGTGAATTACAAAGTGATGAGAAAATTGAATTTGGAAATTTCTAATGAATCCAGGAGATTAAGCTTAATTAAGCTTTTGCGGCATTTGCTGCAATTATACAAAATTTTTAGATTATCTATTTAGGGGAATTTATGATTACATTCTTGACAATGGTTATAAAATGAACTTGTGTGTTTTTAAGCCGAAAAGCACGAAAATGTTCTGAAAGACGTTGAAATACTTTGTCCTGTCTGACTTACACGCTATTGCATTCAGAACAATGAATTTCATATCCGCCGAATTTTTTGAAAGGTCGATTTTGTCTTTAGCATTAAATAATAGATGTGATAATTTTGAAGAAGGTTTAAATGTTACTTGTATATTATGCTTTCGCAAAACGTTTGCTATTTTTTAGCTTGTTTTGCCAAAATATGTGAGAGGAATGAAAGTTTTATATGAATTTGGCATTTTCTGGTTTATTTGGGTCATTGTGATTTGGTACCGTTTTTTTTATTAAATTTTGAACAATAAAGATTTAAAAATTCCTTCTGAAAAGGACGAAAATAACGAAAAAAATTTATAAGGATAACTTTTCTTCTAAATGAAACACATTCAGTTTGAAAGTGTGAAAAATGTCAGTGGCTTGACTATATAAAACTTCTTGACTGAATAAGAAAATCCCAAAAACTGAAAATCTACAAATGCAAGTTGTTATATACATACAAAATTTAACTCAAATATTTCAGTAATGGGTAATAAAAAGTAGAATTATTTTTTGTATTCAGATACTTTTTCTAAAAGCGTATGCGTATGTGGAAAAATAATAATTTTGAATATTCCTCATAGTTTACTTTGGCACTCTTAAGGTCAGAAGTTCTGAAGATAATTTACTGATACACACAAGTCAGTACTTTTTTTGCAAAGTTAACAGTTAAATCACAGTTAAATACAGAGCAAAAAAAGTTCAAACAAAGATGACTGCAAGGCACAATAACCAATTGCTCAAGATATTGAAACAATTATTACTCATATATGAGGGATTTGGAGAAAAACATGTTATAGTTAATACAATATAATTAAAATAATACAGGGATGCAAACACAATAATTTTGTAATACAGATTAATATAAAGATATTTAAACCGAGATAAAAATATTCGATATTTTGGATAACATATTAATTCAAATCTTCCAAACAAAAATTTAGAACTAAATAAATATTTTAAACAGCCATTGGCATATTAATTTTTGGATATGGATTGTATCCAACTAAATCAAAATCTTCAAATTTAAAGTCATCAATATCCTCTACAACCCTCTTAAAATAAAGCTTTGGAAAAGGTCTTGGAGTTCTTTTCAATTGCTCCCTTAAAGCATCTTCATGGTTAATGTAGACATGACTGTCACCTAAAGTATGAATAAATTCTCCAGGCTGAAAAGAAATGATTATTTATTTGTTTAACTTTTGGAAATTTCGTTTTGTTACTCTTAGTCCTGTAACATGAGCAATCATGTAAGTTAATAAAGCGTAGCTAGCAATGTTAAAGGGTACACCAAGTCCCATATCAGCAGATCTTTGGTAAAGTAAACAAGAAAGTTCCTCATTCGCTACATAGAATTGTACAAGACAGTGGCATGGTGGTAAAGCCATTTTAGGAACATCAATGGGATTCCAAGCACACATTATAATTCTTCTATCATTTGGTCTTGTCTTAATAGTATGTATTACATTTTTCAACTGATCTATCCCTTTATTAGTATAATCAGCTGACATCCCTTTATATTCAGCCCCATAATGTCTCCACTGAAACCCATAAATAGGCCCTAAATCCCCTTCCTCTCTATTTTTCAATCCAACAGAATCTAAGAAATCCCTAGTACTATTTGCATCCCAAATATGAACTTTTTTATTTTGCAATTCCTTTGCATTCGTGCTACCCTTAATAAACCACAACAATTCCTCAACTACCCCTCTCCAAAACACCCTTTTTGTCGTCAACAAAGGAAATATATCATCCCGTAAATTATAGCGCATTTGGGCCCCAAAGATTCCATAAGTGCCAACACCAGTACGATCTCCCCGTTTTACTCCGGTTTTTAAGATTTGCTTAATATGATCTAAGTACTGATATTCTTCATGTTTTTCAGTGCAATCGGTTTCATAGTCTCCCTTTCCATTGCTGAAATCATTATTAGATTTTCTGTTATCAACGAGGATTTCAATTGTTACTTTGTTATTATCAGAAGTGGAATCATATCTGGAAAAAAATGAGTTTGTAACAAAGGAAATAAAGGGAGTGATTCAGTTTAGGAGTTTGAAAAGTAGTTTTGGGTGGTTAAAATTGTGACTGTTTAATTAAAATATTGTTGAATAGTGAGGATTTGGAGGGAATGATTTTCATTGTTTTATTAAGCATTAACTATGTTTTTGGATACAGATTTTGTTATAATCATTTGTAATCCTTACCCGTTGATCATTTTTTTTTGGAGTTTTTTTAGTTTTTGTAGCTATTTACTTGAATTTTATACAACTTTGAATCAAATTTTCACGACGATTAACCTGACACCTGGCACTGAATATTTTAGCATTATACCGCCAAAATGTGACCATGGAAACCACAACACCAACTGTTTTTTTTTTTTTCAAATTTGCATGTTGGGAAACAATTTTGAATATTTTTTTCTTACAAATTGTTAATAAAATTCATACAACTATGATTTTGAAGGTGTTGAAACATGCTTTAGGTATCGTTTTTAAATTCATGTTGTATCTTATGAATAGTGAAGTAATTCGACTTATCTATAGTTTAATAGTTATTTTATTCCCAAGAAAATTACTCATTTAAGCGCGCATTTTAAAAAATGTGTTTTACATTAAATTTATATAGAAATAATGAAGGGTGACAAATATAGCCGTAGTGAAGGCGACCTGTCTAGGGGTGACAACCCCGAATAATAAGCCTCCCAAGTTAACAACTTGGGTAGTATCTTGGACAGTGGCTCGCCACTGTCCCATGAAGAATATTCTTCAACTGAGCATGAAGGAAAATCTCGCTAAATGCACTACCCCAGGTGGTAACCAATCCACCGTCACCTATGGTGACGTTACGGATTCTTCGGATCTTCGGATTCTAGGGAGTCCGCACCAACATGCTTTAAGGATGAGTCGGAGCATCCTGAAATCACCGGACGTAAACTCAGACCAATACGGCAAAACTTCTTCGCAACATTTAATGCCAACTCACTGCTAAAAGTAGGTAAACTGAAACATATGACTGATTCACTAACACGACACAACATAATACTGCCAGCAGTACATGAAACCAGATTTACGGACGAACATGCCTTCGAGTCCCAAGGCTACAGAATCCTAAAAGGAAAAGTGGATTCGCGGGTAATGAAGAACGTACCCCACTTAGGTACAGGATTTATAATCAGTCACAGGATACTGGATTCAGTCAGCGACTTTACCTCCCCGAGTAGTCGTGTATCCATCCTCTCTCTCAAATGCGCAAACAAGGGCTGCAGTATAGTCAATGTACATGCCCCAATCAACCAGGACAACAGACGCAATCCAGACAGAACTGATAAATTCTGGGAAGACTTAGAAGATATTATCTCTAAACTTCCAGAGAGGCACACCGTTATATTGCTTGGTGACTTCAATGCTCAATTGGGAAGACAGGAAAAATACAGAAACATAGTGGGCAATTATCCGGCGCATAAGCGAACCAACCGCAACGGAGAACGATTGGTGGATCTGTGTAGGACTTTTGGGTTGCTCATGAAGTCTACAGCCTTTAACCCTTTCGCTGCGGCGGGCGCATATATGCGCCGGCTAATATCACCCGCCTACGTGCGATGAGCGTCTTAAGTCGTACAGCTACTTACGTGTATCATATACGGCGGACGCCTTTATGCGCTTAAGCTACGGTTTCCTAGGAAAGCGGTGCCGTCAGGTAGTGGCCGTAATTTTACAGTGAATGACCACAAAAAACGTGTTCATAGAACCTAAGGGATGCTGTTTCCTAGAAAGCGGTGGCCACCTCCGTAACATAAAATAGCGGCACCGTCGCATATCTGCCGGAGAACAGTACGGCGACGAACAGTTCTTGCAACGTTTTGAAACGTAGCGGTGGTAATAAAGACGGGTGAAAAATTGTGTAAAATGTCATTGCAGAATATGAATTGGACCATGGAGCAAGATGAAATATTAATAGATTTTGTTAGAAACCATGAGGCGATTTACAATATTGCGTGTAAAGATTACAGGAAAACGGGAGTCAGACGAAAATATTCTCTGAATTTCTTGTCATTCGATTGCAGATGACGACATATTAAGATTTCATATGCACCTTCTGTTGCACGATTTTTAAATAAATCTCTTTCGAACGTTTTGGTCGTTCAACTTCTGATGACTCTTCATCTTCCAGATATATTAGTAAGGCCAAATCGAGATCATCCATAATATTAATAACTACAACTGTTTCACCTTGCAAACACAACCGAACCCACCGTGTGACATCCTCACATTTTTCCTAGCTTCACAACAAGTGCTCACCGTCACAGCGGCCGTATTTTCCTTCAAACGTTACGTGACGTCACATCAGTATCTTACGTCAGCTATCTGACGGCACCGCTTTCCTAGGAAACCATAGCTTTAGTGGGCGTTGAAATTCGACAGCGCTCTAATGCACTTTTTTTTGTTTATGAAGATTTTGCTTTTGAAGGTTTTGTTTCAGAAAGTGAATCTAACGTGCGTAAACCTAGAGTTCTTCCAATGTCAGACTCGGAAAGCGAGGACGAAGAAGAACACATATTAAATAAAATAGTATGGGCGGACAAAGATCTTAATCCGAAGCACTGACGTTACTTTGACCTTCAACAGTTTTGGATTGTTTTGAATTAATTTTCTGATATTTTTTGAATTATGTCGATTTAGTGAATCATATCGTTATTGAAACGAAAAAATATTACACGTACATAATGCAGTCAGAGAACAAAAAAAATAACTCTCGTTTGCATGACTGGAAAGATACAAATATTATTGAGATGTACTGCTTTTTAGCTGCCACTATTCTTATGGCTCATTTTAAAAAATGTAGCATTAGCCAATATTGGTCGACCGACTTATACAAACTTTTACAAACAAAATCATTCTCACATATAACGCCACGGGATAGATATCTGCTACTGTATCGTTTATTGCATTTCAATTACAATAACGAACCAAACATAAATAATCGCTTAGTGAAAATAGGTATTGTTCTCCAAAAACTAATTACAGCTTTCAAAAATAATTTTTCTCCGTATACGAACGTGTGTATTGATGAAAGTCTTTTATTATAAAAAGGGCGCTTGGTCTTCAAGCAGTAGGTACATACCAACAAAAAGAAATAGATTTGGAATAAAATCATTTGTTCTATGAGATTGTAAAACAGGTTTTGTTCTGGATATAATAATATATACACGCGTTGATGCGCCTGCCTATATTATATATAACGTAACGTATATAACGTTTTAAAACTTTTGGACCCATATCTTGGAAAAGGTCATATCTTATATGTTGATAACTAGTTTTCTAGCCCCGCTCTATTTTATAACCTACACAAAAACAAAACAGGTGCTTGTGGAACGTGCAGGAAAAATAGAAAAGGCATACCAAACCTGACTAGAAAGTTGGCAAAAGGGGAAGTTGCGTATAAAAGTTCTGATAGTATACTGGCATTAAAATGGCACGACAGAAGAGAGGTTTGGATGCTTAAAACATTACATAGTGCAGAGATGCAAAATACGGGAAAAATAAACCGCAAAACTCAGCAAGAAATTCTTAAACCCAAATGTGTTATTAATTACAATCTGTTGATGGGCAGTGTAGATAAATGTGACATGATTTTGAGCACAATTGAATCTGTACGAAAAACTAAAAAATGGCACAAGATTTTTTTTTTTATCTCCTGGACGTCTCGACATATAATGCTAAAATACTCTATAAAGAAGTAACAAATAAAGACATGTCAATAGAGTGCTTTCAAAAACAGTTAATTCGAGAAATATTGGAGAAATACCATGAACCAAAAACCTTGATTCGGAGACGAACTCTAGATAGAGATACAGCCTATATAAGCGTTGTATGAAAATGCGTTGCATGCTCAAAAACCGTAATAAGCGAAGAGAATCTCGTTATGAATGCAAAATATGTGATGTGGAATTATGTGTAACCCCCTGTTCTGAAATGTATCACACTAAAAAATATTTATAATTATCAGTTAAATGTTTTAATTGTTTTTAATTTGTATTAAATGTTAATATTAAAAATTTGAGTACAAAAATTTGATTTGTCTTTTGATAAAGCTAGTTTAATATAATACTAATAATTTTATAGTAATATTTTATAGTAATATTGTTTATATAAGTATACGCGAAAACTGCGCCGCGCAGACGCTTCGCATAAGTTCGTGCGGTAGTCGCTTGATAAAAACTAAATCTGCGATAGGTTGTAGCAGTGAAAGGGTTAAACACTTGCCCAGGAAGCAGAAGACTTGGATTTCCCCTAATACCAACCTGGGTGAATTCCAGATAGATCATGTGGCCATTTCACGAAAATCTCAAAAGAATATACAAAACGTAAAGGTACTAAGAAGCGCCAATCTGGACTCTAGATTTATAGGAGTATCAAAACACTAGATTTACACAGAACCTCCAAATTGGTAAGTTTTGACGTTGAGCGACTCAAGAACAGTGAAGAACTAAGTCAGAGACTGAACAACACAGACCTAAATAATGGGGACCAACTGAAGGACTCTTGTCAAGGCGGCCAATGAACTCGCCCCTCTCGCTAGAAGAAGGAAGCATCCGTGGTGGAATGAAGACTATGACAATGCAATAGCCCAAAGACAGATAGCCTGGGTGAAGTGGAATTCTAAAAAGATCAAGGAAAATTGGCATATATTTTTGGAACAAACAAAGGTTACAGCCAAGATAATTCGAGGAACCAAACGAACCTTCACACAAAACCAACTAACCCAAATCGAAGAGAGCTTTGCTAAGAATAATTCCAGAAATTTCTTTGCAACCTTTAAACAGGCACTCAGAAAATACGCTCCGCCAAGCCTCCACTTCGGAGACTCACAAAGCAAACTGGCTTATAACGACAAGGACAACTGCCACATTTTGGCTCACTACTTTAAAAATCTACTCAACCGTGACTCACCCAGCGAAGACTTTGACTATAAACAAACCACACCCAACCCGGATTCGCTTCCCCCTTCATTGGAAGAAGTTGGCCAGATCATTCAACTTCTTAAGAATAATAAGGCAGCTGGAGAGGACTCTATCGTTGCTGAACTGTGGAAAGGTGCTGGAAACAATGCCGTGCGCAAGCTAACCGAGATCATCCAGGACATCTGGGAAACAGAGAAATTACCACCCGATTGGAAATCTGCTCTGATTTATCCGCTTCACAAAAAGGAAGATTTTACTAATCTAAACAACTATCGTGGAATTTCTCTCGTCCCGGTAACATACAAGATTCTCTCGAAGGCGTTACAAACAAGGGCAGAAAATCGGTTGGATAGTCAAATGGGAGAACAACAGGGGAGCTTCAGGAAGACCTGATCCTGTATTGAACAGATAATCAATCTTAAAACTGTACTTGCATATTGCAAGATGAGAAACCGCAAGGTGGTCGTCACCTTAGTTGATTTTAGGAAGGCCTACGATTCACGTACTCCAGGAACAACGTACTCCAGGAACTAGCACTGGACAACAAAACCCGCAGACTCATCCTAGAAACTTTGACCAACACCCATTCCAAGGTTAAATTTAGAGGCGAGATTTCAAAAAGGTTCGAAATAAAAACTGGAGTGAGACAAGGAGATGGACTTTCCCCACTTCTCTTCAACGGTGTCCTTGAAAAGGTTATGAGACAATGGCGCATAGAACTGAACAATTTGAGTGCCCAGAGTGGTATCTTCCTGGGACGTAAGAACGATGGACTGGTTGTAGATTGCCTGGCCTTTGCAGATGACATGGCACTGTTTGCTGATTCTCTTGAGATGACAAAAATGCAGGTAAACTGCCTCAGAAAACAGGCTGCCAAAGTGGGTCTTCAAGTGTCGCTGGAGAAAACAGAATTCTTCACCAACATCAGAGAAGCAAACAGAGAGATGTTACTAGAACTGGGAAACATCAAGAGGACTGAGAAATTTAAGTATCTCGGCGAATAGATTGAACCCAACTTATCAGAAAGAGCATTATCCTAGAGAGTCAGCAAGTTAGAACTAGCCTATCGGCTGACTAAGAACACTTACAATAAGAAATGCCTGTCACGCAACATGAAACTTAAGCACTACACATCAGTCTTATGAACAAAAGCCCTGTATGCCATGGAGTGTCTTTCCTTGAACTGAATGGGTCAAAGGTCAAAGCCCAACAGTTGAACAAGCGTGGTCCAAAGTAGGCCTATTCGAAAGAAGAAGAAGGGTGACAAATTAAGAGTGTCTTGTTTTTATTTAATAAAAACAAAAACAAGTAATTACTTATTTGCTATAATTTTACCTGTTTAATATTACCTTGCGATTAAATAAAGGTTTGCTTATGTATAGCATTTTATTCATATATGTAGTACCAGCCCCGGATTGACCATAGGGCAAATGCCCGATGAGCCGGTGTGACCGATTGGCGGTGGACTTCTTCTTGCTTTTTAAAAAGAAAAACATCGTAATACATTGATTAGAATAGCGTCCTCCCGTCAAATCAAGTCACTAGTATACTGAAAATCACATGCAAATAAAATTAAGAACATCTGAAAGACGTTTAAAAAGAAAGATTTAATTGTTTTAATTGTCACATAGGGAATTATCAGATAACATACTTCCGGAGTATCCGTAAAAATTAACAAAAACTACCAAAACTAAAGTGAAATAATGTATCCCAAATTTCATTCAATGAGCTAGGAAGGTCTTGGTAAGATCAATTAACAGACGGAAATGTTTACCACTGACAGTTTGACTTAAGTGAAAATGCGTCATCTCAACGAAGTGGAAGTTGTTCGTGCTATAACATTAATTGAAAATGGCGAAAGCCTTCGACAAGTTTCAAGAACATAAGCCTTCAACGAAAGCCTGTCTGTTATTCAGCGTTTGTAGAACAGGTACTTGCATTCAGGTAAATATACCAGGCGCGGTGGGCAAGGTCAAAAAAGAAAAACAACTCAAAATTCAAAATCCAAGACCGATTTACACTGATTTCGGATCTTCGCAATAGAGTTTCTACGGCCAAAGACCTCATAATTTCCCTCAGGACGACGCATGGGGTCACTTTATCAGACCAGACAATTAGGTATAGGTTGAGGGAATCAAATTTGAAGGCAAGACGACCCGTCCGAAAACCCTCTTTGACACAGAATAGCAAGGATGAATTTTGCTCGTGCACATGTCGCATGGCAACTTCAATAATAAACAATAGAAGTCTGTGCTCTTTACGGATGAATTATTAATTACCAGGTTAGATATTACTCGTTGCGATGAACTGCTACTGTCTAGGAAGTCGAAAGATTTGAAGGTGGTTCAGTTATGGATTGGGGTGGGATTAGTATCGACAGTAGAACCGACGTTGTTGTAATTCCAGGAAATCTTAACGCTAATCTCTATATTGACATTGTGTTAGGAGAACATATTGTCTCTGTGGCATATGGAATATATAATTTCTAGTTAATGCAGGGTAACGCAAGGCCACTTACTGCTTCGATTGCGGTAAATCGATTACGCGGGCATCGTCGTATGGGCGACGAGTTGACATGATAGTACACTGTGTATTTTTAAAGTGTGAGTGAGACAGAGGGTTTAAAAAATTATAGGATGCCTTCACTGAAAATCCAAAGGTCAAATGATCGTATATTTTACGTATGATTTCGAATACATGATCGTACATCGTATCAGGTTCTAAAAGGTCGTATAAATACGATTTAAATCGTATGGTTGGCAAATCTGCTGCGTATTCTATTTTATGTGCTTTCTTTGTTTTTTTGCTGTAAATTATAATAACGTGAGTCCTAAAACTCTTGGAATCCACTTTTGCCATGAATTTGAAGAAGCAAGTCATTTCTTAATTCACACAAATAAAATTAAACAAATTATCAACTGTCATTTTTAAGTAGCTGACAGTAGTTAATATAAATTTTATCGGTATAACTAATTTATTTGATTTAAAAATGTTTGTAAACATTTTGCAAACAGAGCAGAAAACTTTTATTGTCGAAAGTTATTTCCGTAATGGTAGACGCCTGGAAAATGGTGAATGGGAACCATTCAGAATTTAGGCAAGAAGAAGAATTTAGGCAACGTTTTCCTATGGCTATATTTAATAGGAATCAGTTTAGAAGGCAGGTATTAGGATCAGTTGTATATATAACATTAACAACAAATAAAGAAGTGGAAGGCCTCGTGTTAATAACCAGAATATTATAAACATTAGAAATGCAGTTGAAGATGAACCTACCACCTCAATTAAGAGAGCAGCTCAACTGTTGAATTTAAGTCGTACTACCACTCACAGGATTATTCGTCAAGATCTTTACATGAAACAATGTACCAACAACTTTTACCACTACATTATAATAAAAGACTGGCCTATTATAGGTGGTTCATTGAAAATATGAACGACGAAGTGTTAAATTTAACATTTTTCACTGATGAAGCCTGGTTTCATCTAAACGGATAAATTAATTCCCAAAACATGCGCATGTGGAGTGTTGACAACCCACATTTTTTTAGAGAGACCCCAATGCATCCAATCTAAGTTGGTGTGTGGTTAGCAATGTCAAGACGAAGAATTATTGGTACAATATTTTTCGATGGTAATTTAAACGCTGCCACTTATAGAGCCACTATTTTGCAACAATTTAATAACGAACTTCATGATGATGAACTCCAAAATGGCTTCTTCCAACAAGATTCAGCTAGACCGCACATTGCCCGCGAAACATTAAATCATCTTTATGAATTCTTCGACGACAGGCTAATAAGCAAAGACAGATTTCCACCACGTTCTTCTGATCTAACTCCTCTGAACTTTATTCTTTTTCCACATTAAAAAAAAAAATTAGTATTCAGCAGTCCAGTGCATACAGTAGAAGATCTGCGAAACAATGTAATAAGAAAATGTGAAGAGACAGACAACATAGTATTACAAAATGTGTCCGATTACATAAAACGGCGAATTAATTTGTGTATTCGTGAAAATGGTTTCACATGGAACACATTCAACATCTGTTGTAATGTTTGTTCTTCTTTGTTAATTTTATAATTCACAACACTATAAAATAAATCAGTGGTAAATTTATGAGAAGGCGTTTTATTTATAACTAATGAAATTGTTGAACTTAACACTAAAAACAATGCGACATAAGCTCAAGACCACTCCAGATAATTCATGGTTATGAATTTACATTAACAACAACTGACAGCTACTTAAAAATGACATTTGATAATTTGTTTAATTTTATGTGTGTGAATTAAGAAATGACCTGACTCTTCAAATTCATGGCACCTCTCTCTAAGTACCTGCCACTGAAATATGTACTACCTTGAACGAGCGCTGGCCTCTAAGCTTGTGCGGGCCGAGAGACAGGTCCCAAGGTGATCCCTTCATATTTGCCTAGCCAGCAATGAATTCGAGAGTGGGAGGATGAAATACGGTCAGAGCGAAAAGCTAGTTGTATTGAGTTGTATCAAGAAAGAGAATGAGATCGTTCAATCGGTGACCATATTATAAACCGAAGTTTATGTATTTTAATGAAAGTTGTTTTCAAAAAGTCAATGGTAAAATACTGTTGTATTTGCAAGGAAAAATGGATGTCGGACACACATTTAGTTTTTCTTTTGGACTAGACGAAGACAGAGCGATTCAAGAGACATCTTGTGATGCTCTCTCTCGGCCCGCACAAGCCAGGAGGCCAGCGCTCGTTCCAGGTAATATATATTTCAGTAGTACCTGCAAACCTCGGGTTTAGGTATATTAAAAGCATATCATATGGTATCAGAATCTTGTTCAGAACTGAAAAAAAATATTATATTCTTATGCAATACAGAACGCTAATGAAGAGCTTAACAAATTTGAAGACTTTGATGTAGAAGTCCAATAAAAATTTCCTGAAAAAAAGATTTAGGAAAAGGAAATTGATGCCAGGTGAGATGGCACAGGATGAAGTTATCTCTAATGTACTCCATACATACAAAGTCTATGTTCATAACATTATTCTCGATACAATTATTCAAAGCAAGGATCACCGATTTCTCACAAATGGACAACTCTACGCTGATTTCGCGTGTCTAGACCAGGGGTCGGCAACCTGCGGCTCGCGAGCCGCATGCGGCTCTTTCGATGTAAAATTGCGGCTCTCTAGTTTCATAAGCAAGAATTAATTATTTTATTATCGAAACCCTTAAAATCGTGCAATCGATCATATGAAATTAATTTCATTTATTACACCTGCCACTTTTCTTCACGTTGTCTGCTACAAATCATACTGTATGAAATCACATTCGAATTACATTTCACTGCGCATCGTCTTTCGAACATACCCAGTTCGATGGTAAATATTCAGCCAATTGACACACGAAAAAAAGCTGTTGAAGCACTTCAAAAACAGCAGTCGAGTTCTTTGATAAGTAACTGATCGAAATTTTCAAAAAATGTAAATCTGGCAAGGTTTGTAGTATCATTAGAAATTGCAAAAAGAGAGAAATTATTCACAGATGACATAGTATATCGTAGTTAACACAGTAGTACGTCAAAGATTGTTTCATACGTACATCTGAAGAATTGTTTTGTGATTTCAAAAACAAAGCAGCAATTATCGGCTAAAACAGATACAACAAGATACAACTGCTCAAAGTCTTAAGATGTAACCCATATGCAAGTGAAAGATATTCAACTGGCATAAGATGTAGCATAAAAGACACGATATAAGTAAATAAAGGAGTAATTTTGATTCTTCAGAAAAAAAAAATGGATTGTTTCACTGCATAATTCATCAAGAGGAGCTTTATATTGGAGGCGCCAAAACATTTCCGTCCAACATAGTTGAGGTCATGAACTTGGTTGGTAATTAAGATTATTAATTTAAAAAAAAGTGCGATGGAGTTCCAGAGGTAACGTACTGAAACGTTTTGCTTCGTGCTTGAGCATACCCATTTGGAAGAAGACAAATAAATGGCTGCAAAAACTCAATTTGTAGATACCACACTAAAGCTTAATGAGCTAAATCTAAAACTGCTAAAACTTGCTGGAAGAAGTGGTTTGTATCGAAAACAAGTTATTTCTTCATGTTGAAGTCATCGATACCGGTAAATTACTTCAAACAATATCGCGATGAAACCAATGCAACTATTTACACGAGTTACTTCAGCGTAGCTTTAAACAAAATGAAGGATTGATTTGTTTGATGAGATTCGAGCACTTCAAAACAAACAAAACTACTCCTGCGTTCATAGTAAATCCTCTCAACACAAATGAATGAAATTAACATTGAAACATTTGGAATTGATGCTGGATCTCTAATGCAATTTCTGGCTCTGAAAAGCAGACTTGTGCAGTGACAAGTTCATACAACTCAAGAGAAAGTTGGACGAGTTGGAGGTCGAGAAATTCATGCACGTCGCGCAGCACAAGTGAACAGTTCTAAAAGAAATGACGAGAGTCGAGGCACTCATATTCGGCACATGGAATAGCCTTCCAGATGCTACAGTGAAGTGTAACAGTTGAGATTTGAAGTGCTAACGATCTTCGGGTCGACATATTCGTGCGAGCAAGCGTTCTCTTGCATGATTACAATAAAAAGTAAGAAGTCAACTAACAAATAAAAATCTTGAAACAACATTTTCGAGCCAGATTTAACCAAACCTTCTAAATGGCATGAAAAGCCAATGCTCCCATTGCTATAACAATTCAGTATAACTATTCATAAAGAAGCACTACTTTAATTTTGAAAAAAAAGTTGGCGGCTCTTTAAAAATTGGAAAGTTTTTTTAATTGTAACTTTTGGCTCTTCTGTTCCAAAAGGTTGCCGACTTCTGGTCTAGATCCAAAACGTTTCCCTGATATATGTACGTAATAATAAACTTCAATCCGGTGAACTAGATGAGTTAAGTAGACACTTATTGAAATTTGTTAAGACAGCTACAGATGAAAATTTGCGAACTGTATTGAAAAATTTTGCATTGCATTGGGATAAACTTAAAACCACTGAATTAGAAGATTATAAAATATTTATGGAAGAAAATGGAAGTGAAGATAACGAAGAAATGCTTTTACAAATAAACAACCAAAAAGAAGGAAGAGTTGTACCATGTGATATGACCTTTCATGCCATTTGTACCATTCATGCATATGTTGCGCCATTTGCTGCTTTAAAATTTTGCATAGATAAAATCTATTGACCAATGCCTACAATTTAATTTTCGTAATTAGCGTTCAAATTTCTGCTACATACGATGGATATATGATGAATACACGATGGATACATCAGTATTATAATTCTTTTAGCTTGTGTACGGCATTGTTTCCAGCAACTTTCCACAGTTCAGCAACGATAGAGTCCTCTCCAGCTGCCTTATTATTCTTAAGAAGTTGAATGATCTGGCCAACTTCTTCCAATGAAGGGGGAAGCGAGTCCGGGTTTGGTGTGGTTTGTTTATAGTCGAAGTCTTCGCTGGGTGGGTCACAGTTGAGTAGATTTTTAAAGTACTGTGCCAAAAGGTGGCAGTTGTCCTTGTCGTTGTAAGCCAGTTTGCCTTGTGAAGTGGAAGCGTAGCGTATATACCAGAGACGTATATACTATAAGTTAGTATATATTCTGGTATATATTTCAGTGGACAGCCCTGATATATATAGTTGTGTCGAAACATATGATAGCATGTATACCTTAGAACATATACTTATGGAACAGGAATAGAAATCATAAAATTGTGTCCAAGAAGTGAGATGCAAAGTCTCATTCTATTTCTTTGGGACGAAATGCTCATGCGCGGACTACATGTATTTTACACGTATGTTGTTTACGGTTGCCATCTTGTTAGATGCATGTTATTAATCCACTTTATTAAGAGTTTATTACTTCTTATTAAAATATATTAAAGAAAAATTAAAAAAAGTATGATTTATCAAAAGATAATAAATATTTTTTTTTATTAGTATATGTACTAGTATAGTACGATTTAATAACAATACAACTTGACACTGTAACAAGAAAACTACTACTGTTATTTTATTTAATATTACATTACAACTTTATTTATTACAAATTTAGTTAATATATATTACAACTTTTACAAAATAAAAATAAATCTACTGTAAAATTAATTAATAAAGTCAGAACACAACCTAAATATATAAATATATTCAACCTTTCCGGAACTCTATAATACACTAATGAGTCTTTTTAGGACTACCAAAAACAAATCTCATGTGAAATATGTCAGTTATTTTATAGCTTTCAGTCCACCTTCGTGGCACTCAACAAAAACCAGAAAAATAACATTGTTATGATTATGTATAAACAAGGTATCGGAATGAAATTATCTTAAAAAACAATGTTATTTTTCTGGTATTTGTTGAGTGCAACGAAGGTGGCCTGAAAGCTAAAAAATAACTGACATATTTCACATGAGATTTGTTTTTGGTAGTCCTAAAAAGACTCATTAGTGTTATAGAGCTCCGGAAAGGTTGAAAATATATTCAGGCTGTGTTCTTTATAAATTAATTTTACAGTAGATTTATTTTTATTTTGTAAAAGTTGTAATATATATTAACTAAATTTGTAATAAATAAAGTTGTAATGTAATATTAAATAAAATAAGAGTAGTGGTTTTCTTATTACAGTGTCAAGTTGTATTGTTATTAAATCGTACTATACTAGCACATATACTAATAAAAGAAAATACCTATTATCTTTTGATAAATCTCTTATTTTGTATGTAAACTTAAATATTTTTCTTTTAAAAAATAAACACTTTTTTTAACTTTTCTTTAATATATTTTTAACAGATACAAATTATAGAACTAAATAATACACCACCTAAAAAAAAGCACCTAATGTTATAAAAATTGTATAAGTAACAATTTTGTAATAGCTTATATTTTGGGTCATTTCACACTTTGCAAGCGATCAATTTATTGTTTTTTCTCTAGTAGCATCGGACCTCTATAAGTAACAATAAAAATATTTCAAAATTAAAGTTCAACCATATTTATGGTTAAAATTAAAGGTAGAAAATAAATGTTTATTTCATTTGGAGCATGCGCATAGCGAACAAAAGAAATGTTATATCTTTCCTTGTCGCACAGATGTTGCACACAGTTTCGGTACATGTAAGTTATACGGTATTCCTATTC
This sequence comes from Phosphuga atrata, assembly GCA_944588485.1. Lineage (NCBI taxonomy): Eukaryota > Metazoa > Arthropoda > Insecta > Coleoptera > Silphidae > Phosphuga > Phosphuga atrata. The sequence goes on from OX155894.1 coordinate 44,776,811, forward strand.
CATTAGTATAAGTTCTATGATGTATACATGAATAAAACAACGAGCGACTACAGAACGCGGCGAAAATATCACAGCGACATAAAAACGCTGTACGCAAATATCAGATTCTAAAATATGTAGTGATAATAATGATTAGGATGTGATTTTGTCCTAGTGTTATATTTTGGGCGTGTTACGTCGTTGCTGTGGTATTTTTGACGTTCTTTTTTTCTCTTTTATTTTTTCGTAATCCGTTGTTTTGTAACTATGATGTTTTCGATGCGTTTTTTAGTCGCGCGTTGTTATGTCATAGAAGAAGAAAAACTTACTGTTTACAAATTTTCGTCGAATAATAATTCAATAAATTAAACTCGTTTGTTTTCAAATTTAATATTCGTTTGTTGTTAAATGGCGATTTTTTTGCGCATAAAACTAGATTTTTACAAAAAATTTGCATACTGCATTTGCTTAACGTTTTAACAAAACAGCTGATACGGTTAACTTAAAAAGGTTTCCATAAATAATTCCACTTAAATTTAGCATTCTATATAATTAATATTTTTGATCTACAGTTACTAGCAAACATTTAGTATTATCGTTTACGTAACAATCTTGTTTCTAAATAACATAAATAAATAATATAGTTTAAGAATTATTTGTTTAATTGCATCAAATCCGCATAGTGTTCTATAAAATAAGACATTCTGTCTGTCTTTTTTTTATATGTGTTTGACAGCAGATTTGACAGGTTGAAAATGGCGACTGGTCCAAGATTGGCAGCAACTCCTTTGGGGATTTTAACTCCTGATTTAGATAGAGAGCAGCCGTTGCTAAATAAAATATGGGGTCCATTGCTCTGCGGAACGGCTGTGTTTATAGGTACATGCTTCTCCAAAATCGCCACACGTCGTCCGATGTTGAGCGGTATTTACATTATATAATATTGTCTTATAGGATTTATATATGAAAATTTGTTTGATATTTTAGGGATTCAAAATCATATTGTCTATTCTGCTATAGGAGCTTGGTTTGGTCAGTGGGCTGATGATTATCGGAAGTATTATCATGCCGAACAAGATGCTGTTTTGCGTCATTACATTGAATTGCATCCAGAAGATTTTCCACCATTCAGTTAGTTTTCATTAAATATTTATTCATAATTTCATTAATCAAAAATGTCCGAATTTGTAATGCCTATCTATGAAATTTAAAATAACGACACCAGCTCACACCACCGCCAGAATAAGTGATTTTAGGAATGTAACAAAAAGCTATCTAGAACTACTTTTGAATTACACTGCTCCAGAAAATTAACCCAACTTGACTAACCATCGCAACATTGTTTAAAGTATTGTATGTAATGAATGATGCTCTCGGTAATCTGACAAACATTTTGTAGTCATGTTGGAACATCACTTTTTGTTATTTTTTTTATTCATTAATGACATTAATCAACTATTGCAGATACTATTAAACATTGAACTGTAACAGTAAATGTTATTGCGTTTCGAATTTATACGTTCCACCATGAGCCGGTAGGACTGGAAATGGCAACAATACCAGAGCCTAACTCGAGCATTGCTCAAGAGTATATTTAAAAAATTTGAGCTTGGGTTAGGTGCTTATATTTACGATCGTGTGGGCCGAACTGTACCGAACTCCGTATGATGTAAGACTAGACAGTCAAGACCAGATAGACAAGACTAGAGAGACGAGACTAGACAGACAAAATTAGAGAGACAAGATTAGATACACAAAACTAGACAAGAATCATAAGACTAAAATGGTTTGGGGGAAGCTCACTAAACCCTCTATTCAACTTTGGATTTTAGTATGCGCCACTTCGGTATCGCATATTTTTCATTCATTAATGGTGGGCAACCCGGACAGCTAGTGAAAACCGCCCTAGTAATCGCCTCCCCAACCAGGAATCGAACCTGGGTCTCCCGCATTTAAAGGCGGGTATGTTGTCAACTACACTACCGAGGAGGACAGACAGACAAGACTAGACAAATAAGACTATACATACAATACGGACAAGACTATACAGACAAGAGTAGACAGACAAGGGTAGATTGTAGACAGACAAGTCTAGACAGACAAAACTAGACAGACAAAGCTAGACAGACAAGACTAGATGAACATGAGTAGATAGACATGACTAAACAGACAAGCTTGGACAGATCAGACTAGACAGATAACGATTAGACAGACAAGGCTAGACACACAAAATTAGAGAGACAAGACTAAACAGACAGGATTAGACAGACAAAACAGATAAGACAAGATAGACAAAACAGACAAGACTAAGCAGACAAGACTATACTGATAAGACAGACAAGATTAGACAGTCAAGACTAGACAGACAAGACTGGACAGATTTGACTAGACAGACAAAACTAGGCAGATCAGACTAGACAGACAAGACTAGATATACAAGACAGAGAAGACTAAACAGATAAGGGTAGACAGCCAAACTAGACAGACAAAACTATACACACTGGACTAGACAGACAAGACTGGACAGACCAGACTAGGCAGACTAGGATAGTCAGACATGAGTAGACAAATAAGAATAAACAGACAAGACTAGAAAGGTCACTGGTGAACGTGACTAAGTTTATTTGTCAATCAGGGTATTAGAGCAAACTCTTAGTTCTTGTTGATGTTTCTCATTGTGAGGTACTAAGAATTAACACGTTAAATGCCATGGGGGGCCACCAGTGACCTGCACCAAGTTTTTTGCCATTCAGTGTATTAAAGCAGACAGGATTTTATTAAAATTTTTAATTGTATGAAATTGATTATTAAAGCATTGTACATTATATAGGTCAGCGATAACCAGCACTAGGTTTGTTTGGAATTCAACGGAATCAACAGCAAACAAGTTTTTATTAAAGATTTTAAATGTTGGATAATATGAATAAATTCGTTGAATATCATGGAAGTCACCGGTGACAGGCATTAAATTCCTTAGGCATTCAGGGTATGAAAGACACCTCTAGTTTGTGTTGAAGTTTTTAATTGTGCAACTAGGAATTAACATGTTGAATGTCATGGAGGTCACCGGTGACTGGCAGTGAGTTTGTTAAGCAATTAACATGTTACAGTAAACTCTGCTTTCTGTTGAAGATTTTAATTGCGAAAAATTAGAAATTAACACATTGAATGTCATGGAAGTCACCGCTGATCGACACAAAATTTTTCAATGTGTTGAAGCACACTGATTTTTATTGAAGACTTTAATTGTTGGAATCAATGTGTGTAATCCAACCAAATATTCATCAACATTGGCAAACAGCTAGAGTAAGGGCCTATCTCTCAGCCTCTTGAGAAGTAAAAGTTTGTTGTATGATGTAACATTCTCTCCAGTCCATTCTATATCGACTTCAAATGAGTTGATCATATTTTTGATGTAACCTGTGGACTAGTTTACGATGATTTTGTCATCATTGTCTAGATCGATCATAGAAGCTTGGCTAGTAATCTCAACGTCAGAAATAGACTGTTCAAATTTTCAGAACTAATCTGCATTTCCTCTATCTCTATGAGAACATCTGCACAAAATGGATCTGGAGAGAAAAACCACTGTGCCGACTATTCTATGAAGAGGATGAAAGTCCCATATAATCTTCCATTGCAAAGCAATTGCATGTTGGAGACACAAGCTTAGCATTACTGCAAATGAGATCCCTGTAATGAACATATAGACATATAGACTCCTAGACCTAATACAGCAGCTGCATCTACTTACTTGAATGAAACAATGTGGGGAAATACAATATTAGCCTATTGTAAGTCACAGTATTTTTAAGGGCTTACCCCCCGGGACATTTGCGTTTTGGAGGCAACTTGTACTATGATAGGGAGACACCGAGTTCATTCATGATGATGTATTTGCTGATTAATTTCAAGACAGAGCAAGAGTAAAACCCAAACCTTTATATATTGAAGTCATTTAATGTTTTTACCATACATTGACAATACATTTGTTTTACAGCACTTAATTTTGATTGTTGGATTACAATGGGCGCCAGATTATCAAGAGTGTACTGTAATGCTTTAAATTAAATAAACTAGATTTTATTCAAATTAACAAGAATAATCAATGCTAACGGTATTAGCTACGGTATTAGCTAAGGTATTCTTACACAATTTGGCTGTGTTGGGCCAAATGCTTCTGGAGATTGGAAGATATATTGTTATATGATGTCTGTAATATGTGAAGTCTGTGAAAGTTTAGCCTCCGCATACCATTATTGAGCCACCACAAAATGCAGTCCTTGGGGGGTAAAATTACATTGAGCATATCATTCACTCGAACTTAAATGTGCCTATCACAACTGTAAAAAAAATCTGGAAAAGCTGAGTGACCTGAGAAATGGTTGAGTGGTTCATTCCAAGCCTGTGATAGTGATAGCTTGACAGGAATACCCTTCTTTGGACAGAGTAAATGCTATGACACACTTATCATGACTTCAATTTAAGTAAGAGATACCTAGCATTTTAAATAAGACTAATGATACAAGAAATTGTTTTATGATGGCTACACTATTTGTTATTTTAAAGTGAAACAAAACTTCAGGTGGTTAGTTAAATGTGATAAATTAAATTGATTAATCCCTTTTAACAAAGTTAAAAATGTAATAGACAAGGAACAACATCAGGTTTGTATCAAATAGTTGAAGTAGATAGTGCACTACTGTTCTTTTATTGCAACATTAATAATTGGTGCATTAATGTCTTGGAGCAGTGTACATATGAAAAATCGGAAGAAACATTGATGACAATGTGTAACAAAATAACTTATTAGACATATAGGTATTTACACAAACAAGACTTATTGCCATTAATTTAGGCTTTTTAATTGTTTCTTTAATTGAGTTTCCTTTAATTAAAATTGTTTTTAATTTTGTTTTAGAACGCACGATGTATAAAAATGTATTCGAGCCCTGGGTACCAATTCGTTGAATTGTTGATAACAAACTATTAGTATCTGTACATTATTAAATAATTTTATTGGATTTATTTGTAGTTTTTTTTTAATATATTTAAGAATCAAGATTGATATAAAAGTTTGTACCTATATAAATAATTGTTATTATGATTTACAGTAAATAACAGTTATTGTAAATTTGTGGATTCTTCAGTGTCTTTATTTTTGTTTGTTGTCTTGACAATGGATTTCTTAACAAATTAATAACAATCAACAATATTAAATTTTAAATTAAAAACAAACTGACTTGGTTTATTGTTAAATAAAAACAAAAAATATAATTATCAGGCGAATAGTTATAACAAAGCTAATTTTTCTCTAAAAAAAAAACAAATTGTTTTGAAAAAAAATCTTCATTTTTCATCTATTTAGAAATTCAGCCTTATTTATTTGCTAACATTATCTGGGACATAGTTGTCCTTTCCTGGAATTCCTGTACCTTCAGCATCTCCCAGCCATGGATATTGGTTTGGACATTCGACACATGTTTCCAAATACCTTGTGTCTGTGAAATTTAAATTTGGATTCTTATAACTCAAAGCACATTTATTGGAATTGCTACAGCCTGGTGCTGGAAGATTTTCCTTCTTCTTATTACAAGCCCAAGCTTCAATATCATTGATTTGCTTCAAAGGTTTTGGATCTGTTATCCAATTCAAAGCTTGAGTAATTGTTACAAACCAAACATCATTTCTACAAACAATACATTTGTTTTTCACACAAACTTCTTTAAATTTGAAAGTGTTTGTTTTAATACTCACAAAGTTTCTGTCCAGTCTAAGAATTTGTGTAATCCTTGTTCAAGTTCTTTGATTGAGAACCAATTGGTGTGGAAAGGCATCATGTATGGAGCTTTGTTTTGCTCATAATGTCTGCTGAAATCTTCTTGGAGCCACTCGAAGACTTCTTGGGGATCATGGTTGTGAAGAACACATTGGTCCAAGTATGGACAGTGTCCACCTTCATAATCTTCAACGTAGTGAGCGTTTAAAGGCATTTCCCATACACCTAAAGAAGAAATTCAATAAGAAATCAGTTTAAGCCGAACTTGAAGAAAGTTACAGATGAAGAAAATATTCATTGTTTGCTACTTTATTAGTAGTTTGTTTAGGAGTGAAGATGGAAAAGGATATTGGACAAGGAATATTTTCTAATGCAGTGCAAATGTAGAAATTGTTTGGTTTGCATATTAATATTTACCTGGGAAAGTTTTTGTTGGACAGGTGCCAGCTTTGCATTCATGAGGAATTTTATAATCCAAAGTGTAAGGCCAAATTGGGACGGGAGATGGTGGTGCTCCAATAGAACTGTCATAAATAAAACCGAAATCTTCCAAAACCTAGGAAACAAATATGTACATCATTATTTAAAAATTGATTTTTACTGTGTTGATTGTTTACTTACTTTGTATTGTGTATTACGTCCTGGTTTCAAGAAAGGCGCTCTCATACCAACGACCTCACTCTTGGAAATGTTTGAGAAATGTCTTAAGATTTCTCTCATACCAATCATTTCACCAACCCACTCTTCGTATCCTTTATCTTGTAATCCCATTTGTAGCCTGGAAATATAAACAAAATCATTCCACAAATTCTCATTTTCTATGAAATATTTCGATCTTACGAGATTGTCTCCGTAGCAATTTCGTGCCCTTCACTGGCCAACTTTTGAATCATCTGATAATTACTGTATTCGTGCGAAATGAAGAAAGTACCCTTGATATCACAACCGTTCGGATTTTGACGGTGCTTGCTGAAGACCTTACGATAATGATCGTAATTGTTAAGATTTACCGCTCCATCAAAAGTAAGAACAATCATCTGAGGTATCTATATACAGGTAAAAATATTAGTTTTACACTATTTATTTGGTGTTGTGTAAATTACGTCTTCTGCATCTAATCCTCCCGGAATTAATGTACCATCTTTTGAACAGAAACAGTAAGGCAAAACACATTCTGATAAATCGCATTTTTTGGCCAGATCCGTTGGAGGTTCTGTACTTGGTGCTGGTGCTATTTGGATATAATTAAGCGAATTTTAAGATATATTAATGAGATTTATGTTGTGGACACTTTACATTTTATTTAGTTTTCTTATTAGATTGTAAATGTCTCTAGTTGCTAATTATATATCGATACTTCCAAATTAAAAGATTGTAAGTGACATTTTGACCATTTTCGTTTTTTAATGCTTTCAGAATAAGTATATCGTAATGTTTAATTCATATTATTCGATTAATTTTTTTATACAAATAGTGGAAAAATTAAAATATTTTCTCATTGTAAATACAAACCTTATGCCTTTGAACGTAAAAAAACACTGTAAAGTACTATACAATCTCACGTTTGATTTATTTTTAATTGTATAATACTTTACAATGGACATATTGCTCGTGTTCTCCATAAAAAAGATTGTATAGCATGTTACGATTATAGGGCGCTGATAATATAAGACACTACTAAAATTGTAAGCGCACTTATAAGTTTTTTATTCGAATTTTCAGCACGTTTTGTTAGTTACAATGTTTATATCTGGTACAATTTTTTTTCGCGTGCTAGATACAATGTCGTATTAGATATGCGTGCTAGATGCGTGCTAGATATGCGTGCTAGATACAATACAATTACTAGTGAAAGTTAAACTAAAAGTACCTTTTTTGGATGTGATTGAAACAAAAATTAATCAAAATGTCTAGAGACCAAAGGATTTTAGAATTAGTAAAGAAGCACGGCAAGTCACTGTTTATTTAAAGCATGTTTTTACCATTTTTTGTAGAACGAGATATTTCACAAAATAATAGTAAACAAGGAGTGAAAAGCTGAACGAGTAATCTATTAAAAAACTTTAGAAACAATTAATAACGAGTTATGTAGCACTGATACCAACAATGAAATCCCAAATGATAACAATTACTTGTGTTATTATTTATCACCGAAAAAAAATAATATTATTTGTGAAATTAACTCAATATCAGATACAGAAGTTAGGGAAGAACTTACAAATAATTGGAGTAAAGTAAGTCTTCAGAACACTATAAGTCCTATAGAAATGGGCCCACCTAATCAAATGTTAGACGCTGAAATAATTATGGAAATAAGAAGTTACCAGTAAGAGTTGCAATGATTTACGTCTTCAAAACAGCAGCCTTGCAGAAATGGGCCCAGCTAATAACAGCTCTCCGAATGAAAACGACGTATCAGAATATGAACAAAGCAACTCAGACGTTGAATCAGATTCTCCATTGAATGGAGCCAATTGACCATTCGCAAACTAAAGAAAATTAAATTAACTTTTCTGCAAATAATACAACAAAAAATATAGACGGCTTAAAGAGGAAGCGACAAGTTTTACCCAGGCAAGATATCACGAAAACGAAGAAAAGGAATCCATCTACCTGGAAGATAAATGTTCAGAAAGCGAAAATACGAGGTGGTCGAAAGCAACAGTTAGAAGCAGCTGTAGAAAAAATGTAATTCTAAATTCAACGAAGAGCAACGACTCCTTATATTCAAAAATGTTTGGAGTATTGGCTAATTATAATAGGCAATCTATATTTCTTTGAAGTTGTCTATGCCGCATTCCTAAAAAAAGAATTGCTGTTAAAGAAAATGAAGTGTCTCGAAAACGTTCAAGTTTGTCTTACAGTTTACCAAAGAGCGCTTTAGAAAAAGTAGGGGTGTGCAAAACAATGTTTCTAAATGCATTAAGCATAACCGATATGTGGGCGATGACTGCATTAAGGAAGATGGATAACTCAGCTACTGGCACAGTCTCACCTGATAAAAGAGAGACGCAGCAACAGAACTTACATAATTCCAGAGACAGTTAAACGAAGTGTTCGTCAACATACTGAGTTATTTCCCAAAGTACCGTCTCACTATTGCCGGGAGCGAACAAACACATTGTATGTCGAGGAAGATTTAACCATAGCAAAAATGTACAGATTATATAAAGTTTGGGTTACAGAAAATGACAATGTAGCAATGGCTAATGAAAGACAATACAGAGGTATTTTCAATAATGAGTTTAATATATACGCCAAAGAAAGATAAATGTGACATTTGCAATTTATTTGAAATTAAGAAGAAAAGACTTAGAAGAAAAGACACCACAAATGGTTGAGAAACAAAAGCGGTGGGTGTTAGTGTGGGAGGTTGCGAAAGTGGTAAAAAAAAAAATAAGTAATAGTATGCCGGCTGAAACTTTTTTCATAAATAGTTGACATCATACTGAGCTGAAAAAAAATCGTCAGCTGCATGGCGGACGGGGGATTAGCTGGTCGCATGAACTTGTAAAAAAAAACACAAAAATAAAGTTATAGTACGCCGGATGAAATTTAACTAGATGATTGTTTAGATAATTAAAAGTACGAAAACAACAATCAGCTGCGTGGGTAGCGGTGTAAAAACCGTCAGCTGACGCAATGAAGATTAAAAATATTGAAGCATTACTACTACGGTAGTTCCTTTTAAACATATATTTTCGGGCCGTTGATAACAGATCCTTTCAGATATGGATTATAAAAAAATCCAAATCTCTTTAAGAATTTGTAATGGATATTTTACGATGGGGTTTGTTTCTACAATCTCCCGGACGATTTGTAAATCTCGTAATGGTTATTTTACGATAGGGTTTGTTTCGATTTAAAAATTTCGCAATGGATATTTTATGACCAGATTATAGAAACAGTACCCAACGAACCATCCCTCATACCTGTAAGGAGATATAAATACGGTCACCCCCGGACAACGAACCAGTCCACATTGCGATACCGAGTTATATATATATATATATATATATATATATATATATTGAACCATTATTGAGCAATGTCGAAGATTCATCGATTTTGTGTATTTTGTGGCGAAAAAAAGATATATTATTATCTTTTTCTGAAAAAACAAAATAGTACTTCTATATTGGAGATTCGTCAGAATAATAATTTATCATTAGGAAGTGCTAAAGTGCCGTTAAAATTGAACGATTTTCATCATTCACATTCATTGCATAGTAGCAATGTTTACAACATTGTAATAAATTATACATAACCTAATAAATTTAAATTAGTAAAAAAGTCAAAGTTTGTGAGTTCCAACATTAAAAAATTAAATAATTTCCAATATTGTAAATAATCTAAATCTATTTGTTTCTTAAATAATAATTGTCGGCCAAAATATTATATACAAATTTCGTGCGTAAATGATTTTACAACGTTCCAGCTAATGGGGAACTCGCCCTTCGGGCTCGTTGCCCAAACAAACTGTCGCGTTGTAAAATCAACTTTTCCGCACTCTAATGTAAAAAACTATTTTAATCCATTATTTTTTAACTTTTTTATCGTCTCAATTTTCGGAGCACATTTTACTGTCAAGTCTTGAAAAAAAGATTGTAACATTTACGTAGACAAACTCTTCGTGAAAATTTTTGGTTTTTGTATGGAACAAACAGAATTTCGTTACATTTCAACGATACAAACATCAAGATCATTTCATATGAAACAATAAAATGTTTTCTTTCAGCTTGGAGAGAGTCGCTCAACCTTAAGATAAATACACTGGAGCTGAAAAACATCGACGTTTCATCGAATCCCGTTGAAAATCAAGCCACACACAGCAATACAACACAAGGTTGTTCATACACTTCATCGAATACTGGTGATCAATCGGATGATGTGACTACTGTTACAATCGAGGAAGTACATGAAGTACATGAATATATATATATATATATATATATATATATATATATATATATATATATATATAAATGGTGCTGAGGACCCTCAAGCTTGTACAGAACACGTGTGCATATTTTGTAATAAGAGGCGCAAAAAATATCAAGGTCGCGAGGAACAGCTACAAACATGTACAACTGATAAGAGCATTATCAATCTGAAACGTAACGTGAGCGAAGTAGGTGACGTAGATTTATTAGATAAAATTAACGAACAATATTCAAAAGCTCAAATCGTTTTTTATCATAAATTTTGCCGATCGAATTATCGAAATGTTCTGAAGTTAAAGATAGCCGCACAGAGCGGAAAAACAGAATGGCACAAATCCCGAGATTCCCAGAGATTCATAAAAAAGCCTTTGAAGTAGTGTGTCGTTTTGTTTCTGAAAACATTATAAAAAGCAGCAATGCTTCTTTTTATCTTTTTTTAATCAGTTTTTATCGATTATGCAAAACATGAAAATATTGATGTATCTGCGGACATCGATCCGTATAGTTTGGAAAAGAGATTACTGGAAACATTAAAAAAAAAAAAAAATCCGTAGTGTGTATGAACGAGAAGAAGGTAGTTAAACCCTACACCGGAGTTTTAGTTAAAAATGGTTTAGACACTTTGGAAAAACAAGACATTCTGGACAAAGCTGTTCTAATTTTGCGATCGGAAGTCCGCGACATGAAGCGTAATCCACTACCAGACAAATTAACAACAAAGGACTTTATAACAGGAGATGGCGAAAGTCCAAAAATATTACTTGATTTCTACTCGAAGTTGATCTGTTCTACTTTTCGGCGGAATATTTTTAATCTTTACTGCGTCAGCTGACGGATTTTCCACCGCTACCCACGCAGCTGATTGTTGTTTTCGTACTTTTAATTATCTAAACAATCATCTAGTTAAATTTCATCCGGCGTACTATAACTTTATTTTAGTGTTTTTTTACAAGTTCATGCGACCAGCTGACGCATAATCCCCCGTCCACCATGCAGCTGACAATTTTTTTTCAGCTCAGTATGAATTTTTTTTTTTTACCACTTTCGCAACCTCCCATACCCATACCCACCGCGGGTGCGTCAGCTGACGTTTGGTTCACTTATTAGTCATTCGAGATCTATTGAAAAAGATGGGAATCGATTGGCTTAAAAACACTACCTAAAATGCAACGCTACCTCCCGGACTATGAATCAAGCGAAGAAGACCAGAACATCATTGTCTTCGGTTCTCCAAAATGAAAATGTATTACTTAACAGCAATAACAATACATTGCCACTGCCAACAAAAAATGAGCATTTACAGTATCTGAAAAACAAATTAGCGGAAACTTACAGATACTTTTATAAATCTCTTAGTAGCAATAATGAAGAACCAAGTGAAGTTAAATCTAAATAAATAAATTTTTGAATAATTAGAATAGTTTGAGTTACTACCTATGTTATAATTATTTTTTAAATTTTATATTTTGTAATAGTTTTTTTGTTTACGTTAATAAAATAAATTATTTGAAAAACACGTTTTAGAATAATACTTTTATTCCCTATAATATATGATATAATATACATACCTAACGTAATTAAAAAATAACTAGCATAATTATTTTTACAATTTTAAAAAAATAAAATAAAAATTTAAGACACAAAATGGACTTACAATTTTATTTTTCGGATCGCAAGCTGAGTTTAGAATCGTATCGTCCATTATAATTTTTGGTATTTAAAAGCAAAATCATCGTAAGTGCAATCGTAAGTGCAGTTACAATATTTTTAGCTAATAAAGTGGAAATAATCGAAATTGTAACAAACTTTAAAATGAAGAAAATTAAAAGAAACGACATAAAGCAACATTGATATCTTTATATTAGCTCCGTAAATCATATTGGCAATAAATGGTACATATATTTTTAGTTCAGTCGAATGATATTGAGAAATGAAACACTTCTCCTGTAAAGTGAGCATTTTGCAGTTACAATGTTTTAATTTGGATGTATCGATATGTCTCTGTAGTTATTTTTTTTTAACAGATTAGTATTGATAACGAGAGGAAATAAACGAAGAGTTAAAATAGTCAAAAGCACATGAAAAATAATTTTAGAGATTTTTTTCATATAGAAAATATATTAGACTAATTGATCCAAGATCATTTTATATTTCGAAGTAAACATATTTTCTATGGCCCTAATTTTGAGTTGATATCTTTTACAAAAATCTTACGATATTCCTTCACTTTCTCCAAAACGAAAAACGAGGACAAACTAATTTATAATTTGGTTTGAGAGCGAATGAAAAAATATCGAATATGTAAATTTAAAAAAAAAAAACGTATTTTTTAAATTATATTTTTTGATTATATTTTGATTATTAATTATATTTGATTATATTTTTGTTAGCAATAATTTCTCGAATTGCAATAAAATAATTTTTGAATCTATTTTAGTAAACAGTTAATCACTGCGCTTTCTCTTTCCCTGAAATTTTTGGACACATCGCAAACATTTTCTAATTTACCGATAATTATTACTTTTACGGTAATTAATTAACCATTATAAATAACTTTTTCAATGCAAACTGATTATTATAATGGTGGCATTGACCTTTCATTTTCACTTTCAATCTTCACATCACAATTCAAACAACCAGCAAAGTATACAGGCATTATAAAATTAATAGAAAATCGTAAATCATTAGGAAACAAATATTTAATATTGAAAACGGGAGTTTATAATATAAAGTGTTTAGTAAATATATTCTTGTCAACTAATATATCAACTTTCAAAATTTTCTAATTATGGTGTGTGGCAACAAATAAATATAGTTAATATTGCACTCTGCATGGACTGAATATACTAAATCTGCATTGACATTTGCATTTAATTAACGCTTGATGTTTTATTACTTACTCGTGGCGATGGGTCCACACCTTGCCTCCTCCTTAAACGTGCAGTATTTACTAATATCGTCGAAGTACAACCCGGAAGGGCAACGGTTCACATACGGAAAACCATCGACACACTGAAAAATGTATATTGCTAATTTAATTAAATTAACAAATATGTATAATAAATAATAGACACATGTATAAAATGTTGATGAGTGGGTAGCTTTTTCACAAAAAAAATGGGATAATACATGAAAAAATTACCATTCTTAAAGGCAATAATGGCCGAAAATATAATAATAAAAATATTGTAACGGCACTGTAAGCTGTAAGTGAACCATGGTCGCGTTGTCACGCGTTATAATTACAGGATTGGGTGGATTGTCTTTAAATAAATAATTATGTAGTTAATTAGAATGTTTTTGAAATGAATATGCCACATTTTATTGCCATTGTTACTGAAGTTTGTCACATATCAAATTGGGGAAAAAGAAATAAATATTTTTTTCTATTTTGCGTCTATAATGAAGTTATTAAAGCACTCATATGGGTTCGTTAATGGCTCGCGGAGAGCATACAATTTTCTCAATATGTATCGGCGATTTTTTTATTTGGAAATGGCATAAAAGGGAGCAAAATATAAAAAATAGTATAAAAATCTCTCAAAGTAGCAGCTTACTGCTACTTCCCGCAACAACCCAGATGAGGTTTTTGCGGACTGCCTGGACGGCGTGGCGCGTTCCATCCAGGCGCATAGCAGGAAGGCGCTTCTTATTGGGGACGATTTTAATGCTGGGAGAATCCAGTGAGGCGGCGACGTCACGGACGCGAGAGGGAGGATGGTCCTGGACTGAGCGTCGGCACTGTACCTCGGCATTTGCAACCGGGGAAAGGTTCCAACCTTCAGGAGAGGTCCGCGAACATCAATATTGGACTTGACGTTCGCATCGCAGGGACTGAGTCAGGGATTTGGCGGTGAGCGACGATTGAATGCGTTTCCTATCACCTGGACTGTAAAGCCATCGAGGGGCAGCCGCGCGAGCAGCGCGCTCGTTGGATAGTTGGGAGAGTTGACCGAGAAGCTATTACTCGGGAGATGGCTCGAGGAAATGCACCGCACGGGCTGGCCGCGGAGGTTCTTACCGGGGCGTTCGTGAACAGGGTGGTTGACGCGTGCTTGGCTGGCGTCCCTCAAAGACGTCTGTCCTCAGGGGGGGCGGAAGCCGGTTTATTGGTGGACGCCAGAAGTGGCGCAAGCGGGACGCGTGGCGGTGGCGTCTAGGCGGAGGTGTGAGGCTGCGGAGGAGCGGGCGAAACAGGACCGTGGTAGTTTTCGACGAGCGATTGCGCGGAGCAAATCCCAGCGATGGCAGAAACTCTGCCTTCTGGTCGACCGCGATCCGTGGGGCTTGCCGTACTGCATAGTCACCGGTCGGTTCGGGCACCGAGGGAAGGGTCCTGACGAGTGCGTGATGGGTGGGACCGAAGCCGTGGTTGAGCACCTTTTCACCGCCACGGCGAGGGGGCTGGGACGCGCTGTCGTGGGGCGGTACATTGCGGTGGACTCCTTCACCGTGGAGGAAGTCCGCAGAGCGGTAGCCTCACTATCCGCGAAAAGGGCACCCGGCCCAGACGGGCTGACTAACGAGCTGTTCCGGCTGGCAGCAGGGGGGACCTCGAAGGACTTGCCGACGTCTACAACAGATGTTACAAGAGGGAGTGTTTCCCAGGTGTTGGAAAAAGGCCATTTTGGCCCTTATTAAAAAGCCGGAAGGATCCCTCGACGCCTGGTGCGTACAGACCAATCAGTTTGCTTGACGGTGAGGCAAAAGTTCTGGAAAGGTTGCTCCTTTGGCGGTTACAAGCCGCTATAGAGCAAGGGGGCGAACTCGCTCCGGAACAGTTTGGCTTCCGTAAAGGGGACATTGACTGGTACCGTACCAGGGGACATTGTGTGGCTGTCAGCTTTGACGTCGCCAATGCCTTCAACAAGGTACAATGGTGGTTCGTTCCCTGCTAGGGCCTCGAGACTACTGGAGACGTTGCAGAGGCTTACTGCCGATTACCTGCTCGACAGAACCATCAGGTAACGCAGGGGGAGGACTGGCGTGTGCGGGGGTTGTCTGCCGGGATCGGTTTTAGGACCATTCTTGTGGAATGTCGCCTATGTCGGCCTTCTGCGGACGCTGAGACGGTTACTGCCCACAGGGGTGGGTATTGTGGCGTACGCAGACGACCTGGCACTTGTCTTCACAGACAGGTGCTGGGATATGCTGCGTCTCAGGGTCACGCGCGCGGGGGAACTCGTTCGGGAGTGGATGGAGACGGCGGGCCTTCAGCTCGCCGCCTCTAAAATACAGGCGGCCCTGCTCTCCACTAGAAGGTCAGGTAGAGGCATTCTGGAGATCGAAATTTTGGGAGAGAGGATACCGGCCGAACGGTCGATTCGGTACCTCGGTGTGATCCTCCAGGCGGGTCAGTGGGGATTACACGTGTGCCACGCCGTCGGCAACGAGGCACGCGCGTCACAACAGGTGGCGCGTCTCATGCCGAAGGCCACCGGACCTGGGGAGGGTAGGAGGAGGCTTATGGCCAGTGGGGCCTTAAGCCGATTCGCGGCTACAGTCATGCGAGCTAAGGAGTTGCCTGGGTGGGAATAAAAGCGGTAGGGTTTTTCTTGTTGTTTGTTTTTGTTTTGTATTGCTTTTGTTGTAATAGTTGTTGTAAATTGTAAATGCTATTGTATAGCATCTTTTACTTTCATGTAAATCCTGTTGTACTTTTACTTGAAGAGTGGTCAGAGGCAGTAATGCCATCGCTGGCGGTCCCTCTGTCCTTCCGTTTCAGTGGAGTCACTTGAGAAAATAAACAAAAAGTGTGATGGACCAACATGTAATAAACTTAGAAAAAACTGCGAATAAAAACCCAAACAACAATGAATCCAGTGACACTGTTTCTGCTTCAAAAAATATCGAATGAAATGTGTATAATAAAAAAATGAGAAAATATCAAGAAGATTTGGCTACGGCTCTGATTAGGTATTAAAACAGAAATTGTTTTCGTAAAAAATATTGTTCTATTGTTATAAATAATATAATTTAATTTCATTATTTTACGGGTAAATAAATTTCTTTAAATTAGGCGACCCCGAAAATTTCTCTCGCTAGCCCCCGAGGGAGGTCTGCGACCAGTGGTCTATATTACCCAAAATTATTAATAGATACCTAAAATAGGTATTTTACAATTACAAGCGAAAGATATAAAACTGCAGTCTAAATAGTTATTAGTAATTTTAAGTCACGATTTGAACTTTAGATTTAATATCTTGTGATTCAGTCATCATATATATATATATATATATATATATATATATATATATATATATATATATATATATATATATATATATATATATATATATATATATAAACAGGCTCAAGTTTATAATAAATATTCATTTCATACATTTTATCATTTAGCCTATATATTAGAATATTATTTGATCTAGCTCTTTGGCATTCCGTTTGGTTTTCAAGATTGTTTAAATATCCTTGTAAAAAATATCAAAAATGTTCTGATAAAAATGCAAAAAAAAAGTTGAAAGACTTGAAAGATAATTTTGAAACAGTAATCACGCTATAATCAATTATCAAAAATTTGGAATAGTTACTGTAACCACTTGCTCATAATCTACAAATTTTTTCGACCCCTATTTTTATCTGACGAATAAATGATAAACAAACAACAACAAAAAATATTTTTCTTAATTAAATTTTACTCACTTTGCGTTGGTTCACCCCCCGTTGGGAATCATTGATTTAACATAAGTTTATTTATGAATGCAGAAAATGTGTTAAAATTTAGAACTAATACATTTATAACTATCTGGTTAATATAGTAGTAATTGCCAATCTATTAAAAAAAGGAAAATTGTTAATAGCTAGTGTTACTAAATATTCAGTACTTTCCCTTTGGTTATATTATTATTATATCTATAATTAATTAAATTGTTTAAGTTCATTGCATTTAATTCAACCAATCAAAATTGTTTGTTTATTTATCACATACAAGTAAATATTGTCAAGACTAGACAGACGGAGTAGACAGACAAGACTAGACAGACAAGACTAGACAGACAAGACTAGACAGACAAGACTAGACAGACAAGACTAGAGAGATAAGATTGGACAGACAAGACTCGACATTTTTTTCCATTTTTTGGGGATAAGTGGCCTCCCCAACGCATCCGAACACTCTGGAACTGCTTTTGGCATTACCTCGGAGTGACGGATGGATATATTAAATAAATGTGCTTCAACTGAGTCTGTTATTGGGCTTCCTCTCATCATTTTCTTTGTTGCTTAGTATGGTGTAGATTAGCCGTTACATGTTTTTCCAGTTTTCTTTTTCCTCAAGCATGTAACTTATACTGCATCTGGGACTAATAGGTTCTCCCATGTTTGCTGCTGCTTGTTCCCTTTCGGCTTGATATCTCCAGCAATCGAAGTTGGCGTGTCTCACACAGTCTGTCTCCCCGCAGTACACACATAATTCGTCTGAAGTCCGGCCCTTGTTGTGTAAATAATCTTTGAAACAACCATGGCCAGAATGTAAAAAACCTATTGTCAGATTATAACTTATTTCACCATGCTTCCTTCTAATCCAGGTGGAGATGTTCGGAATACGTAATCTGGTCCCCTGTACTGTTTACGAGAGCTCCCACCTTCTCTGGCACTGTTCGAGAAGTTCCTCTCTGGCTACTTTTTTTTTCTGGCTATCCCGTTGTAGCCGGTTTCGTAAAGCTTTTCTTTTTTTCTTTCGCTCTTCTGCGAATAGGTCAATTGGGAGAATATCTGCAATGACCAGGGCAGCTTCTCCCGATACCGCTCGATAGCAGTAGGGATAGATAGTTCCTTCTCGATCCTCCTCCCCACCTGCGACCTTGAAAACTTCCGGATTCTATCAGCTTTAAACAGCTTTCAATCAGCTTTAAACAGCTTTTTTCATGGACGCAGGTGGGAAGGTGGGGAGGAGGATCGAGAAGGAACTATGTATTCCTACTGATAGCCATTAGATACGCGTATAGCCATTTTTCGTCGTATAGCTGCTAATTTTTGTAGATTTGCATTTATTTGTAGTTCTTTGACTTATATTGGCGCACCGTAGGTACAGCATCGCAGCATGTTTTCTCAGACCTGTAAGCAGAACCGCTTCGGTTTTTTCTGCTGCTAGGCTAAGTTTTCTGGATTTCATCCATGCACCGATTTGATCGATTACATGGTTTGCCGTTTGCCTGAGAACTTGCTCGGTTCTGGTTGTAACTACCAGTGCTATATCATCGACGAAACCAATTATTGTTGCCCTCATTGGCAGTTTCATAGTTAGTATTCCGTGATATAGTACGTTCCAGATCGCAGGCCCTAGTATGGAACCCTGCGGGGCACCACTACTAACTTCAAGCTCTTCTATCTCTCCATCTCCTTGCAACAACAAGCTCCGATTGCTAAGGTATCTTCCTATCATGTACAACAAGTATGGAGATATACCTTTTTTTGTCAAGCTTTCCATTATATCTTTCCAGTTCGAGCTGTTGAAGGCATTCCTAACGTTAAAGGTTAGGAGAGTAGACATTTCTCTGGTTCCCTGCGATCCCGATTTGGCTTTTTCTGCGATTTCTAGAACGGATCGTAGGGCATCAATGGTTGACCTTCCTTTCTTGAATCCAAATTCTTTGTCAGATAATCCGGTTGCGGCCTCGAGGTCGACTTTTAATCTAGTTAGCAGGAGTTGTTCCCATAATTTGCCAGAGACGTCCAATAGACAGATCGGTCTATCGGTCTAAATTTCCAGCAACTAACAGTGAGTTTATAATTTAGATTGATTTTGCACGATTATCTTCATAATCTCAGGTGGAATTCCATCTGGGCCTGGCGCTCTACCGAGCCGTATTTTCATGCCTGCTGCCTTTAGTTCCTCCGCAGTGAAAGGTGGTGTTATTTTTGACTTCGGGCTGTTCCCAGTCAAGAAGGGTATGTCGTGGAAACAGTTCCTCGGCCACACGGCGCACTTCCTCCATTGTCTTTTGAATGTTTTGCGGCTAGATATTTAGATTTCTCCTATTTTGTTTGGGAGACAAGACTAGACAGACAAGAATAGGCAGAAAAGACTCGACAAACAGGACTTGTCTGTGTAGTCTACATAGACAAGACTCGACAGATTAAATAGACAAGATTGCACAGAGAAGATTAGACAGACAAGACTAGACAGACAAAACCGGACAGACAAGAGTAGACAGACAAGACTAGACAGACAAGACTAGCAGACGACACTAGAGAGACAAGACTGTGTCCTCAGTTAGCTCCACAGTACTTACAGTGCGCCTCAGTTAGTTTGCCGATGCGCACCAGGTAAGACCCAAAACAACCATGCCCCGTCAGGACTTGGGTGAGGTAATAATTCACCTCCACGTGCCCACGGTTGATCCATTTATCAATAGCAGGAATCAGTTGCCTGGTCCAGGCTCCATTTTCCGACTCCTCCCATCGCTCTTGCCATAGGCGCATTGTTTCATCCCTTTCAGTTTTTGGATCATTACCTTCACACACTCTTACCCTTTCCTCCGCCAGAAGGTCTAACGGTATGACTTTAGCGACGACCGCCACCGCGCCCCCAGAAACAGTTCTGTATGCACTGCACACACGCAGCAGCATACACCTATGCACTCTCATTAGTCTGTCTCTGTAACATTTAGTCCTGAAAGCACGTATCCATGCCGGCACCCCATACAGAAGAATGGAGTGCATGACTGCATTTATAACCCTCCCCTTGGAAGCCAACGGCCCACCTATGTTAGGCATCAGTCGTCCAAGAGCTTTCGCACTCGCTGTTGTATTGCGCACTACCCGATTGACCTGTTCGGACACCCTGAGGTTTCGCTGGATCTCCAGCCCAAGGCATCTCAAAGACTCCCAAGCCGGTACGTCCAGCTGCTTCACGCAGATTTCTTCTCCCAATCAGCAGAACCACCTCTGTTTTATGGGGAGCGAGGGCAAGCCCCTTTTCCCCCATCCACCGGTCAATCGCACTGATTGCCTCATTCATTTTCGCATTCAGGCTTTCTTCCGTTCTGGCGACAGCGACAACCGCCAAATCATCTGCGTACCCGACAAGTGTAACTCCGTCTGGCAGCCTCAGTCTCAGCACCTCATCATAAAATATGTTCCACAGAATCGGTCCAAGAACCGAGACCTGCGGAACACCTGCACTCATCTTGAAGGTTTTTCCTTCGACAGTCATCATCTCCGTATCACTCAGGTAGCTGCCTACCATCTTCCGAAGGTAGGGAGCTACCCCCTTTAGTTCCAAGGCCTCCATAATTCCGCCCCATCGGACCGAATTGAAAGCATTTTTCACATCCAGGGTTACAAGCACACAGTAGCTGCGGGTCCGCCATGGACCCGTATTGGCTAACCTTGCTCTTTCTATCACTCGCATCATTGCGCATATTGTTCCTCCGAAAAAACCCTTGCCCTCTCGACATCCTCCTTTATTCTAGCTCCGACCATGCTCTCAAATATCTTCGCTATCTCATTCAGTAAACATATTGGCCTATATTTGGCTTCCTCTCCTTCTTTCCGTTCTTTTTCAATCATAACCAGTCTCCCCTTCTCCCACTACTTAGGGAACTGCCATTCATCAACTCTTTATTCATCATTCTCAGGCACATGTCCTCGCACACATGCCTGAACACCTTGCACGCCTCGGGTGGGACGCCGTCAGGACCCGGCGCTTTTCCTTCCCTCATACGGCCGACTGCCCTCTGCAGTTCAGCTGAAGTGAAAAGGGGCGCCGGTCTCCATCCCATGGGCTGCACCCAGTTCACTCACTCATGTACTGGGAACAGACTTCCGTCATTGGGCTGTCCCCCCCTGAGAGTATTTGCCCTTCGTGGAATTTTCTTGGTGACGACCTTTTAGCCATGACCTCAGACATTATTATTCACCTCTTCGCAAAGCTCTCTGCAGGCTTTTTGCTTGGAGTTCGCGATGGCTCTGCGAAGTTCCTTGCTCGCCAAGTTGTACCTCCTTCTGCATTCATCTCGTACCTCCTCATTTGCTCTCCTATTATTCCTTACCATACATCTCCTTTCACGCAAACAGGATTTACGTTTTATTTGCTTCATTTAATTTGTTATTGGCTTCATCTACCTGCTCATTCCACCAGTAAACTGGTTTCCTGCCTCTGACGCACCTCCGTTTTCTCTGAAATACCGCGTCACAAGCCCCGTGAAGCACTGCCTCGCATGACCTCCTCAGTCTATTTACGAAGCCTGTACTTTCAACCAACTCTTTCATAACGTCTCCCAATCTTTCTAGTAGGCTCCTGTCTACTCTCCATCCATTCGTCCCAATTGTAAGTAGTCCCTGTAGTCCCTTAGAGATATCCTCTCGTACGTCAAAGAGAATATCCTGGTGGTCGCATAGATTCTCTCCCTCTCTGACACGCCACCCTTTCACCCTGGTTGCAATCCGTGAGATGCTAAA
The DNA here is from genome assembly GCA_944588485.1 of Phosphuga atrata. Classification (NCBI taxonomy): domain Eukaryota; kingdom Metazoa; phylum Arthropoda; class Insecta; order Coleoptera; family Silphidae; genus Phosphuga; species Phosphuga atrata. The sequence continues at coordinate 44,798,933 of OX155894.1, forward strand.
TGTGATGTCTATGAAAGACATACTTTCGCCCCGCACGAAGGTTGGCACATTCTCACGGTTGTGAACCACCAGGTCCTCTTCTGCCAGCCACTCTTCCGTCATTCTTCCTCTTTCATCTTCTCTAGGGGATTCCAAGTCCCACCAAGCGGACTTGACGTTGAAGTCCCCACCGACAACAATCTCCATGGACCAACCTTTCATACTGGTCCTTAGCTCATCCATAAATGCCACATACTGCTCTAACGTAATGTTGGGCGAGATGTAGCACCCATACAAGACCCAGTATTCTCATTCGATCCAGACATATCCATTTACAGACCCACATTTTACCATGTGAATTTCCGATTGGAAAATCCTCACAGCAACATTCCTACACCGGTCCACGTTCCAGCCTCCGTTAACAATAATCCGAAGGTTTGGCTCGGAGACAATGTCCACATTTACTCTCTCTTCATGTACTGTCTTCCACAGCAACTCCATTGCAGCCGCACTCCTATTTGAGTTCGTCTGCAATACTAGCATTTTGTGTTTCTTGGGAACTTTCCATTCATGCTCTCATCACACAATTTCCTGTACGCAGGGCAGTCCCTAGAGTCCGCCCTATGCCCACTCACTTCGCACACGAAGCATTTAGCCTCTTAGGCCGTACACTCGTGTGATTTTTGCCCTAATATGTGTGTCCTATATGTGCATATAATACCTTTTCAGGGGGCGGAAAACGGTGCTCTTCCAGCCAAGTGATTACGGAGTTGCGCGAAAAGACGTTGGTTGCGCTGGCGCGTCTTTAATTTCCTTCCTCGTGATACTGCCTCCAGCGATAGCCTTTCCAGGTCCTCCACTTGTCTGGTAAGTGCTCCAATCGCTTCCACGATTATAAAAACGAACGAGCACTCCGTCTTCTTGTAGGCGTCCACGTCATCCGTAGATCGATCTTCGTAGAAGGTGACTTTCCGGTTTTTATGGGTTTCCCCAATAGATTGGCTTCTCACCCGACTATCTTTCTCCGAGACAGACAAGACTAGACAGACAAGACTAGACAGACAAGACTAGACAGACAAGACTAGACAGACAAGACTAGACAGACAAGACTAGACAGACAAGACTAGACAGACAAGACTAGACAGACAAGACTAGACAGACAAGACTAGACAGACAAGACTAGACAGACAAGACTAGACAGACAAGACTAGACAGACAAGACTAGACAGACAAGACTAGACAGACAAGACTAGACAGACAAGACTAGACAGACAAGACTAGACAGACAAGACTAGACAGACAAGACTAGACAGACAAGACTAGACAGACAAGACTAGACAGACAAGACTAGACAGACAAGACTAGACAGACAAGACTAGACAGACAAGACTAGACAGACAAGACTAGACAGACAAGACTAGACAGACAAGACTAGACAGACAAGACTAGACAGACAAGACTAGACAGACAAGACTAGACAGACAAGACTAGACAGACAAGACTAGACAGACAAGACTAGACAGACAAGACTAGACAGACAAGACTAGACAGACAAGACTAGACAGACAAGACTAGACAGACAAGACTAGACAGACAAGACTAGACAGACAAGACTAGACAGACAAGACTAGACAGACAAGACTAGACAGACAAGACTAGACAGACAAGACTAGACAGACAAGACTAGACAGACAAGACTAGACAGACAAGACTAGACAGACAAGACTAGACAGACAAGACTAGACAGACAAGACTAGACAGACAAGACTAGACAGACAAGACTAGACAGACAAGACTAGACAGACAAGACTAGACAGACAAGACTAGACAGACAAGACTAGACAGACAAGACTAGACAGACAAGACTAGACAGACAAGACTAGACAGACAAGACTAGACAGACAAGACTAGACAGACAAGACTAGACAGACAAGACTAGACAGACAAGACTAGACAGACAAGACTAGACAGACAAGACTAGACAGACAAGACTAGACAGACAAGACTAGACAGACAAGACTAGACAGACAAGACTAGACAGACAAGACTAGACAGACAAGACTAGACAGACAAGACTAGACAGACAAGACTAGACAGACAAGACTAGACAGACAAGACTAGACAGACAAGACTAGACAGACAAGACTAGACAGACAAGACTAGACAGACAAGACTAGACAGACAAGACTAGACAGACAAGACTAGACAGACAAGACTAGACAGACAAGACTAGACAGACAAGACTAGACAGACAAGACTAGACAGACAAGACTAGACAGACAAGACTAGACAGACAAGACTAGACAGACAAGACTAGACAGACAAGACTAGACAGACAAGACTAGACAGACAAGACTAGACAGACAAGACTAGACAGACAAGACTAGACAGACAAGACTAGACAGACAAGACTAGACAGACAAGACTAGACAGACAAGACTAGACAGACAAGACTAGACAGACAAGACTAGACAGACAAGACTAGACAGACAAGACTAGACAGACAAGACTAGACAGACAAGACTAGACAGACAAGACTAGACAGACAAGACTAGACAGACAAGACTAGACAGACAAGACTAGACAGACAAGACTAGACAGACAAGACTAGACAGACAAGACTAGACAGACAAGACTAGACAGACAAGACTAGACAGACAAGACTAGACAGACAAGACTAGACAGACAAGACTAGACAGACAAGACTAGACAGACAAGACTAGACAGACAAGACTAGACAGACAAGACTAGACAGACAAGACTAGACAGACAAGACTAGACAGACAAGACTAGACAGACAAGACTAGACAGACAAGACTAGACAGACAAGACTAGACAGACAAGACTAGACAGACAAGACTAGACAGACAAGACTAGACAGACAAGACTAGACAGACAAGACTAGACAGACAAGACTAGACAGACAAGACTAGACAGACAAGACTAGACAGACAAGACTAGACAGACAAGACTAGACAGACAAGACTAGACAGACAAGACTAGACAGACAAGACTAGACAGACAAGACTAGACAGACAAGACTAGACAGACAAGACTAGACAGACAAGACTAGACAGACAAGACTAGACAGACAAGACTAGACAGACAAGACTAGACAGACAAGACTAGACAGACAAGACTAGACAGACAAGACTAGACAGACAAGACTAGACAGACAAGACTAGACAGACAAGACTAGACAGACAAGACTAGACAGACAAGACTAGACAGACAAGACTAGACAGACAAGACTAGACAGACAAGACTAGACAGACAAGACTAGACAGACAAGACTAGACAGACAAGACTAGACAGACAAGACTAGACAGACAAGACTAGACAGACAAGACTAGACAGACAAGACTAGACAGACAAGACTAGACAGACAAGACTAGACAGACAAGACTAGACAGACAAGACTAGACAGACAAGACTAGACAGACAAGACTAGACAGACAAGACTAGACAGACAAGACTAGACAGACAAGACTAGACAGACAAGACTAGACAGACAAGACTAGACAGACAAGACTAGACAGACAAGACTAGACAGACAAGACTAGACAGACAAGACTAGACAGACAAGACTAGACAGACAAGACTAGACAGACAAGACTAGACAGACAAGACTAGACAGACAAGACTAGACAGACAAGACTAGACAGACAAGACTAGACAGACAAGACTAGACAGACAAGACTAGACAGACAAGACTAGACAGACAAGACTAGACAGACAAGACTAGACAGACAAGACTAGACAGACAAGACTAGACAGACAAGACTAGACAGACAAGACTAGACAGACAAGACTAGACAGACAAGACTAGACAGACAAGACTAGACAGACAAGACTAGACAGACAAGACTAGACAGACAAGACTAGACAGACAAGACTAGACAGACAAGACTAGACAGACAAGACTAGACAGACAAGACTAGACAGACAAGACTAGACAGACAAGACTAGACAGACAAGACTAGACAGACAAGACTAGACAGACAAGACTAGACAGACAAGACTAGACAGACAAGACTAGACAGACAAGACTAGACAGACAAGACTAGACAGACAAGACTAGACAGACAAGACTAGACAGACAAGACTAGACAGACAAGACTAGACAGACAAGACTAGACAGACAAGACTAGACAGACAAGACTAGACAGACAAGACTAGACAGACAAGACTAGACAGACAAGACTAGACAGACAAGACTAGACAGACAAGACTAGACAGACAAGACTAGACAGACAAGACTAGACAGACAAGACTAGACAGACAAGACTAGACAGACAAGACTAGACAGACAAGACTAGACAGACAAGACTAGACAGACAAGACTAGACAGACAAGACTAGACAGACAAGACTAGACAGACAAGACTAGACAGACAAGACTAGACAGACAAGACTAGACAGACAAGACTAGACAGACAAGACTAGACAGACAAGACTAGACAGACAAGACTAGACAGACAAGACTAGACAGACAAGACTAGACAGACAAGACTAGACAGACAAGACTAGACAGACAAGACTAGACAGACAAGACTAGACAGACAAGACTAGACAGACAAGACTAGACAGACAAGACTAGACAGACAAGACTAGACAGACAAGACTAGACAGACAAGACTAGACAGACAAGACTAGACAGACAAGACTAGACAGACAAGACTAGACAGACAAGACTAGACAGACAAGACTAGACAGACAAGACTAGACAGACAAGACTAGACAGACAAGACTAGACAGACAAGACTAGACAGACAAGACTAGACAGACAAGACTAGACAGACAAGACTAGACAGACAAGACTAGACAGACAAGACTAGACAGACAAGACTAGACAGACAAGACTAGACAGACAAGACTAGACAGACAAGACTAGACAGACAAGACTAGACAGACAAGACTAGACAGACAAGACTAGACAGACAAGACTAGACAGACAAGACTAGACAGACAAGACTAGACAGACAAGACTAGACAGACAAGACTAGACAGACAAGACTAGACAGACAAGACTAGACAGACAAGACTAGACAGACAAGACTAGACAGACAAGACTAGACAGACAAGACTAGACAGACAAGACTAGACAGACAAGACTAGACAGACAAGACTAGACAGACAAGACTAGACAGACAAGACTAGACAGACAAGACTAGACAGACAAGACTAGACAGACAAGACTAGACAGACAAGACTAGACAGACAAGACTAGACAGACAAGACTAGACAGACAAGACTAGACAGACAAGACTAGACAGACAAGACTAGACAGACAAGACTAGACAGACAAGACTAGACAGACAAGACTAGACAGACAAGACTAGACAGACAAGACTAGACAGACAAGACTAGACAGACAAGACTAGACAGACAAGACTAGACAGACAAGACTAGACAGACAAGACTAGACAGACAAGACTAGACAGACAAGACTAGACAGACAAGACTAGACAGACAAGACTAGACAGACAAGACTGGACAGACAAGACTGGACAGACTAGACAGACAAGACTAGACAGACAAGACTAGACAGACAAGACTAGACAGACAAGACTAGACAGACAAGACTAGACAGACAAGACTAGACAGACAAGACTAGACAGACAAGACTAGACAGACAAGACTAGACTGACAAGACTAGACAGACAAGACTAGACAGACAATACTAGACAGACAAGACTAGACAGACAAGACTAGACAGACAAGACTAGACAGACAAGACTAGACAGACAAGACTAGACAGACAAGACTAGACAGACAAGACTAGACAGACAAGACTAGACAGACAAGACTGGACAGACAAGACTAGACAGACAAGACTAGACAGACAAGACTAGACCTCCCTCGAAGTATCTACACCTTGACGAAGGCACTATGCCGGGTGGGGGAGCTTGCGTGTCCTAATGATCCTGAGAGCTATGCTGACGGTAGCGTAGCTACCAGAAGGGTCACCCAAGTCAGACAGGTCAAGGGAGAACAGATCTAGACAGACAAGACTAGACAGACAAGACTGGACAGACAAGACTAGACAGACAAGACTAGACAGACAAGACTAGACAGACAAGACTAGACAGACAAGACTAGACAGACAAGACTAGACAGACAAGACTAGACAGACAAGACTGGACAGACAAGACTAGACAGACAAGACTAGACAGACAAGACTAGACAGACAAGACTAGACAGACAAGACTAGACAGACAAGACTAGACAGACAAGACTAGACAGACAAGACTAGACTGACAAGACTAGACAGACAAGACTAGACAGACAATACTAGACAGACAAGACTAGACAGACAAGACTAGACAGACAAGACTAGACAGACAAGACTAGACAGACAAGACTAGACAGACAAGACTAGACAGACAAGACTAGACAGACAAGACTAGACAGACAAGACTGGACAGACAAGACTAGACAGACAAGACTAGACAGACAAGACTAGACAGACAAGACTAGACAGACAAGACTAGACCTCCCTCGAAGTATCTACACCTTGACGAAGGCACTATGCCGGGTGGGGGAGCTTGCGTGTCCTAATGATCCTGAGAGCTATGCTGACGGTAGCGTAGCTACCAGAAGGGTCACCCAAGTCAGACAGGTCAAGGGAGAAGGACCAGACCAAGATAGATACGCACAGAGGGGAAAATCCTCTTTAACAAAAAAAGTTCCCTAGACTTATTGGCGCGGGTCTAGGTCGGATAGCCCTTAATTATGAAATGAGCTCAGACAAGGAAAATTCGTTTACGGTGCAGAGGAGGGATACCTCAGTGCCGGTCGGTACAGGGAGTGTGCGAGCGGGCTCCCCCCGACCGTTATTCAACGACCGCCCAGCACTTCTGGTAGGGAACCAGGCCGAAGTGCAAGATACTATTACTGGAACAGTAAGACAAACTGCAGACAGCGTCAAACGAGCGACAACTCTTGACGGTTTCCTGGAGAGTAATAGACTGCCGCACAGCAGGCTGAATACCAGCAGTAGTCAAAGACAGCGCTGTAATTCAATGGGCACCGCCAAAAAGAAAAAAAGGAAAGTAGCAGACACGTCTTTCGATGCCACCGACTCATTAGATGCCATAAAAAAGAATGAGTGCCCAACTGCATCTAACATTATTGAAACTATTCAAATGATCACACTGCACGCAGCTCAGCTCGCTAAACTCGTTGATGAAAGCCCTAGCACGAAGAGGGAGATTAAGACTCTGGTGGAAAAGATGAAAAGGCAAACCGAAAAAATCAGCAAAGGCCCCGCACAGGAATGGTTTGAAGCCCATAGGTGGGAAAATATTGAAATTCCTATCTATGATGTAGACATACAAGTGGACAGCGACCAACTGGAACCTACACGGACATGCTGTGCTGGTACACAGACCACCGAGACCGGTAGACACGACCCCCACTCAACATCGATGGTACCTGCTGTAAACTTTTTAGAAACCCTGGAGGGCGTAGACACTCTAGAAAAATGGCACTCTGCAGATGTGAAGGAATGGAGGGCGGAACTGTTCACCAACACCGAGGTAATTGTGGGGAATCCACACAGGGAAAACAGGGAAGACGGATCGGTAAAGATAGTAATCGTGGATCCCAATGACAGTAAGATGGAGAAGGGCATCCAAAGAATCTATCGAGAAAAATATCCTGAAATAGGGGAACTAAACGGTGACTTTGAAATCTTGGAACAAGTAACGAAAATCAGGTCAAAAGATCCCGAGGAAGTGATACACAGGAAAATTATTAAAATGACGCACGACGGAACAGAAGAGGACTTATGGGATAAGCTCAAAAAATTAAAGGAGGAAACAGGCAATTGTGATGGGATTGCAATCCACCACCTCGCCAGTCTGACCACATTAAGATTCCAAAAAATGATAGAAGCTATCTTTCACAACACAAGAACCAAAGTATATATATACAAAAGAAACACGCAAGGTCCAGCGGGAGATGATCAAAACAAGCCCTATACAGAAAACGCAGGAGGAAACGGAGGATGGATTAAACCAAATCATAGAAGGGCCAAACAAATAAAAAAAACGATAGAAATAACGCCCACAACTTCTAGCGGAAGCACCTTCGCCAGTGTCTTGAAAACGATGAGACAAGAAATAGATGTAGAGGAAGTTGGAGTGCAGGTTCAAGAAATCAAGAAGACTAAAAGTGGAAACTACAGGATTACGGTCAAAGAGAAAAAAGAAGGAGCAGCAACTCTGTTTAAAGAAAAAGCTCTCGAAACTCTAAAAGACATAGCCACAGCCAAAGAAATGGAGCCATCTAGGAAAGTTATCATAATCAGGGATATACTAGAGACAACCGAAGAAGAGATCAAGGAAGCGATAGCAGATAAAACGGGTATAGAAACCCAGAGGAATGATATAACGATCAACACCCTAAGAGCCACAAAAAAAGGAGACACCATGGTAGCGACAGTAAGTCTATACAAGAAGAAGGCCGAGGAGATCATTAAGACTGGAAGAATTAAAATCGGCTGGCAAAGATGCAGAATAAGCGAAATCCTGTCCCCAATCAAATGTTACAAATGCTTAGGACATGGGCACGAAATGAAGGACTGCACTGCGGAGAAAAAGGATATGAAAGACCGGTGCTATAAATGTAGTAAGAAAGGACATCTGGCAGTAAACTGCGAGAACGCTCCATACTGCTACGAATGCGAGGAAGAAGGTCATCGAGCTGCCACCATGGAATGCGGCAAATATAAAAATGAAGTAATTAAACTCAGAAACCAAACTCCAAAAGAGAGAACAGGATCCAAAAAAAAGGTGTCAAATGCGGAAAACCAGAAGGATATGCGACCACTCCAAAATGACCCTTAAGATCCTGCAAACCAACCTGAATAGATGTGGCCCGGCACATGACCTATTATATAAGACCGCCACGACACTACAACTGGATCTGGTACTAATATCGGAACCTAACATCAAGGATGTCAATAAAGGACCCTGGTTCCACAGCAATGAAAAAAGTGCCGCAATAAGAGGCTTCAGAGACACCAAGATCACCAGAAGCGCAAGCGGAAAAGGATATGTCTGGGTAGAGACTCTAGACATCATAATATACAGTTGCTATTGCTCACCAAACATAAGTGACGACGAGTATGTAGCAATACTTAACGGAATACGCGAAAGCATGTTCCTAAATGGAAACACCAAGAAAATTTTGGTAGGTGGCGACTTTAACGCAAAATCCAGGCTATGGGGATCTGGAACAGAGGACAGAAGGGGAAAAATATTATCCGAATGGTTAGCCGCAGATGACCTACAGCTACTGAATACAGGGGACGCTCCCACTTTCGTAAGAGGAAACAGCACGTCTTATATAGACATTACCTTCAGCACTGCAAACATAAGCGGGAAAATAACGAACTGGAGAGTACTGGAACTTGAAAACTTGAGCGACCATCAATATATTTGTTACGAAGTTAAGATAGGAAGGACCAATATGGAAATAAAACAGCAACATAAACCACTAGGCTGGAAAATTAAACCTGACGCCTTAGGACTTTTTAGCACAGAACTAGACCAAAATATTGAAGACCAAAAGGGAAAACAAGAAATCATAACTCCAGAAGGATATATTAAACAAATTAAAATTACGTGCGACCGAACACTACCAAAAAAGTCAAGCCAGCATATAAAGAAACAACAAGTGTATTGGTGGAACACTGAAATAGCAAAACTAAGAAAGGAATGTATAGCTAGAAGAAGGAAAACCACAAGAACAAATGCAAATCCAAACGCAACCATAGAACAAAGGAAAAAATATCTAAGCGAATACCATGAGCACAGAAACTCTCTTAAGCAGGCCATACTAGATGCTAAGAAGAAAGCATGGAAGAAGGTCTGCGACGAGATAGACCACAATATATGGGGAGAGGGCTATAGAATAGTATGCAAAAAAATGAATGTTGCACCAAAGACCTTCCTTACAGAAGAGCAGATGGTGGAGGAAGCCAACAAACTATTCCCGAAAAACCCCATACTGCAATGGGAAAAGGAACTGGCTGGTCTGCCGAAAGCTGAGCCCACATATTTCACCGTAGATGAACTAAAAGTAGCAGCAAGCAAATTGAAATTGGGAAAAGCACCCGGACCGGACTGCATCCCGGCGGAACTAATCAAGTTGACAGCTCTCAGACAACCGCAATACTGCCTGGACGTATATAACAGACTATTGAACAGAAGAGAGTTTCCAAAAATATGGAAGGAATCGAGACTAGTTCTGCTGGAAAAACCTAAAAAAAATGGGGTGCAAAGCTACCGTCCCTTAAGCATGCTAAATACTGCCGGCAAACTGCTGGAACAATTAATCTACCGAAGACTAAATGAAGAGCTCGAGCAAACAGGAGGTTTAGCCGGCATGCAGTTCGGATTTAGAAAGGGGCGATCCACCATTGATGCAATGCAAATAATTAAAAAACAAGGCAAGAGAGACGAAAAAGGATTTTTGCGCAATGGTTACGCTAGACGTACAA